>JAOTON010001897.1:0-555000 GCA_034440635.1 Lepas anatifera | reverse complement strand
ATAAACGTGTACGGTACCAAAACAAATGTCACAGTCAGTAAGCTTACTGATTCCACAAGAGACACCACAATCAGACACAATAAAGAAAATCAGATAGGTACAAATTCAGAAACAATCAGGCAAATCAGCCACAAACTCAGACACCATCAGGAAAATCAGACACAACAATTGATAGCCGTGTTATTCTGCCTGCAGAACGCATACTAGTATGCTGCACGCATGCGCAGTATGCTGTCATGCAGTCATGATACGGTAGTGCGCATGCGTGCAGCAGAATAATATGCGTTCTGCCGGCAGAATAACACAGCTGATGTAAATAATTGATGTAAACACAGCTGCAGATGGCGCATTGAAGACATAGAAGAACTAATACCACGTGGTATATAATAATAGATCATAAATTTATGTGTATTATCACTTACGTATAACACTCTTTGCGCCCCGAAGCTGCTAGACCTATAGCCTAAACTTAGTTGAATATTTTCTTCAACCACATTTTTCAGCAATGCGCGCACTTTATGTGTATCTCCCAGGCTATGCTTTGCATGCTTTGGTGGTAGAACGGCGACGTGGTGGTGGGACTAATAGTAGAAGCGTAGGTAATGTTTGATTATGGTGATGGAGATGTAATAATAATTATTATTGATCAGTGGCTTCTGAGAGACTGCAGCTTAATTTTTCAGCCAGTTTCACCACTTAAATGCCTTGCCAATGCCAGAGATAGAATTTTAATGTTTTGTGTGGTTGTGCACACATTTTAATTTGTATCTATTTGTACTGAGATTTTAATTTGTATTTGTATTTTAATTTGTAATAATTAATTTGTAATTGTAATTTAATTAATTAATTTGTAATAAATAATTTGTAATTGTAATAATTAATTCATTTTAATTTGTATCTATTTAATTTGTATCTTCTACTGAGGACAATAATCGCGAGCTTTCTAAGCTTTTCCACACAGTTGATAGTTACAAACCTGAATATCTGATCATCTGCGGCTGACTTCAACTGGGGCCAGATAGACTGGACGGCTGGTTTTTCCACAGCAGGCGCTTCCATCCATACACATATATTGACAATATACATACATAAAGCATACACTCCTGTACTAAAGAGACATGAGCTCATGCATCGAGGCAAACACGATTGCACCATAAGGCTGCAAAAAAGCCTCCCCGACGCGGGGCCCCTAAATTACGCCCGGGAGGTACCACAATACGTGCGCAAACGGCGCTCCAAGTTTAAAAACCAAAAACGTATTAAAAACACTCGAGCAAACGCCCACAGGCTCGACCAGCCCAGCCGACGCACCAAGGCCCAACATCGCCGCGCCGCCGCACCACGCCACCCATCACACTCATTTTTGGAGTCAACAAGGGATGCATTTCTCCATCAACATGTCACACATCCTACCAGGTTCAGGGAAAGTCAGGCTTCGAATTTGTTGGATTTAGTATTCACAAACGAAGAAAACATCATCAGTGAACTTCTGTATGGATCTCCCTTGGGGAAAAGTGATCATATAACCATATCGTTCCAGATTTTGTGTCCAAGTTCCAGAACAAAGCAGTCAATTCCTAAACTAGCCCTTCACAAGGGCAACTACCCTAGAATGTGTGAAATGGTATCTCACGTGGATTGGAGTGTCCTGAATGAGAGAACAGTTGATGCTGGCTACAACTACTTCTTGGATAAGTTGAAGCCTATTATCCAGGAGAACATCCCAATGTACGGGGTGAACCACAGAAAACGCAACATTTACATGACGAGAGAAGCTCTTAAGACAAAGAAAGAGAAACATAATCTGTGGAAGACTTACCTAAGATCAAAGAACTCACTTGATAAGGCCAGGTATTATCAAACTAGCAATTACCTGAGGAGCCTGACAAGACGGCTAAGAGTAAACCATGAACGGGAAGGAGCCAGAAACTCTAGGAGAAATCCCAAAGTATTTTGGAAGTATGCCCACAGCAAACTGAAAGCCTCACGCGGCCTCTCGGACCTAAAGCAACCGGATGGCAGTATGGCTACATCTGACCTAGACAAGGCTGAACTCCTGTCAAAGTTTTTTTCCAGCGTGTTTACCTCCGAAGATACGTCATGCTTCCCTGAGGTCAGGAGTGCTCCGGCGCCCTTCCTAGAGACTGTTGACATACTGCAAGTGATATACGCCGTAAACTGGTGGATCTCAAGACAACTGCCTCCTCAGGTCCGGACGAAATACACCCCCGAATACTCTGTGAATTGGCGGATCCGCTGTGTATACCCCTGCTGAGCATCTTCAGAAAGTCGCTCCGATATGGAGAATTACCGGAGAAGTGGAAAGAAGGTGAAATTATCCCGATTTTCAAGAAAGGTTCTAAACAAGATCCGACAAATTATAGACCAGTTAGCCTAACTTCGGTGGTGTCCAAGGTTTTGGAATCCCTGGTCAGAGACAAAATCATCCAGTTCCTAGTCGAAACTGGTCGGTTGAATCCTGCCCAGCATGGTTTCTTGCCCAAAAGGTCATGCACGACTCAGCTTCTGGTAGCATCTGAAGACTGGACTTCTGCCATTGAGAAGGGACTTCCAGTGGACATACAATACCTCGACTTCAAGAAGGCGTTTGATTCGGTACCACACATGAGGCTGCTTATCAAGCTGGAAGCATTAGGGATCACAGGAAGTTTGCTTAACTGGATCGGAGCCTTTCTCACAGGAAGACACCAACGGGTCAAAGTAAATCTAGCAAGATCGGACTGGCTGCCGGTTACCAGTGGTATTCCCCAAGGTTCGGTTCTTGGCCCAACCCTGTTCTTGCTGTTCGTTAATGACCTCCCAAATGCAGTCTCCAGCGGGGTGCAGCTATTTGCTGACGACACCAAGCTTTATAGACCTATCAGAACGAAAGCAGACAGCATCCTGCTTCAGAAGGACCTAGATATCCTGTACCAGTGGTCAAACGCATGGCAGTTACCATTCAATGTGGATAAATGTACCACTCTACATCTAGGCTCTCGTAATCCACAGGTAACCTACTCTCTGAACGGGAACAGCATGAGAACGGTGTCAACCGAACGTGATCTCGGGGTGCTCATTGACGAGCAGCTGAAGTTCAAGACCCAGTCTTCCACAGCAGTCAGCAAGGCTAGTCGAATGCTTGGAGTGATCCGGAGGGTCTTCAGCAATCTCGACCAAGTAATGCTACCCCTTCTGTATAAGTCCCTCGTCCGGCCTCACTTGGAGTTTGGAAATACGGTCTGGGGACCCTTCTCCAGAATGGACGAACAGGCTCTGGAAAGGATTCAACGACGAGCAACGAAATTGACGGATGGTCTTCGGCACCTGCCATATGAGACCCGCCTGAGGACCCTAAAGCTACCTTCTCTCCTCTACCGACGACGGCGAGGTGATATGATTTGGGTCTACAACATACTCACAGGACGAGTAGACCTCAGGGAAAATCACTTTTTCAAGAGGGCAACTGGAATCCCGACCAGAGGCCATCCACTGAAGCTGAGCAAACCAGAAGCCCAAACCAGGGAAAGAAGAAACCACTTCAGTGTACGAACCATCAACGACTGGAATTCGCTGCCGGACTGGGTAGTGCTGTCCTGCAGCACTGATAATTTCAAGAACAATCTGGACAAACACTGGGCACCGTACATGTACATTACTCCTTTTTGAAACCTTTCCATGCACTTACGAGAGTACCCGAGCTCGTTGGGATAGAACTCCAAACAGGCCACTGAGCCTCAAACAGTTCCCAATCACTTATGGTATGGTATGGTATGGTATTACATAAATATAGAGGACTTCTCCACTAGTGAAAATGAAAAACGTTCGGAGCTTTCGGCTATATTTTATCAGCCTTCGTCAGCGAGTGGTCGGATCGATCGGTGGACATCGGAAGACAAGATACGTTGCAAAAATTATATCACAAGTTCAAAAAGGATTCCAGGAAACGTGCATGATTAAGAAAAGTTACCTACCTGAAGAACATTTCAGTAACAACGCAAATTCTCATATTTTGATATTCAACGATTAAAGGTGGCTTACACAGTACAGCATAATAATGGTAGGTACTTAACACACATTATATGCTAGTATAAAAATGCTAATGGTTAGTAAAGAGCTAAAAAAGAGAATATAAAATTCATTGCAACATCATAGTTAATAAAACTAGCAACAAGTATCTAATGATAACGGTAGGTACTTCATACATTAAATACTAGTACACGTGTCAATATTAAGTAAAAAGCTACAAAAATTTCTAAAAGTTAAGAAACACATCCTGCCATCCTATATATCACTAAAAATATAAATATAAAATATATAATACAAATACAATATATGACAATCCTATAACAATAATAAAAAACTAGCTGATCACAAACATATGTTACAGTTATCGAAAAACTATTTAGGGCTGCAGCTATGTATGATGGGAAGCCACCTGTCGTGAAACCTGCTCCCAGAGTTCCGGTTCATGTTGGCGTCGTTCGGTGATGTCAGTACCGTCTCACGACGGCCAGCAGTGCGGATGTAAGCGGACTCTAGGAGCAGGCGTTGATGGTAGTTGGTGGCGTGGTCCAGGATTTGGGCTTGGTCAAAGTTAGGGGTGCAGGTCCGGTGGGTGCTGAAAGCTGAGGTGTTGGCTTTTAAACGATTGCTTCCTCTCCAGCTTTCCCTGTGTTCTTTTACTCTTGTTTGCAGTTCTCGGTCGGTTTCTCCGATGTAGGTGACGGGCTTGCCATTCACTGAGCATGAACATTGTATACTGTAAATGATGTTTGAGTTCTGTTCTTTAGGTAGGTGATGTTTGGCCTTGCTGCAGAGGATGCTGGAGATGGTTCGTTGTGGTCTTGACACCAGCTGTACGCCGATTGCCCGACTTGCACGTTTTAACTGGTAAAACGATGGCCCTGTAAAAGGTACCGAAAACCGGACTGGAAGAGACTGGTTGTTCGACCCCGCTGGGGCGGGGAGGGCACGGGCCTTGAGCTTGATGTCCTCAGCGGTTTTGGTGATGGTGGACTTGATTGTAGTTAGTGGGTATCCGTTCTGCTGGAACTTTTCTTTGACGAATAACAGCTCCTTCTCTCGGTCCTTGACAGTGCTGCAGTATCTGTAGGCTCTGATGGTGTCTGCTCGAATGGCCGCTGTGAGGTACCGAGGTTCTGTGAAAGACTGGAAAGGGACGACCTGGTTTGTGGCGCAGTCCTTGCGGTACACCTTGGTGATGAATCGGTCTTCTCCTCTTTTTATATCGATGTCCAAAAATGCGAGATGTCGGTCTTTTTCCAGTTCAGATGTCACGTTTATGCTGCTCTCCTTATTGTTCAGGACTTGGACCCATGCCCTCAAAGCGTCATCATCTCCTTCGAACAGGATGAGGTAATCGTCTGCATAGCGACAAAACTTGGTGACTCTTCCACCACAGGTTGCTGCCAACTGTGCTATGTCTTCCTCCCAAGCACCCATATAGAAGTCTGCTACTAGCGGAGAATAGCTCTTGCCCATTGCTAAGCCGCTGGTCTGTCTAAACCAGCGATCTCGGCCTGCATCTTCTACCACAGCGTGACAATTATTGATAGATAACTGCAGCAAGTCTGCAACAGAGTCTGGTTTTAGGGAGGTAACGTCCATTAAAGCATCTTGGTTGGTACGTAGCAGATCACGGATGAGGTTTATGGCCGGCCCGGTGGGTATAGAGGGAAACATCGCCTCCACATCTAGCGAAACCAGACGACAGGTGTTCGCGGTGTGCTTCATATTCTGTAGCAACTCCAAAACTTGTAGAGGCGAGTTGATCGAGTCTGGTGGTCTCGGTAGGATTTTCAGGCATGATGTGAGGTGTTTTGTAAGTTCATAATCGTCGTCTGGTTTCATGTCGTCTGGTTTCGCTAGATGTGGAGGCGATGTTTCCCTCTATACCCACCGGGCCGGCCATAAACCTCATCCGTGATCTGCTACGTACCAACCAAGATGCTTTAATGGACGTTACCTCCCTAAAACCAGACTCTGTTGCAGACTTGCTGCAGTTATCTATCAATAATTGTCACGCTGTGGTAGAAGATGCAGGCCGAGATCGCTGGTTTAGACAGACCAGCGGCTTAGCAATGGGCAAGAGCTATTCTCCGCTAGTAGCAGACTTCTATATGGGTGCTTGGGAGGAAGACATAGCACAGTTGGCAGCAACCTGTGGTGGAAGAGTCACCAAGTTTTGTCGCTATGCAGACGATTACCTCATCCTGTTCGAAGGAGATGATGACGCTTTGAGGGCATGGGTCCAAGTCCTGAACAATAAGGAGAGCAGCATAAACGTGACATCTGAACTGGAAAAAGACCGACATCTCGCATTTTTGGACATCGATATAAAAAGAGGAGAAGACCGATTCATCACCAAGGTGTACCGCAAGGACTGCGCCACAAACCAGGTCGTCCCTTTCCAGTCTTTCACAGAACCTCGGTACCTCACAGCGGCCATTCGAGCAGACACCATCAGAGCCTACAGATACTGCAGCACTGTCAAGGACCGAGAGAAGGAGCTGTTATTCGTCAAAGAAAAGTTCCAGCAGAACGGATACCCACTAACTACAATCAAGTCCACCATCACCAAAACCGCTGAGGACATCAAGCTCAAGGCCCGTGCCCTCCCGCCCCAGCGGGGTCGAACAACCAGTCTCTTCCAGTCCGGTTTTCGGTACCTTTTACAGGGCCATCGTTTTACCAGTTAAAACGTGCAAGTCGGGCAATCGGCGTACAGCTGGTGTCAAGACCACAACGAACCATCTCCAGCATCCTCTGCAGCAAGGCCAAACATCACCTACCTAAAGAACAGAACTCAAACATCATTTACAGTATACAATGTTCATGCTCAGTGAATGGCAAGCCCGTCACCTACATCGGAGAAACCGACCGAGAACTGCAAACAAGAGTAAAAGAACACAGGGAAAGCTGGAGAGGAAGCAATCGGTCAAAAGCCAACACCTCAGCTTTCAGCACCCACCGGACCTGCACCCCTCACTTTGACCAAGCCCAAATCCTGGACCACGCCACCAACTACCATCAACGCCTGCTCCTAGAGTCCGCTTACATCCGCACTGCTGGCCGTCGTGAGACGGTACTGACATCACCGAACGACGCCAACATGAACCGGAACTCTGGGAGCAGGTTTCACGACAGGTGGCTTCCCATCATACATAGCTGCAGCCCTAAATAGTTTTTCGATAACTGTAACATATGTTTGTGATCAGCTAGTTTTTTATTATTGTTATAGGATTGTCATATATTGTATTTGTATTATATATTTTATATTTATATTTTTAGTGATATATAGGATGGCAGGATGTGTTTCTTAACTTTTAGAAATTTTTGTAGCTTTTTACTTAATATTGACACGTGTACTAGTATTTAATGTATGAAGTACCTACCGTTATCATTAGATACTTGTTGCTAGTTTTATTAACTATGATGTTGCAATGAATTTTATATTCTCTTTTTAGCTCTTTACTAACCATTAGCATTTTTATACTAGCATATAATGTGTGTTAAGTACCTACCATTATTATGCTGTACTGTGTAAGCCACCTTTAATCGTTGAATATCAAAATATGAGAATTTGCGTTGTTACTAAAATGTTCTTCAGGTAGGTAACTTTTCTTAATCATGCACGTTTCCTGGAATCCTTTTTGAACTTGTGATATAATTTTTGCAACGTATCTTGTCTTCCGATGTCCACCGATCGATCCGACCACTCGCTGACGAAGGCTGATAAAATATAGCCGAAAGCTCCGAACGTTTTTCATTTTCACTAGTGGAGAAGTCCTCTATATTTATGTAATTCATTCTCATCCACTTATCATGTCATTTCGAGAATGGTATGGTATGGTATCTACCTACTTTCACTTAAGGACTTCTACAGATCGGATCAGTCCCTTGAAATAAACAAGTGAAACTTTAAATTGAATCAAATAATTGCAACAAATTGAATGATTGATCATGGAGGTAGGGGTAGGTGGGGAGTGTCGCTTACATTCACCATTTCTTCACTTGTCTTCTTTATAAGTTATTGTTATTTATAAGTTATTCTTGATCAGTTTGATGTCTTCCAGTCTTCAGTGACATATCTATGTATGAAAATTTTTTTCGAATTTTTAGTGATTTTAATCCTGGTACCCACCATTTGTTTGAGTTACTTGTCAGTGAGTTGTTTAATTGTCAAGTGAAGTAATAGAAATTCAAAATGGTGAAAATAGATGGAGATGGTGCTTGTCATTTAAGAATACTTTTATAGAATCTGTCCTCTTTTTGCGCCAGGCTCCAGCTGTGGCTATGCTGGTGGTGGCATTGACAATTGATTTCCGGGACCTCTGCTCCACCACCTGTGGGGCACATTACACAGAGGATGGATGTAGTATTTCAATGCAGGTGGTGTCCCTTATGTGGAATGGTGGTGCCCGAGTATGGCCGTGTGGCCCAGCATGGCTTGTAAGTTGCTGGCCTATGTGAAAGTTTTTAGCATGTGATCCCTGGCATCTCCTACTGATTTTTAACACACACTGGAGGGGTCTTCAGAGGCCCCGCCCACCCCTTTTTAGATGGCCTTTGAACCAATCGTAAATATAAATGATACTTCAATTACAACCTCATTTGAGAGAACTTAACATGCACATAGACAGGTCTGAGCCACCATCGCTTTGATGGGGGTGGCAGGTACCCCCACCCCCCTAAGATCTAGAGAAGCACACTACATAGCAAAAAACAGTAAACAGTGTTGGGTAGGCCATCCACTTCTCTATCAAAAATATTTGAACCATTTTTTTGTAAGGTCACATTTAAGGTCACTAGAGGTCAAAACATGCTATCATAGGGATAACATGTAAATGAGGGGTTTTGGACATTTCAGCTGAACAAGTAAAGATAGAGAAAAACAATTTAGACCATTAGAAACGTGGCAGCAAGTCAAATCAAATGATGTATATTATGACCTTGCTAGATCACTTGGGTCAAATATGGCATTTGACCTCAGGTCAGGTCAAGGTCAAATATGACATTTGACCTCAGGTCAAATTAGGTCAATATGCATATCATTAGAACCACAAAAGTGAGGAAAATCTAATGAAGTTATAATAAACACTATATCACTATCCATTGCTAAGTTATTCAATTCAGACCATTTATCCCATGTATTCCCTATGGAGAGGTCATGGCTTGTACCTGACTTTAGGTCATCAATATAAAATACCGGAACATATTTTAGAGGATTTGGTGGGCCCAGTATGTGATATGAGACTCAATGAGATAAGTTCACTCTGCTCTGACTTATACTACTATCTTAAACTTTTTTTAGGTCAGGTCACTTGACCTGTACTGGTGACCTGACCTGAGATGACCTAACCTTAAAAGGCTTACCAAAGTTGTAAAAATGATCAGGGAAAAGGTATGCCAAGTACGGTGGTGCTGCATGCTGCTGTGTTTATGCTATCTCCAAAAACTTAAGGGGGTGGGTACCCGCCCCGTCAATGTGCGTCAATGCACATGTTAGTAGCACCTTGATTGGTGAAAATATTGTGAAAATTGATCAATTTTTCTACTTATAGCTTTTCAAAGTCAGATCTGCATTTTGAGATTGCCACAATGATGAGGTTGGACCAGTTTGCTTGCATTGGAGACTGAGTGGTGTCATCATAATGCCATATACCTAGGATGATATTTCAAGGTCACCTCACATGAACATCAAAGGTCACAGGTCAAGCTCATCAGCTTTTTCAATGTCATTGACCCCAGTGCTTCCGGTCAAACAGTGTTACCCAGCCTGACGTATATTATGCTATGACATTGCTAAGTTACCTAACTCAAAATAAAGGTCAATCCTCATTTCCTGCTAAACAGTTGCTATAGTGCTAGGTATGGTGTATATTTTAGGGAGTATTCCATATTGTGATGTCATAGGTCAATGACCTTGAGTGACCTTAACCCCCAAATTTAAGGAAATATTTTTTTGCGACCTTCCTTGTATGACCATGGTCTGCCTCTTGCTTATTCCCATCTTTTTTCCTCCATAACCACAGAATTTCCCAATAGGTCCCCAGCGCAGCCAAGATTTAACATTTCTGACCTCTTTTGACTTTGAAGAAACTAGGTCAATAAAAATTCGTTATGATGTAGATTACCATAGCCCTCACAAACCCCCCCTATCAACATTTTTCTAAGCCTCCTAGTTTCCGATATCTTTGGCGGACTTACCAGCCCCGCCCCCAAGTGTGCGTTAGTGCCAGACGTCCTCTGCAGTGTGGTTGTTAACCCTCGCCCCACCGAGGGGCCATCGATGGCCCCCCCTAAGGTTTTTCCGGGATAGCAGAAAAACGACGAGGCGCAGCACCGCGGTTGAGGGCTCTACCTCTCACTGCATCATTTTCCCATCATCCCTGAAATTTTTTACCCCGGGTCACCCAAAGTCAGGTCACCAGACGAGGTCAACCAAGGTCACCTCACTTCAACTTTAGAGCTCTGTAAGAGCTACATTTCAAAGTAGATCGGTTTGAAACTTCCTACACTTCATGACCCTTCCAGGGTCTACAAGGTGTATATCCGGGATTTTTCGATTTCGTGCCCTGAGGTCAGGTCACGAGGCGACCTCTCCCATTGGAAAAGCATGGGGAAAACCTGTTTCATGATATAAAAGCCACAAAAATGATTGCAAATACTCAGACTGCTTAGAACAGCGTTTTTGGACACCCTTTCATGGATCCCAGGGGTCATATTTGCCCTTTGACTTTTCCAAGGTCATCCAAGGTCACCAGAGGTCAAAAACAGTATTTTGACAATAACTTTTGCCCTAATTAAGCTAGAGCGGTGAAACAAATACCATCGTGTTTGTCTTGTCACTGGCTTTCATTTGATATACGGCAAGGTCACTTTTTGACCTTTCGTGACCTCAGGTCATATTAGGTCACGAGGTGACCTCTGGAGGTCAAACCACTGGCGGGAGGTCTTTACGTTCCACATAGCGGAAAAAGTACTGGCAATTTGCTATCAAATGTACTTTGCCAGGCCTCAATAGCTCTAATGATATAAGAGTTATGCCCAGTTTGCTTAATCATTGCATATTTGAGCGAAAATAGCCAATCTTGACCTAATTTGACCTCTGGAGGTCAAACCATTGACCTGAGCACTAAAACATGTGAAGTAATTTCTTACTGAATTCACGCGAGCTTTCTATTGCAATTTGCAGATTTGCGCTAACGCCAATATTTTCGGAGTTAGAGGGGGGCCATCGATGGCCCCTTCCGGTGGGGCGAAGGTGGTGCCGGACCCCGGTGGGGCGCGGGTTAACCTTGTTTTATGTGTGTACCGGCATGATTTTTTATTGCCCGTTGCCATCGTCGCAGATACATGGATGGATCTAAACTACGCGTAAAAAAATGTGGTTTCCAAAGATTGAAATTCAGTATCAGCTGAGTACTTTGTGGTTCCTGTGCCCTCTAAGTTTGAAGAGTTTGTTTTGGGCTAAACTATACTTAACCCGCACCATTTCTTTTCAATTGCGAATTCTGAATTTAACCCGGGCCCAACCGGGGTCCGGCGCCATCTTCGCGCCGCTGGGGGCATCGATGCTATTTTTTTTAATGATTTTTGCGCCCCTGACCTGGGGGCATTTTGGCATGTTCGCTCCACATATACGTTGTCACACTATGTACACGGCAGATGTTTTCCTTTATTGGCATCTTTGTGGGACAGTCGTGCCCACACGCTCCCTTTCACATGCCCCCGTACCAGATGGCGGGGCTGTCCTGATTTCTCAGGCCTGGCGGAACAGAGTACTCCTCCGGTGACATGAGGGGAGGCCAGGCCCCCGGGATGCGCCGCCGGACCGGTGGATCTATTTAAAGTCCAATCAAGCCTGTGCTTCCAATAGCAAGGGCGCTGGCTGGTCAGAGAAGCTCTCGTGTCTAGGCAGGCATTATCCAGTTGACTGCCACCTCCTGGATAGGAGGCAGTCGAGGAAAAGGCTGCCAGAGGTCAGCTTTGATCCAAGGACCTCCCAAATACAACGGTGACGCCTTAACCAAGTGTGCCACCGCGGTGGTGATGGCACTCTTTTAGTCCGAAAATATGGGGGATAGCGCAAATCTGTAAAGTGCGTTGGAATGTCCGTATGAATTTACTATTGATTTACCTCACATGTGTAAGCTCTCATATCAATATTTGACCTCCAGAGGTCAAGTTGGGTCACGATAGGCTATTTCCACTAAAATATGCAATGCTTAAGAAAGCTGGGCATAGCTTTCATGCCATTAGAGCTGGTGAGTTCTGGTAAAGTACACGTTATAGGAAATGCCAGGGCTTTCTCCTCTATAGGAAGGTAATGACCTCCCGCCAGTGGTTTGACCTCCAGAGAACACCTCTTGACTTAGCATGACCTGAGATCACGGAAGCTCATAAAGTGGTCTTGCTGTATATCAAATCAAAGCCAGTGACGAAACATACACGATTGCGTATAATTCAGCCCTCTAGCTTGATTAGGTCGAATGTTATCGTCAAAATACTGCTTTAACCCTTGGTGACCTGTAATGACCTCAGATAAGTTAATGGGAAAATATGACCCTGGAATTCGTGAAGGGGTGGCCAAGAATGCTTTTCTGAGAAATCTGAGTATTTCCAATCATTTTTGTGACTTTTAGATTATGAGACCGATTTTCACCATGTTATTTCTATGGGGGAGGTCACCTCGTGAACTGACTTCAGGTCACCAAATAAACCCAGATATACATTTTGTAGACCCTGGAAGGGTAGTGTTGTGTAGAAAGTTTCAAATCGATCTGATGAGAAATGTAGCTATGGTAGAACTCAACAGCTTAAGTGTGGTGACCTTGTTTGACCTCGCCTGGTGACCTGAATGAGTGTGGCCGGGGAAAAAATCAGGGATGGTGGGAAAATGATGGATCATCTACATCATCCCTGAGGGATCATCTGAGGGATACATCTGAGGGATCATTTACATACTCTACGAAGCTTGGATGACGATAGAACTCAACCGGATCAAAAAGTTTGTAATCTCAATTTTGTCTACATTTCCAGCGCACCAGTGACTTTTCCCTCCGCTGTCTTCTCTTTCCCTTAACCCAGATTTGCAAAGAAAGATTTTCCCTCTGCACTGTAAAGAGAATATTTACTATTACGCTGCCAATTACTGCTAGGCATCTATGGATGTGGGCTGACGTGAATTAAATTGAACCTGGGTTTCCGTTGCCAAAACTCTATCAGGATCGTAATTGTATCCGGATGCGCCGTCCGATCGTGATTGAAATTCTGCAAGGGACCTAGTTCACTGTCCCCAAAATTGGTTTTGCACATGGAGTGCTAACTGCAAAATTCATATCAATATTGAAGCCTTACACATTCAGTCATCACACTAAAAGAGAAATCACATCGCGCTCAATGAAAATACACAAAAATCAAATCATGTGCCCACAGGCAACAGGCATCAGTTTGTCTAGGTCACTAATGCAACCGTACGTTTATTCAATCACACTCCGACGCAACGGCACACAACGCAAGCCAAACCTAACGCGGAGGGGCGCCCGGGCTAACTTAAAGCGCCCGGTCGGCCGCGGGTGTGGATTCACGCCGTTCCCTCCAGTGTATAAACTTAAACAGCACAATAAAAGACAATCTGCAGACATGATGAGACATCCCAGGAGGGAGATTGATTCCGTTTAATTATCAGTATAGGTATAGGTTTCGATTGGTTTGATTCGGTATAAGTGATCAGAGTGAATGTTTGTTTTTCACTTTTACTAAAGACAAGGTCAGAAGCATTGCTTCTGTGGTGTGTGATCAATATAGATAATTCAATACTGATAATTAGGCTATAGGATTGCCTAGGATAACCGCTCCCGATTTTCACTTCAAAATTGCATATTTATTTCACGGCTCATGATAAAAAATGGAAGAGATTCTGGAGGAAAATTTGCATATTTCTTCTTTTCCGGTGGTAATGTTCATAACTTCCTGGCCCTCAGAATCACGGGTAAAACTTTCTTACCGTAAGGTTATACTACCAGACACGCTTTCCAGACTTTCTTTGATCGAGTCTCTGCTGGCATTCCTGTCTGTTAGCAGAATATACGGGATTCATGTCTACAAAGCTGGTCACCTCGCATCTTATTTGGTAACTGGCTGGTTGGTAGGCACGCTGGTTGCAGCGTGACAAAAAAACTTGTTGCGCCTTGAGGGAAGGCTTATTTTCGATGTTTTGCTTGAAAATTATCATGTGTTTGGTATTTGGTATGTCTGTGACAGAATGTCGTATTATCTCCTTTCTTGTGATCCTATCTGTTTCCAGAGTTGACCGGCAACCAAGATGAACCATTGTTTCAAAACTTCCCATTACTTCAAGTTTCCCCTGGGACTTGCCTCAAGATGCGGGACACCGGAATGGAACTTCATCCATCGCAATAATCAGGTTCGTTATAGGTACCTACATTACCTTTACGGTTATGTTTCAATATAGATAGATACTTAGGCTATAAGATAAGGTTTGGTATATAGTATCCTTAGATATATATATATATATATATATATATATATATATATATATATATATATATATATATATATATATAGTATAATGTTCGAGAGCTGTACAGCACAAAGGAATCGTCAAAATTGCAAGCTTGAAAATACCAGCATCTCTTTTTAAATTACTTTCAATTGCGCGATGCTGAAGTCTTCCAAGAATAGAGGCCGCCTCACATGTGGACATTTTAAAATGGACAGTGAAAAATGGACTGATAAATCTGAAAATGGAATGTTTCTGTGTTTACAAGTGGCCAAAGTGTTATCTTGTTCGCTGTAACGCATGAGTATTAGTGAACCAACGACCCTGCAAATTAGCCAATTAACGATTAGTGGAATTACCAATGAATTTATTCGATTAGCGATCAGCACATCAACCCAAAATAAGCGGGGGCCGAGGTCGGGTTTAACATCCTGCGTTTAATTGGTTGCCAACATTTCCGTGCAATTTAAGCTGAATACTTATCGCAGTTGAAATACTCGAACAGCCTAATCACACCACCACATATCCAATAATTTCTTGTGATACGAACGTTACTTCATTATAACTACAAAGTAATTGTTCTGGCCTTCTTTCTGGTACTTGCACAATCCTTACAATCGTTCTCTGTATTGACATATTCCCGATCACACACTCGCCGCCCCGGTGCCCCAGTACCCTGTGCCGCCGCGCAGAGTCTGACGCTGAGCTGGTGCGGCCGGTAGGCGGCGCTGCCGACAGTACCGAGTCTGCCAGCGGCGGCGGCGACCCGCCAGTTCGGCTCCCTCTGCCTGGCGGCGCCGCCCGTGTCCTCCGCCCCGCCCCTGCCGGCCGCCTCGCCCCCGCAGCAGCTGGCCGCCCAGCTGCACCAGCTGTCGCGGCAGCTGGTGCAGCTGGAGGCGGTGCACCAGCTGCAGACGACCGCTGACCTGCAGCAGCTGCGAGCGGCAGCTCTCAGTGACACCGAGTGTCGCGCCTTCCGGGAGCTGGCGCTGCCGCCCGAGCTGGCCCGCGCCACCCCCTTCACAGGTGACCGCTCGCCGACGCACGGTGCACTCGGCTTGTGATTGCTTCAATTTTCACTGGCATTTCCATGCGGAAAAAGTCAAGTTTTTTATCGTTTCAATGTATTTCTCCTCTTCCCCTAAAAAAAAAAAAAAATTTTTTTTTTTTTTAATTATTTTAAAAAAAAAAAAAAAAAAATAAAAATTAATTTTATTTTTTTTTTTTTTTTTTTAATTTTTTAAAAAATTTTTTATTTTTTTTTTTTTGGGTTTATTTAAAAAAAAATATTCCCCCCCTTGTTTGTTTTTTTTTTTTTTTTTTATTTTTTTTTTTAAATTTTGTTTTTTTTTTTTCGAAGCGTTGGTGGACATTAAAAATACGTGTTTGTCTTGTGTTTAGATAAGCTCGAGCTTTGTGTTTAATTCGTATTGATTTGGCTTTTTCAATCACACTTTTTGCGCCACGTTTGTCCACCTTGTCTCGGAGGAACTTTGATAATGTAATTGTTTCTTCGTGTAATAATTTACAGGTGATTCCAAATACATCGCACTCGAGAGATCATAAACAGACATCGCTGAACGTACCACAAGTCGGGACAGTGGAGGAGAGAGTGTAATGTTGTCAGAATCTGTGTGTATTGCGATGGCGTCAGGGTGTTTTGCTACCGTGTGGCTCCCTCAGCCTCCTCGTCTGCCACGGGCGCCGTTGCTGGGGACTCTCCTGAGCGGAGGATGACTGGAGACTCCTCCCCGGGCCCGGACACGAGGGAAGGCAAGCCGGAGAGGGGAGACCGACCCACCGTCACCCAGCTGCGTGAGATCGAGGCCAACCTTCTCCTGCAGGTCCGCTCAGCGTTCGGTCGACTTCCGGGATCTGTGTTCAGCCTCAGAACCCCGTGTCATAAGAATTATAACTCAGAACCCCGTGTCATAAGAATTATAACTCAGAACCCCGTGTCATAAGAATTATAACTCAGAACCCCGTGTCATAAGAATTATAACTCAGAACCCTGTGTCATAAGAATTATAACTCAGAACCCTGTGTCATAAGAATTATAACTCAGAACCCGTGTCATAAGAATTATAACTCAGAACCCCGTGTCATAAGAATTATAACTCAGAACCCCGTGTCATAAGAATTATAACTCAGAACCCCGTGTCATAAGAATTATAACTCAGAACCCTGTGTCATAAGAATTATAACTCAGAACCCCGTGTCATAAGAATTATAACTCAGAACCCCGTGTCATAAGAATTATAACTCAGAACCCAGTGTCATAAGAATTATAACTCAGAACCCCGTGTCATAAGAATTATAACTCAGAACCCCGTGTCATAAGAATTATAACTTTTGTCTAAAAGACAGACTTGGTTAAGGCATATCCAACCTAACTGCGATCACTTTTCGTTTCTAAACTTTTCTATTTTGACCTCCGGTTTAAATGTAGAATTGAGGTCATTGGACAGAGATTATGGCGTCCGACGCTATATAACCACGATGGTCGGTGTGATCCTAGGCCAAAATTTCCAACAATGTGTCCTAGCTCAGACACTCAAAACTCGTATGCAACCTAGTTTGATCAACCTAATATAAGCAACCTAATTCCACCTTTCTGCTATGTTCGTATGCCGGTCTAGAGACACTTGTGTAATTTTCCGAAAATTCGGTGACTGCAGGACCAGCAGAATTGATTGCAAGGATCACGCCACGCTAAAGGCTTAGGAATGTGCATAATGGTATTGTCGCATATGTTCCTACGCGCCGTAGGAACAGTATATCAAACAGTTGTGTGCGAATTCTATTTAAGACATACAGTATACCACATACCGAATTGTTGAATTGACTGCGCCGAAACCCGCATCCAGATCTCCATAGTCTATCATTGGTTCAAGATTACTCTTTCTTCGATATTTTCAATCGAGTACTTACAGAGGATTTGTGCATATGCTAAGCCGTTAAAAGTATTCCGCTAAATGGACGTAATGGTTTCTAAAGCAGACGCTGGGTAGTGAGGCGGAGGAAGGGGCTCATTGGCCGAATCAAGTTGTAAGTGCAATAGCCGAGGCCATGTTGAGATTCCACTTGGTGCTTAAGATTACGATTATTTTGTATCTACCATGACTTGTTTCCATGTTATGATTCGACGCAATATACATGGCCCTAGCACTGGTGGGTTGTTACCCCCCCCTTCCGAAATAAGCGTTAATTTCACAAATGCGTGTGCATTTTTTGCCACATGCATACTAGATGCTAAATCACGTCAAATGGAAACGTATCTGTGCCAGCACCTGACCGGCTTTATTTTCAGCTTCCGAAGCTGTTTGTGCAGACGCTGGATTACACCATCTACCACAAAGACCTAGTATTCGACAACAGAATACGGGGCACAAAAACTGTGTA
Source organism: Lepas anatifera (assembly GCA_034440635.1). NCBI lineage: Eukaryota > Metazoa > Arthropoda > Thecostraca > Lepadidae > Lepas > Lepas anatifera. The sequence goes on along the minus strand of JAOTON010001897.1, from coordinate 537,047 downwards.
AGTATGATTGCCGACTTGGGCAGACTGCAGTAAGTCATGTGCTATCTGTTACAACGCATTTTGGCGTATAAGCGGCAAGTGCTGCTGCAAAAAAACCTGTTTGAATCTGTCTTACGTTTGCCACTAGAGCTTAGGCAGTAACTCGTGTGAGCTATATGGGCACCTGTGCAGTTATATAGGACGCTTCAAAACTGATTTACCCTGCCACCATAGCTTCAACTCATGATGCCTGCGTTGTCTCAATGTGTCTTGCTATCAGACAATGGATCAGACATATCAGACCCTCTTGTGTGTTGGGGGCAGGGTGGCCTAGTGGCTTCGTTGCCTGTCTTCAGATAGGACAGCATAGATTAACGTGGGTCCAATCTCCAAGGCTGGAAACCGCCTTCCATGTCCGATCTGACCCGGTGGAGGGGATCCCTGAACACCCGCGCCAATATTCCCTGTAATTGGCCAAGAGTGCCTGCTGGAAGTGGCCCTAATAAGATAGAATAAATACGATAAGATCAGTTGTCCCCGCTGCCGACACCAGTGTCAGGCGAGTCACCACCCGCTGGTGCTGGCAGTGGAATCGTGCCCTACATCAAGCAGTGCGCCCTGCTACGGATCGTGGGCCACATCAAGTTCAGCTACGTGGCGCTGGAGGTGCTGCAGAGCGCGGTGCACCCCGAGGACGACACGGTGCGCGTCCGCTGGCGCATCAGGGGAGTCAGCGCCCTCAAGTCCATGCTCATGTTCTGGAGGGTCAACGTCTTAAAGCTGAAAAAGTCCATCGACGACTTTGGCGTTGAGTGAGTCTAATGGAGGCTCTGTGATTATGCTGTTGCTTCTTTAGGTGGTGGAAATATCGAGAAAACGCCAGATTACACTGGCTTTGCCGGTTCGCCTGTGGAAGTGTGGTGCTGGAACTGGATGAAAATGATGGGTTGTTATAATCTGTATGTTGCTAAATCCTCGGGCGCAATTTTCAATTCTGAACAGTACGTTTTATCAAGTTGTGCTACTGTATGCTTGTAATCCTGGCCTTGGGTCGTTTCAGCTGGTACGACGGCTACTCCATATTCCAAGTTGGAGCCGACGGCCTCATCCACACCCACATTGCCGATAAGGTAGGCGAACCCAGGCGGCGCAAGTCACACGCGTGCAAAGACTGCCAGTGTGCGGTCCTGGGCTAGATCGCAGTCCGTCAGATGGTACCAGGACTAATTGGAACCTGGCTGTGTGTGTCCTTCATATTATTTGGAACCTGGCTGTGTGTGTCCTTCAGATTATTTGGAACCTGGCTATGTGTGTCCTTCAGATAATTTGGAACCTGGCTATGTGTGTCCTTCAGATGATTTGGAACCTGGCTATGTGTGTCCTTCAGATGATTTGGAACCTGGCTGTGTGTGTCCTTCAGATCATTTGGAACCTAGCTATGTGTGTCCTTCAGATGATTTGGAACCTGGCCGTGTGTGTCCTTCAGATGATTTGGAACCTGGCTGTGTGTGTCCTTCCGATGATTTGGAACCTGGCTGTGTGTGTCCTTCAGATGATTTGGAACCTGGCTGTGTGTGTCCTTCAGATGATTTGGAACCTGGCTGTGTGTGTCCGTCAGATGGTGCCAGGACTTGGAACCTGGCTGTGTGTGTCCGTCAGATGGTGCCAGGATTTGAAACATGGCTGTGATGATGATGCCGATGCCGCCGCCGGTCAGATGATGCCGGACTGGAGCCGGGAGGTGGACGCGCGGCCGGCGCTGGGCGGGCTGGCTGCTGTGGTGTACGGCCTGCTGCCGGACAGCGGCGCCGCCGCCGAGCTGGTGTGGCAGCCGCTGGGCTCGCTGGCCGAGCTGGGCCAGCTGGTGACGCTGGCGGCGCGGCTGGAGAAGCTGGAGCGGCAGATCGAGACGGCGCTGCCGCTGAACGCCGCCCACTTCCAGGTATGGGGCGGCTGCCGGCGCGCCGGTGGGGGACGTGTGGGTGCTCAACAGGCTACAATGGAATTGGCTTCTGTCACTGAAAAGAACGTAACAGACCTGATTGATATATGGTTTAAGGAACCGCTCATTCTCCTACGTTTGCGTTTAAGGGAAGGTCCGCAGGTACGGCCGGTTCCATACTGGTTGGTAGGTATTAGGCCGCGGTCGTTTTTGCGAAATATCTCTCAAGTGATGTTTCCTGCCGACACCATTGTTGCCCCAAATGCTGCGTTTTAACTGGATGCATGAACTGTCGTCAGAAATAATTCATCGGGTCCAAAATTCGGAAGTAATGGAGAAAAGACACAGAAAACCATCGGGATTGGCGAAAACAGTTTTTTGTCCATAACTTTCCTACTTGACGTCTCATGCACTTCCCAGGGGCCCACGTTTAAGGAGTTCGTCAAAATACATTACTAGAGACACAACCTTTTGTGAGAAGTGTAATAGTTTTAAAGATGTTTCTAAAACAGCTGACACTAATACCTACCAATCAGTGTGGAACCGGCTGTACCTTGATTCCAAAGCGTCTTCTGCACACACTTATCCGGGATGCACGGGCAGCCTCAGTGCACTCACTCTGTATCCGCACCGGCCGTGGGAACGAATCAATTGATCATATATCCGAGTGTTTGGTACGTTTTTGCCTCTCGGTCTTAGTTCTTCTATAGAAGGACTTTGAGGTTAGTCCGTACCAGTAGGGAGCAAAAGGACTGTACAGTAATATCGTTGACAAAATTGTTATATGATATAGGATATTTTCAGTGAATTTTGTTTATTTCACTTTAACAAATAAGAACCAAGAGAATATGAGTTTATGAAGTGACGTAGATGTTTCATTAAAAAGAAATGCATAGTCATTTATGTGCTTTTATAATGGTCCTTTCTGCATTGCCGTATTTCGGCTGGGTCGCGCCATATTTCGTCTGGCTCGTGTACGACGTAACTGTGCGTACTGAGGGCCTTGGCACTGACGCTGCTCATATATTAGTCATGGTGGGGGGCTATTGGGGGATATGACAGGAATAACGGAACTTGTATATTCTGCTCTTTAAATTGTGAATTATCTGCGTGTTGTCAGGTGAACCATACAACATAGCAAAGCCGAGTGTAGCCAGAGGCCAGACGTGCGCGGTAGTGATTTCGGCGCGTTTCCGGAGTGAGAGGTGGTGGGGCGGCAGTGTGCTGACCGTGTGCCTCACAGTCGGGAGGTAGCACGTGAGGGGGCCGGCGGTCCCGGTGGGCGCCGTATTTATTGTAGTCGGACTCTGTGCGGGCCGCAGTCTCTGGAGTGGGACGTGGTGGGGCGGCAGTGTGCTGACCGTGTGCCTCACAGTCGGCAGGTAGTACGTGAGGCAGCCGGCGGTCCCTGTGGGCGCCGTATTTATTGTAGTCGGACTCTGTGCGGGCCGCAGTCTTCTGTTCCTCTCCGGGTCGCTGCAGTAGACCTGCAGTAGCCGGCACGGTGACTCTGTGCCATGGTGGTCGGCGGGAACATGGCACGGTGCTTGTCAACATCAATACCGCAGAGGAGCGGCCTTTTGGCGTATCTGGGCCTGGAATTTCTGCAGAACGAAGTCGAAGCGAAGCGCTGAACTCATGTTATGCTCGCCGGTAGATGAAGACTCGACTATGGATGGCAGGGAAATTGTGATGTGTCTAGGTTTTTAGACATGTGTTCTTTCAGAGCTGTGCTGGGCTGCGGCCCGAGCAGATCGGTGTGGTTCTTTCACTGGAGTGGTCGCGATGGGCTCGATGGTTTTATTGGTGCTACGCTCTGATCGTGTTACTCGCTGGAGACTTATGGGCGGTTGTGCGGTGAGATGTCGTTTTCCGAATTCAGAACTGGTTCGGATTGTTTCGGAAATGATAATGGTTTGCAATGGCAGGTACTCGCCGTCAAAATAACACGATGGAGTTTACATGGCGTATGTTCAGCGGGGCGTAAGTGCGGAGTTTGTGAACTGGCTGAACATGTGGTTTGTAACTGATTTTTCGGAGCAATTATTCAGAAGAAATGATTTGTTAAACAAGCCTGCTTGAATTATTCGGCAGTCGCGCGAAGTCTGGGTAATCGTGTTGCTGGAAATTTCGCCCGAGGAGTCTAGCGCGAGAGTGTTCTATGTTGCCAGGTTCTCGAGAGATGCTCTCTGAGTTGGGTTCAGCATTGGTGCCGAATGCCCGGTAATAACTTTGTATATTGACAATCAAAGAACTGCCCAGAAATATGGTTAGAATACTGATGGTTTGTATTAAACATTTTGGATTGCCTACGTTTAATAAAGTAAATCCAGATTTAGGATATATTGCTCTGTGTATCCAATAGCAGAACAATGCCATTTTCTCCTGACTTCAAGCAATGCAGCGGTCCCAGCTATATGTGTATCCACAAGTAATTAGTGTAGAGCAGGGATTTTGCGTTTTGTTCTGTGTACATGGAATCGATGCGAACGAATGAAACGAGTGACCAATCACAGTAGACGGATCTAGTGACTGTTTTACTTTCACGAGAGTCCTGTTTATTTGTGCATTGATGTAATGACAGAACAAGTCATCGACAGTGAACAGTATTTTTGTGCGACGGGTGACGAAAAGAGAACCAATGGAATCCTTACCTTGGGAGCGGCACGACGGGCGCTGAGCCTTGTTTTTAGCCGTGACAGTGTCTGCAGGATTGCGCGAACGATATGACAGCAGCAGCTAAAAGCACCATAAGACACCAGCACGAAGTATCGGGGACTCAACAATTATTTATCTTTGTTCGGTAGGTATTTTCCCCATTCCGAACTCCCGTGAAGAATGTCTTAAATAGATGGCAGGGCAGTTGCGTGAATGGCCTAGGGGAGTAGTCCTATGGCCATTAGGGTGGTACGGTTCGAAGCCGACTCAGCAGCAGGCGGCGACTCAGGGGCTCGCGCCGGCGTCGGCCGCGGAGTGGGCCGACCCTCCGCCCCCTGTGGGGGGGGCAGGATCCGCCGGCTCGGGTGTATGGTCCACGCGCGCCCGCACACTCGCTATCCCCACAATGCCAATCGCCAAGGATTCGATCACCTGTGGATCAGAACTGAACATCGCATCTAGGTATTATTGGTGGAACGTGCACAGTGACCCGTCGCTTCAGGTCAGAACGGTGCTCCCGAGTCGGGCTGTGTGATACTCGATTGGGAGACACCTGGGTGTCGCCTGTGAGATTCTGGCGATACCTGCGGCCGTGGTGCCGTGTCTGCAATGGGCCAGGGTTCGATATAATGGTGTTGTGAGTGGACCAGTTCCCAGGTCGGCACGGGCCGTATCACATGTAACTACCTACCTGCTAGGTCGTTTCTGTTTAATAACCGTTTTTGTAACAAACCAATAAGCAGGGTCTGCTCTAAAGTCTGCTCTTGCTCGAACCTGAAAATTACCCAATCCCGGAAATGGTAACTGGACATCTGACAAAATTTCCAGCCGCGATCTCAAAGTGCGGAACACATTTCGCCTGAGCTTGACAAGGATGTATGATCCATATAGATGTCCCATGATATCCAGCCATATCAATGTCCCATGATTGCCAACCATATCAATATCCCAGGAGATCCAACCATACCAATATCCCAGGATATCCAACCATATCAATATCCCATATCCAGCCATACCAATACCCCAGGATATCCAACCATACCAATATCCCAGGAGATCCAGCCATACCAATATCCCAGGATATCCAACCATATCAATATTCCCCAGGATATCCAACAAGGCATTTTCCCTTGTTTCTGGTAAAAATGGCTTGTAAGCTCAATATTGTGTTATATAATTTTTGTTTGTTGGATGTAACAGATCTATACATCGGCGTGGCGCCTTGGTCTGGTAACGCTTCGGCTGAAAATTAACATGCTTCTTTGCAGCCATAAATCGAATACGAATACAAATATCCCAGGATGTTTAGCCCGACGATTACCAGTATGACCCAATAGTGACACTTATCAATTTTGCTGTTTTTCTTGATATATATCAAAACCAATATTTCACACTTGAAACCAGTCATTGGAGTAAGTTTTATCCATTTTGCAACAAGGCATCACCAGTGCCAAAGTCGTGTTTAGGTCGGAGGTTCAGAGGTCAGGGCAGGAAAGACTGCTCCAAAGAACAGGGCGTGAGCATTGCGTCAAGTTGCGACGGTTACTAATAGTCACCTCATTTCTCGTGACAAAATTAGGACAATGTCGACAGGAGGTGAATTTTTACCATTTCCTTCGCGAACTGAGAAAGTTGCGGGAGCAATTAAACATTGATCAACTGGAATCTTCGCATGGCGTATCACACGGTTATTTTATTCCCAAATTCCATTATAAAGGTGTCACATTCTCTTTAAACGAGTCTCCCCTGGTATGTTTACATTTCAATACACATTTTCTGACCTATTTTATAACTATCAGAATAAACCAAAGTATGGGAGCAGAGAAAGTAGAAGTAGGCATATAAGTATTGTAGCGGCTCGGTTCGGTGGTGGCATGTGCAGTTGTCATTAGTAACTAGAATTGAGCCGAGGTAAGTGCGGTCGAGTTCTCGCGGGGCTTCATCCCCATGATCAGGACCGCGCCCCGCCCCAGCAATGATGCCAACTCCCAACGCGAAGTCAATGGGACAACACCGCATTCGTCACGCGAAAACGGCAGACAACGGCGGGCCGGAGCCTGGCTTATTCCCATCCTCAAACACGCAGCAACATGTCGCAGAGGGCACCGGGGCCGAGAAGCAATTGGTATAAGCTGCGCGCCATCGCAAAAAACGTGACATTCGAATCTGGACGTGACTCGTCTGTCACGTGACTGACAACAAACTTTAGAGGTGTAAAAGGTTGTCTAATACATATCTTTATATCATGAGACATAATGGCTGGAAGTCAAAAACAGTTGCTCTAGGAATAGCTATTGTTTATTGGGACGAACACGGATCATATTTGTTATGATTGGCGACAGAATACACTGGTAATGATTAAACATCGGATGTTGTATAGAACACCTTCCATTTTTGGCTTACCCCACTAAGCTCACCGGAAAAAGAAACAACAGCATGCCGGCGAAGCCGACACAGCGAACGCAACCAAGACTTCCATTGGTCCACACATAACGGGAGTGCACATCTACGCGCCATATAAAACATCGAGCGGCCCTCTGCGCGCGTCCTCAGCGGCGCGGCGCCGCCGCTCGTCTCCTCTGCGCCGCCGCACGCGCTCGTCTCGAACCTGGCTGCCGTACCGTACCGGTGACTAGCACAACCTTCGTTGGTCCGCAGCTCACCGCAGTCGCTCCTCTCCTCGGCTGAAATACTGAGCTGCCAGCTTCAGCTGCCCAGCTGGACGTCTGCAGCTGCCTACGACCCTCTCAGTTCTCACAAAACATTTGTTTTGGTTCTCTCGAACGTTCCTTTCGGATTTCTCCACCACCGTTCTTCACATCTCCCCTGCCGACAACCTGACGTTACATTTGACCGGGCGTCCGTTCAAAAACACTCCTTCATGCTCAAAATCGCGAGTGCGTTTAACACAGTTCGGCACACTCCTTGTCTTTAATCTGGTCGACCGTTTCCCAGTGGTCAGCAAAAATATCTCGGCCCAGTGCTTATACCTACAATATTTAAAAGTGATCGAGTGGGCTTCAGGTCTTCCCCGTCCTGCCATATTGCGGCTTCAGGCGCGAGAGGGGAAAACTGTCCACAGATCTCCATCTCATAAAAAAGACTCCTGTCGGCAGGTTGTTCAGCAGCGGCCGACTCTTGACTGGAAGTACACCACGTTCTCAAACGACCAGGTGGGCTGTCCGCTGCACCAGTATCCCGACCGACACTACACCAGTGGGCGGCCAGCACCCGCTGCTTCAGCTGCGGCGTTGATCGGTTGGTGAGGCTCTGTCCGGGCTGCTCAGGCGCTGGTCTCGTCGTCCCAGCCCTCCGAGTCGGAGTCGGAGGCCGAGTCGTCCGTGTCCACCTCGATGGCCACCCGGCGCGCCAGGATGGAGGCCACGTCGTGCAACGGCTGCGCCTGCTCGCGCCGCTTCTCCTCCACCACCGCCACCTTGCGCAGCGAGATGCCTGTCGGGAACGGGGGCGAGCTGTTTACAAGGCGGACAGCTTGGAAAGGCCGGAACACAAGCGACGGATCGCATCGGTTAAAAGGGGCCAATTGAATTGTATGTTTGAGATGACTAAACCATACGATTAGAGAATACAACGTTCCTTAACATAGTTATTCTTACAAACACCGTTGCTCGTCAGCAAGTAAAGAAAATACTTTGACAACCAGGTACACACCCGACAGTAACTCAAACCTGATTTAAACAGGACTGGACATCGCCCAAAGTCCTTCACCATCCTCTTTCTCCTCCTTCACACGAGCTCACCTTCCCGGATGGCCTTGAGCAGGTCACTGCGGGCGTCGTACACGGGTGCCGGCTTCGGGGCCTCCGACACCTCCGGAGACGTCATGGTCATCTGTGAAGACGCGGAAACACTCAGACACCAGCCACTCCACAGCCAGTCCACAGCTAGTACGGTACACACCAAAAACATTCCTAAAATGATTAAATCTGGGCGTAAAATCACTGGCATTTCACCCCGTGAACAACATCTAAGTGATAAAATAATCAAGCATCTTGTGTCCCCGTTTCAACGAGCCAAACCCTAGCGTTATTGACAAGTACTTTTGCACAGTTGACACGCTATGGGCAAGCGCGACTGTGTAGTCCGGCATGGTTACCGTGTTGCCGTTGGTGGTGGCTCCTTTGTCGGTCTCATCCGGCCGTGCCATGCCGTTCATTAGCACTGAGGCCAGACTGGCGCCGGGTGACGAGGTCGGAGGCGGCGGAGGGGGAGGTGGTGGCGGGGGCGGCGGCGGAGGGGGCGGCGCCTGCGCCGGCGCCGTGTCCGCCAGCGAGGGCGGCGGCGGCGGCGGCAGTCCCAGGGCGGCCGCGCTGAGCTGCGCCGGCGGCGGCGGCGGAGGCAGCGGGGAGGGCGGCGGCGGCGGCTCCGGCGTGCTGAGCCGGGCGTCCTGGCTGTTGAGCTGCGGCTCGGCGGTGGGCGGCGGCGGCGGTGGCGGCGGCAGGGTCTCGCGGCCGCTGTACAGCCGGCTGCGAGTGGGCGTGCCCTCGTGGCTGGGCGGCGCGGGCGGCGGCGCCGGCGGAGGCTGGGACGGCCGCAGACTGGAGCCGGTGCGGCCGTACACCGGCGCGTCGGAGGTACGGCGCCGCAGCTCAGCCACCGAGCTGCGCGCCTCCGACTGGGAGGGAGGTGAGCTGCCAATGTCGTACCGCACCTGAAACACCAGGCCAGTCAAAACAGGTACCGGCGGGGAGGCACCCTACCACTGCAGGTATCGACACTCGTAGTCTGATTTACCAGATGAGATCGTTTCAGATTGGGATCACAGCTTGTCTAACCAGAAACATATGTATCCGCAGTAGACAGTACACTAGTTTCAAGCGAGAGGACGCGACGTTGCGGCTGATCCACACCGCCGCCGGCGGGCATTCCCTGCTCTCACCGGTGAGGTGGGTGTGTCGGGCGGAAGTCCGTTGCTCTGCTGTCGCTGCTGCTGCTGCAGCTGCAGCTGCTGGGGGCTCAGGTACTCGCCCTGCTCCAGCGCCATCTGCTGGTGCCGCTCGCGCGTGTTCTGCGCCTGCCGCACCCGCTTCTTGTGGCGGCCGCCGCTGCCGGCGGAGCCGTCCGGCCGCGGCCTGTGGGGCTGCAGCGCACACAGGGTCAAACCAGCCGTGTCGCCTCCAAAACAGGCGCACTTTGTACTCACGCCAGAACAATCCAACGTGACAGTCTATTTCTCACGTGGTCTTTGGGTTGGATTTACACATTGGATGACAATATCATAATTTGCAGTAGTTGAATACAGATAATGGATGGGACCGTACCTTCTTGCCCTTTTCGCTGATAAGTCGGTCATTTTCCTTCAGCATGTCCTGCCTCCACAACTCGAAGAAGTAGTTTGGGTCCGTGTAGAACTTCAAGCCGTCTTTGCCATCGTCCCTACACATAAATGAAGTCGCAGTAAGTCTTAAGTAAACAATAACGTGCACTGACAGGTCAAGATAGAAAGAAATGAAGGCATTCTTAACTGAGACTTACCACGATGACCCCATGATTTGATGACAGGAAGGCAGTTATAACTCATCCCACGGGCGGAAACGTAGTGCTACAACGAATCAGCGAAATTGCACCCTATTTGTCTCCAAAATCAGACTAACTTGCCAGCCATCGGACCTTTAAAAGATCAGCCCGAAGGAATATAGGATTTGGATAAGTTGGAACCAATGGCGGGTCAAGAAATTCTGACATATTCACAAGCAGTGCAATAAAAAAAAGCCCCCTGTTTCACCCACCACTGAAACAAGTCAATTCTCTAACGTTGATTTAGCATAACGATTAGGTGGACACACTGCGCCGGTAGCCGATTTCAACATGCTTGAAGTCTAGTTTCGCACAGCTCAGGTCAGGCCTGATGCAGTGAGTGGGCCGGGTCATGAGGGCGTTATATAGTTAGCCATCCTCGGAACAATAACAATGCAAGCCCCATCAGGTCGCAAACCACTCCACATGAAGGCATCCGGGGAAAGGCTAAAAAAACACCCAACTGGCACACGGATTTGATGTGGAGTACGTTTAGAAAAAAATATCAGGAGGTCATATGAAACAAGTGTGGGCTTCATAAAAACAACCTGGGTATTTAAAATTCACTGGCTTGGTAACCCTCGCCCTTAATCTCGAATGCTCGAATTATGGGTTTCTCTTGTACGGCACGAGGAATATTTAGTTTTCCCGTGGCCGCACCTTGTGAGACTACCAGGAGACTACTAGCCTTTTCGATACCCCAGCCAGCGGCAGCTGTGTGGCCCACCTGAACTCGTTCAGCAGCTGCAGGGGCGGCGGCGGGTCGCACTCCATGTAGGTCTGCCGCATCGCCACCGACATGCTTTCCCTGTTGAAGACGGCCTGGTCGCGCACCACAGCCGACCGGAACGCCTTCCGCATGTGGATCTCCTGCAGCGACACTGCAGAACCGGGCACTGTGTCAGACCGCTGGGTCAGACCGGGCGTCAGACAGTCATGTGGATCTCCTGCAGCGACACTGCAGAACCGGGCACGGTGTCAGACCGCGGGGTCACACGGGGCGTCAGATCAGACGTGTGGATTTCTTGCAGCGACACTGTAGAACCGGGCACGGTGTCAAACCGGACGTCAGATCAGACATGTGGATCTCCTGCAGCGACACTGCAGAACCGGGCACGGTGTCAGACCGCTGGGTCATACGGGGCGTCAGACATTCATGTGGATCTCCTGCAGCGACACTGCAGAACCGGGAACGGTGTCAGACCGCGGGGTCAGACCGGGAGTCAGATCAGACATGTGGATATCCTGCAGCGGCACAGCATAGTGGGAGATGACGTCAGACAAGGAAGCAGATAGGGTAGGCTTACTAAAAAAGACAAAACCTATCAGATTCTAGAATATATGCCGACGCTAAAATTTCACAGAATGAGCAATTAATGAGTAAGGAGCCTGTTCAGACGGCAGATAAAACTTCGAACAACACTAACCTGATTTGGAACTCTGCCACACATCCATGAACAATACCAATAAACCAGTACCAGTAACCAGTAACAACCCAGTACAGTAGCAAACCAGTACCAGTGTTCTAATGTCCTAAGGTATCCAAGAACATAGAACACGGGACGCTTCGTTCTGGGGTCTCTTCACACTAAATAGGCAACGAACTCACCTCTCATTCAGTATTAGCCCGTTCTGTGAGCTCACCTCCCACTCAGTACTAGCCCGTTCTGTGCTCATCTCCTAACCAGTACTAGCCCGTTCCGTGCTAATCTCGGAATCAGTACTAGCCTGTTCTGTGCTTATCTCCTCATCAGTACTAGCCCGCTATGAGCTCACCTCCCACTCAGTACTAGCCCGTTCTGTGAGCTCCCTTTGCAGCCAGTACCCCACGCTAACCCCCGGAGCGTCGCTCTCTGCCGACACTCACCCTCCTCGACGGCGCTGTCCAGTCGGGTAACTCGGTCGGCCAGGCTGTCGATCCGCTGCTGGAGCGCCGCCGAGCGGCTGGCGATGCCGGCCGCCTCCTCGAACAGCTCGCCGAACATGTCCTCAGCATGGCGCGACAGCGACGACAGTTGCCGCACCACGTGCGACAGCGTGCCGTTGGTGACCGACTCGAGCTCGTTGGGCAGCGAGGGGTCGTCGGGCAGGGTGTTGCGGCAGATGCTGGAGGGCTCGACCAGGCGTTTTTGGAAGGGCATGGTGCCGGACGTGGGCGGCCCAGCCCGGAGCCGGCCGGAGCAGTCTAACTGCGGCCAACGGCAGCCGTCCGCTTCTTACTTATCAGAACGCTGCAAACAAGAGAGATTGATGATGACAAAACAGCTTTATCGGCTTTCAGACATGCGAGTGATATTCACATTACCTTTAAAACAACAATACCATAGTGGCCCTGGCGGAGTTTAATAAAATAATTGATGATAAACAGTGCTACATGCCATATCATAGACCATGCCCTGCTCGCTGATTCTGGTATTAAACTTGAGGCACCCTAAAACCCTGACACACCCACCGACACAGATTGTGTGTACTGGGTTTGAGGGAGGGAGGGTCATATCAGGCGTGAACGGATACATGTATAGTGTCCACGCCTCTCAGGTCCGATTCTGGCAATACAGGCCACTCTCGCCGCAAACAAAAGAACCGGCAGTGATGCCTTCTCAGGAGATCTCTGTTTTCTACCAATTAATTTAATTGTCAAGGTTCAATAACACACCAAACGCAACAGCAAATGGCGTCGCCTGGCCGTGTCCAGTTGAGAGCGATTGTGGGGAGCTGCATATCACACCGTGTCCGGTCGAGACGCCACCTTATGTGTCACACAGTTCCGAAAGGACTCCCCCTTGATATGAACGGCGCCCCGCTCCGCGTCACCTCACTACTCCCCTCCCCCAGTCGCAAAACCTGGATCGGTCTCTGCTAGGCGCGTCCTGATATCTTCCCAGCATCCATTGAACACATTAATTCGCTAGGATGCGGAAAGTCCAGGCAGCCGCAGCATGGTCGCATCTCCGGCATCAACATCAAACAGATGGAAGTGCTCGCTGTCAGCTTAAAATACCCGGAAACGTCATTGTAATTAAGTCCTTTATAGTTCCAAATATTTACTTATATATTTACAGCCTTTACCAGCAGATCTAAGGAGGAGCAGCTACATGAGGACTTTGTTAGAAGTGGAAACTAGCCGATCGACTCAGTTGAGGGCCTAGTGAGTGCGTTGTGTTGCGTGGATGGAAATAAAACACACAGACGGAAGTTATGCCAGATGTGTATATTTGTGAGCTGTTGCTTGTGGTTATGCTAAGTCATGGTCTGACTGAGGGCGAGGTTCAGAGATGTGAAGAAATGGAGATGGAAAAACATACAAACAGATGCCATCTGAGTGCAATAGCTGCCCATGATAGCTTTACTTTAATACCTTACTTTAGAGATGGTTGATTATATTTGGTGAGCTTCCACCATTCAAATATGAGCTGCACTGGCAGAAACCAGCAGCAATTCTAATACAACATTGATAAATCTTGAACTGACTTAGTTTGCATGGGCAAAATAAGATCCAGGTCAGAATGAGACTGCCAATCAGGATAATAATGGAGTCATTGATTCCTTTAAGTTCTATTTCAATAGCACGTTAGCACAAATCATACTACAGTGCTGGGAAAGAGCCCTTGATGGAGAGAATTGGCATTCTGATACAGATCAAAATCTGGTCATAGAGCCTGGGTTAATGTCCCTTTTTTCAACTGTACATTTTACAAACAGCTTGATGCAGTATGTAATTTCTCTCTCTCTCTCTCTCTCTCTCTCTCTCTCTCTCTCTCTCTCTCTCTCTCTCTCTCTCTCTCTCTCTCTCTCTCTCTCTCTCTCTCTCTCTCTCTCTCTCTCTCTCTCTCTCTCTCTCTCTCTCTCTCTCTCTCTCTCTCTCTCTCTCTCTCTCTCTCTCTCTCTCTCTCTCTCTCTCTCTCTCTCTCTCTCTCTCTCTCTCTCTCTCTCTCTCTCTCTCTCTCTCTCTCTCTCTCTCTCTCTCTCTCTCTCTCTCTCTCTCTCTCTCTCTCTCTCTCTCTCTCTCTCTCTCTCTCTCTCTCTCTCTCTCTCTCTCTCTCTCTCTCTCTCTCTCTCTCTCTCTCTCTCTCTCTCTCTCTCTCTCTCTCTCTCTCTCTCTCTCTCTCTCTCTCTCTCTCTCTCTCTCTCTCTCTCTCTCTCTCTCTCTCTCTCTCTCTCTCTCTCTCTCTCTCTCTCTCTCTCTCTCTCTCTCTCTCTCTCTCTCTCTCTCTCTCTCTCTCTCTCTCTCTCTCTCTCTCTCTCTCTCTCTCTCTCTCTCTCTCTCTCTCTCTCTCTCTCTCTCTCTCTCTCTCTCTCTCTCTCTCTCTCTCTCTCTCTCTCTCTCTCTCTCTCTCTCTCTCTCTCTCTCTCTCTCTCTCTCTCTCTCTCTCTCTCTCTCTCTCTTAGCAGCTCCTCTGAGTCTCCCGCAGGGGCACAGTTAAGAAGCGTGTACTTGGTGTGGCTGCTGCATTGGCAGGGGTGCCCTGACTAGGTTCTATGGGCTGCACTGGCTGAGCGTGACCTGATTTGACTCGCGGCTCTGAATAGATGCACAGTGCTAGTGCTGGACCACTGGGGTGGTGCTCCAGTGGCTGCAGTGTGGCACTACAGCGGCCGCTGGTGTGTAGCTGCTGGTCGACACTACTGTGGATGCAAGTTAGCTCTATTGTAGCCCCAAGTCAGTGCTGCTGTAGCTGCTAGTCAGCTCTGCTGGGGAGCTGCATCCCATCACTAACCCATGAATTCATGAATATAATTTGATGTTTTTTTCTCCTGTTCCCCTGTCTTTTCTTCTTTTTTATAAGCATTACAAAAAACTGCATGGACACTTTTCCCTGTGATCACTGCTGCAATGTACAGATTAATGCTACAATGTACCACTGCTGCTCCCATGTTACCTGGTGCTAATGCCTTTTGCTCTGCCCATTGCTCGCCTCTCACAGGTCTCCCCGTGTGCTGCTGTGTGTCTGCCTGCTCTGTGTGGCTGGGTGTGACATGAATCGTTCTAGGCTGTTATCGCTCATCCCTGCATGTTTTGAGACTGCATATAACTATTTGCTTTATCCCAAGTGTGTATATGTATTTTGCCAGTGTATGTGAATAATATACATGCATGGATATAAATGTCAAACCAACAAAGAACACAGGGGTAATTTGATGCATCACTTTTGCACTTGGCATCCAACTAAAGGACCAAAACTAATTTAGAAGTTACTGGCATGATATTCACCAATCCAAGAACATTAATGGCTTAGTTTCCATCAGCAAAATGCGATCTAGATGGGACCACCAATGAAAATAATAATGGAGTCATTTACTCCTCAATGTGCAATGCTACCTACTAGGCCGCGATGGGGTGGATCAGCAACCTGATTCAGATCGAAATTCAGCCATGGAGCCTAGGTCTACATTTTCTAATCCATAGGTACCTGGGTATGTACCTATCTAAGTAGAACGGTAAACATCCCCATGCACTGACATGAAGTGAAACTCAGCATGGAAATTGCAGAAGCAGGAAAAGAAGCAGCAACTACTGAGTTGACAAAGTTATTCAACGCTCACAGAACGGGCCAGCTTCCAAGGAAATTTGCAACAAAGTTTATGTATTGGATTTGGATTTCGTAATCATCTCCGTTTACCCCTGCAAATGACATTTCCCACCTGTTCCCCACCCACCAGCCGCCAGAGTCCCCATTGCTGGAACCGAAATTGAAATGTAAACGAAAATGACGCATAATACTTGAAGAATGCTTGTGGGCCAGCTATGCACTTACTATAAAACTCTAGAAAACCGCTAACTTAACACACCTCCAGCTGAGAAACAACCTGTGATTGATGAAAAATACGTTTCAATACGGTGCATTCAGATAATTTCAAGCATAAAATAAAATAAGTTATGTCATTTACAGTTTCATGAATGAGTAAAGTGTGTATTTCACTTCAAGTACGTAAGTTTAGAAAACTCTGCAGCTATTTTTAGAGGTATAGAAGAGTAGTTTACTAAATTGACTAGCCTTGTAATCTGCTTGGCAACGGCACATAATTCTTTTCAGTCTATCAGCCGTCCTTGTGGTGAGAGAAGGGAGGGAACGGAGCGCCGCAGCGCGGGAGGAGGAGAGCAGCAAGAAGAAGAGATATTTGGGCAAGAGCACATAATCCATATTTTTATTGAAGAGAAGGCGGTACTCTAAAAGTGAGGTTTGTGATGCTTAATTAAAAAATTATTGTGGAGGGCAGAATCAGTACTTACCTGTAAGCTATGTTTGTTGTACTCCAGCAGGACAGGTTTTGAGCACGTCTCACTGGGAGCAGTTTTGTTGAGTTCTCAGTTTTGGGGGCAGTTTTTCAGTACCTATTTGGGTTATGGTTAAGGAAATGAATAAGGCCATTTAAATATTGAGCGAGTAAAATTATTTAGTTGTGACGATTCTCTTGCAATGTAGTGTTATGGTATGGTATGGAATGAAATGGTATTATGGTAGTAGGCAGATCACATCTCGCGGTTCAAAAGGATCATATCAGAAGGTCCACAGTTCATAGGTGCTACCGCTCAAAAGGTCCAACTTTCAAAAAGTCCAACGTTCAAAAAGTCCAAAGAGGCGTGATCAGATACATGAGAGTGGGGTGTATAATGCCGCAGAGGCGTGCTAAGACACCTGATAACAGGAGGCAATGAGGGTTAGGTTAGGTTAGGTTAGGTTAGGTTAGGTTAGGTTAGGTTAGGTTAGGTTAGGTTAGGTTAGGTTAGGTTAGGTTAGGTTAGGTTAGGTTAGGTTAGGTTAGGTTAGGTTAGGTTAGGTTAGGTTAGGTTAGGTTAGGTTAGGTCAGGTCAGGTCAGGTCAGGTCAGGTCAGGTCAGGTCAGGTCAGGTCAGGTCAGGTCAGGTCAGGTCAGGCCAGGCCAGGCCAGGCCAGGCCAGGCCAGGTCAGGTCAGGTCAGGTCAGGTCAGGTCGGGTCAGTTCAATTGTGGTCAATCCCTTGGTCCCTATTTCCTAGTCTGGGGATATCACCCCTCTTTCCTGAATCTGAGTGTGCCTCTGGTCTGGGTACCACTTAACACTACTCAAACTTCCCCTCCTTCCGTCTGTTTCGTCTCTAGGGATTTTCTTGCAGAATGTGGGGATATTTCTAAAACATTTCGAAAAGTGGTAGCCAGACCAGAGACGCACTCAGATTCTGGAAAGAGGGTCGATATCCCCAGTCTAGGAAATAGGGACTAAGGGCATACATACCTGACCTGACATGACCTGACCTGACCTGACCTGACCTGACCTAACCTAACCTAACCTAACCTAACCTAACCTACCCTAACCTAACCTAACCTAACCTAACCCCAGTCTGCAGAACGTGCAGATTTGACGAGATCTCGTTGGGGCGCCTCGGGCAGACCTACCGATTGGGGCAGCTTTTGGTCGAGCTTGGGGCAGATGGGGCTCTGGGCAGGAACTAGTACTTGGGGCAGCGGTCGGTACGGGTAATCACCGAGGAAGAAGAAAATAATGAAAAGGAACGACAATCATTAGTTAAAGTGCGCTGTAAAAGCTGAATTGTCTCAAAAGCGTCATGTTTGTCGCCTAGAGAAATATGGTTAAAAAGATACCAAACAAAGGAAATTTTTAATATATGTAAAGTCAAAGTTCCTGGAAGTGAATAAAAATCAGGCAACAGGCGCCTTTTTAAAGCTAAATTTAAATTTTTTCTAAACTTGTAATCTAAACCTAGTTTTAGTAACAAAAAACAATCTTAGAACTCAAAATAAAATTTCCCGTATGTAGTTTTTTGCATTTCCTCTGCTATGTTTTGATCGCCAAAGGCCGCAAATCGGGTCTATGTCAAAAGGTCCACTGTTCAAAGGGTCCACCGCTCAAAAGAAAATCATGCCAGCCCCCTCCCCTAAGAACAAATGCTAGTCAGTGATGTGACGTCACAAAAGCGCACGGAATCTTTCTTCACTTGGGTCTTGTGAAAACTAGGTGAAAATATTCCAAATATTGTCATGCTTTCATGCAAATGTGAGAAAATGGAAGGGGAAAATGCTTTAGCTGTGGAAAAATTTTCTTTATCGAATTTAGTTATCAATTGAAATATTTTTAAACTATTGATTATACCGCTGAAAGCAGTGGCAAATGACGCCTTTAAGGAAAATACTTCGCTTGTAAATATACCTTTGAATAAAAGTATTCTTGAAGTCGTGATCATGAATGCAAGATAGCTTCTGCGTGCGTGAAGGGTCGAGTGAGTGGCCATCGCCGAGTTGGATGCACGGTTTTCTTTCATTTCTGGGTGTTTCGTTTAAAATGGAGTAGATAAACATATATCGGTAAAAATACCCCCCCGTTGGAGGAGTCTGCCCCAGAATCCAAATTTCTGCCCCAATTGGGGCAGGCTTTGGGCTGCCCCAAGCGCCCGTCCAGTCGCCTGCCACGCTCTGCAGACTGGCCTAACCCTCATTGCCTCCTATTATCAGGTGCCTTAGCACGCCTCTGCGGCATCATGCACCCCACTTTCATGCATCTGAGCACGCTTCTTTGGACCTTTTGAATATTGGACTTTTTTAAGTTAGACATTTTGAGCGGTAGAACATATGAACTGTGTACCTTCTGATGTGATCCTTTTGAACCGGGAGATGTGATCTGCCTACTACCATAATACCATGAAATAATGGGTTTGGGCAAGTGTGTTTGGCTTCCTTACTACTAACCCAGGTTCATATCCTGTGCAGTTTGAATTACCTATTTCACACAAGTTAAAATCCACCACATATGTATTTGTTCCTAACTTGAGGCACACCTATTTAAAACATACACCAACTGAGGGGATAATGGGTTGGTAGGCATCCAATGGACACAATCAATGCCCCTGACCATTAGTCTGTGCCACACATCCAGCTAGTGGGGAGCTTAGGGCCAGTCTGCAAAGTATGGCAGCAGGCCAGACGAGTCGCACCAGCCATCCAAAATTATCGCACCACCAGCCTAAAAAAAATTCGCACCAATCTGCCATACACCAGGGAGAAAAACGCACACATTCCTACCCACACAATGCAATACTACCTCTCTTATTAGTTAGTTAAGGACTTTTTATAAGGCCCCCTCCTGTGTCTTCCTAACTATTCAGTCATAATTTTTTTTAGTTTTCAGTGTCAACTTCCTCGCACCAGTCTTGCAAATTCGCACCAGGCTGATAAAATTCGCACCACTCGCTCCTGTCTCCAAGGACACTCGCACCGACGAGATCTCGTCGAAAATGCCATACTTTGCACACTGGGCTTAGGGTCTGGACAAATTTTGAAACTGCATCAGTCACATGTGCGTTTGCTGATAACAAAAAAGCTTCATGTTTTGTGAATGGGCCACACTGTCAAGCCATTCACATATATTTCACACGAAAAGCAGACAACAAAAAAGCACACGTGGGTACATTAATCAACAACAGTTGACAGCAGATGGGACTACCAGGTGTAGCATGGCCTCCTATTGAAATTAAGCACTGGCGTGGCACAGCCCAGCATGACATAGCTGGATGAGATGGGCACGTAAGTGGTTTATATCATAAAAAAAGAAAAAAGGTAGGGAAAGGGAAAAACAAAGTAAAAAAAGGCAATAAATTCATGAGTTAGTGTTTGTTCCGGCCAGTGTCTATCAACGATCGTGTGGCTGCAACGCAACAGCGGTGCTGAAAATCGGCCCCAGAAGCGCCGACCAGCGGCCCCAGCAGCAGACTGCGGTCAAACACCGGTGGCACTCAGCGGCCACCGTGCCGCCCCCCCAGCGGCCACCATAGCGCCGCTTGGCAGCCATAGTACCGCCGCCCATCCGCCGCCGTGCCGCCGCTCGGCGGCCACCATAGCACTGCACGTTGCCGAGCACCAGGGCCGCACAGTCGTCCGGAGCAGTCAGCCAGCTATGGTCGCGCCCGACCAGCGCGGCCCGCAGTACCCGCTTGGGGCACAACCGCCAATGCAGCAGGCTGACCTCGAGGAAATCATAGCAACTGCCGAGAGAGAGAGAGAGAGAGAGAGAGAGAGAGAGAGAGAGAGAGAGAGAGAGAGAGAGAGAGAGAGAGAGAGAGAGAGAGAGAGAGAGGAGAGGAGAGCGAGAGGAGAGAGAGAGAGAGAGAGAGAGAGAGAGAGAGAGAAGAAAGAAAAGAGAAGCAGCGAGAGAAAGAAAAGAAGAAGAAAGAAAAAAGAAGCCGGAAGGAGAGCAAAAAGAAGCCGAGAGCGAAGGAGGGGAGAGGGGGGAGAGAGGAGAGAGAGAGAGAGAGAGAGAGAGAGAGAGAGAGAGAGAGAGAGAGAGAGAGAGAGAGAGAGAGAGAGAGAGAGAGAGAGAGAGAGAGAGAGAGAGAGAGAGAGAGAGAGAGAGAGAGAGAGAGAGAGAGAGAGAGAGAGAGAGAGAGAGAGAGAGAGAGAGAGAGAGAGAGAGAGAGAGAGAGAGAGAGAGAGAGAGAGAGAGAGAGAGAGAGAGAGAGAGAGAGAGAGAGAGAGAGAGAGAGAGAGAGAGAGAGAGAGAGAGAGAGAGAGAGAGAGAGAGAGAGAGAGAGAGAGAGAGAGAGAGAGAGAGAGAGAGAGAGACTGGAGTAGGTGGAGAAGAGCTGGGGTGAGTTGTTGGTTGCACGGATTTGGGGAGATGACTACGGATCGACAGGAGGGTGCCAAAGGCGAGCCTGTTAGTCTCCCAGGACTGTTCAGTCAATTTGTACCGCGAATATTCAAGCGAAAGGTAAGCTTTTGGTACAGTGTGCCTCGTTACTGTGAACTTGCATGCCACCTTGGCTCACGAGCACGCACAGGAGTGATAAGCAAACTGTGGGGCGGCACTCAGTCTAGTCAGTGGCGTTGGGCCTTGTCCGTGACCACCTGTTCAGGGTGAGGCCTCTTTAAACAGTTACACCCAGGAGGGCAAAGAGGCAGATCAGAGTGTGTGTGCATCTGATGGTGTGTGAATGGGCATGAAGCAAACACAGAACATGCAGGTTATCGAATGAAAAGATGTGAGTGAGGGTGAAGGTGGACAATGGTGGACACAATACACCATAAAATTGAAGTGTGTATCACAGTAATGCCCAGGCACTTACATAACATTCATGTAGGGTTACATAGGATAATGCTTCTGACTCAATTTGGGACACCTTATCATAACATGTACAGTGCTGGAATACATGTACAGCCCACAAAATAATACAGGCCCCACAAAGGACGTGAATCCATACATGTTTATTCATGACATCTCGCATCACATCAACAATAAAACAGCAAGCAACTCACACTAAACCGTTGATAAAGCATAATAATTGCTACAACAATCTCCATGGGGACACAGGAGGCACAGTCAACATACACGGACCATGGACGAGCAAGGGTATAAAGGCAAGGATGCTCCAGTCTTGCTAGCAGTACCCCAATGGATACTTCTCGGGGGGTGGGATCGATGGGTCTGGGAGAGAGAGATGGGACAACATGCAGGCAAGAGCTCCGCATCGATTAAAAAACACAAAAGACACCAGCCAGACCGGAGGCCAGGAGACCGGACGCCGCCTACGTGGCGACCGGCACACGTGGTAAAACCGCCGGAGGCGCTGGTGAGCCGGCCTCGAAACCAGGAGATGCCAGTGAGCCGGCCATTAAACAGAAGGTGATAGTGGGCCGGCCTCTTCGCATTGAACCGCGGTCACCGTCGCCTAATACTCGCCCGCAACGCAGCAGGGTGTGAAAATCGTGTGGTATGGCTACGGGTGCAACACAGAACCTATAAGGGAAATGTTCATGTCTTACTTATTAAGCAATAGATTGGAGCGAAACATGATGTATCATGATTCATGCGGTGAAGTGTTATGCGACGCTATTTGTGGGCGAAAATTTTGTCAGACGGAGGTGCGGTCTTTTCTGGTAAGCGGAAGTGAGAAACTCTGTGTTGCTCTCTGCGACCCGCTAAAGAAAAACGCAAGACGTCCGCTCAGCGGAGCGACGAAGACTCGATCAACATATAGCAGCGACAATTTACGGCCTGCCCATCTCATTGATGAGTAATACAGTTTGAAGTCGACATTCTCAACTAGCTTCAAGCTTTTTGCCTCCGCCAACAGCTTATGGTGCACGCGAGCACGAGCGCCAGCGATGATATAGATAGATATATAGCGATATAGATAGATATAGCGATGATATACGCGATTTATGCCGAAACGGACTCAGTAGGTAAAGGGTTAAAAACCCAAATCGACTGTCATAGCTATGTCAAGAGCAGATCAAAACGTGAGCACCAACGCCTCGCCAATGCCCATCATTGCTAACGCATCAACACCAGCAACCTCACAAGGAAGTGCCAGTGAGCGCCACACATCACACCCCTCCACGGTCAGCAACAGCCACCGCGCCCGCCTAAAGCTTCTCATCTTCATGAATGACCTGCCAGATAAGTGAACAGCTGTTTTTGGCCGTTCGAGCAGACTTCGGTAAAGCTACAGAGTGGTGGGCGAAGTGGCAACTCCCATTCGATTACACAAATTGTTCTGTTTTTAAGTGGGTCGTGCTAACAATCGCTCAGACTACTCGATAAAGGACGCTTCACAGCTCCGTCGTTGAAAAGGACTTTGGTATACATGTCGATGTATACTTCAAATTCCGGCAGCATGCGACTGCGGCCGTTTCTTAGAGAAACCAAATCCTAGTAGTGATACAAAGAACATTCAGAAAAATAGACAAGACATGATTACCACTCCTGAACAAGGCTCTAGTTAAATCTCACTCGGTGTATGGTAACCTCACCTTGGGTCCGTTCAAGCGGGCAGATCAAAAATCTTGGAACGAATTCAGAGATGTGCCGCTCGAATGGTGAGAGGAATTCGCACCATGTCCTACAGCGAACGCCTTCAGTAGCTGAAACTTCCACCACTGTACTACCGACGAGGGCGTGGAGACATGATCAGAGTGTTCTAGATTTGCTCTCACATGTGGATCTTGATCCGGACTTCTTCCAACGCGGCAGGAATTCCTGCACCAGATGCCATCCTTACAACTGGTCAAGCCCCCAGCAATGTCTAGGGCCCGACGGAATGTATTAAGTCTTCTCGGAGTCGTTGACTAATGCATTCAAGGCCAGGTTCGACTATCGTTGGTAAAACCCGAAATACACCATTCCACATACGGACTGAGCACCGCCAAACCTGACACAGAGCAGAACACTGTAATATCTCAAGAGAGCATGACTCCCCATCCGCACGAGGCCGCCACACATTCAGGGGCGCAGGTGGTCAGCGCCACCGAGCTGAGGATTAGAATGGGAAGTGAAAGTGAGGAATACTCCGAATGAAATGAAACATAGGGTTTGAAGTGAATATATTATGAATGATACAAAATAGCCTACCTAGTGATCGTGTTAGCGTGCTCGATAACGAATGGTACTGACACAGCTACTTCCTACTACTTTGCTTAATTCTAAAGCTAGTGAGAAGAACTATGATTAATCATTCCGAAGTTAGAATATTTTTAAAATGTGAACGCTACTTCTTTTTTAGTCATGCTCCTTTGTAAAAAGGGATGCTGATACAAGATGCATTTGAAAAAATGTGCTTCCACAAACAAATATTGAATATAATTACGCTTGGCCTGGCAGGGCTGGGGCTCCATCAAGCTTCTAGATGAGGTGCTCGATTGGAGGACATAAGTCTGTTGTGCAGTCAATTTTTGTCTTTCCTTGTTTGTAAAACGCCAATTGTGGGCCAGATAAAAACACGTGGCTTGCAATGGGACCCCTCCTCCTTTCTGTAGCTCTCAAACGTTGCTAAAATGCTACTTGGCGTAATTTTTTGGGTAAGCACCAGTGGATAGATCCAGGAAAAGCTCTAGAACCTGGGACTTAACTATCTGAAAAATGACAGCCATAAGCATGTAATGAAGCTAGTTTGTTTCTGGCCTGTTCTGAAACAATGCGAACAAGGTGGAGTCTTTTCATGAGATTTTGATGAAATAGGTTCATTCTATAAATCCGAACGGAAACAGTAGGTTCTTCTTCATACCATACAGACATACTTGCAAGCCAACGAACTAGCAAATGTACAACAGATAGCCTGACTGACTTTTGTATGTGCTCGCTTACTCGCTATCGCTGGCAAGCTCACTCCGTCTGAAAAGCCCAGCAACGCTTACCTGCGGTACCTCTGGCGACAGGCGTGTTCGCAGGTCTGTGACGCCGCCAGAACTTGGGTTGTCTGCACGTGGCTGTAGGATGGGGAGCTGACGTGAGCGGTGGTGCGCAGGTATGATGAATTCGGCCCAGCCGCCCCAGCCCGGCCAGCCTGCCGACGCCGCCGCCAGCCAGCAGGCCCCGCCGCCCTGGTACCTCAAATGGGCCGCCAAAGGACTGGGGGCCATCGGGGGACTCAGTGAGTCGAACGACAGCGCGGACAAAGGCCTTCAGAGATACCTATAAAACTTGGACGGTCTTTATTGTGCTCACAGACATATTCTTCTTGGGGTACAACCCGGCGTGAACCCCGGCAAGCATAAACAGTAGTTTACTGGTACGGATGGTCTCTAGTCTATAAGAATGCTTATGTTTTTTTCAGGTGAAACTTTTCTCTTCACGTATGTCTGTAATATTCTGGGCCCGTAATAAACTCGTTAGTACCCCGTGGAAATGTTATGATGTAAAGTAGCTGGCTTAGTACAGGATGGTGCAATGTCGAGCGTCCGCACCATGACATTGGCTCTCTTTTTCAGTCGCCATCGGGCTGGGTGCTTTCAACTGCTTCACTTTAACGCCGCTGTACCTGCTATCTGGCATATGGCAGATGTAAGTATCAAGGAGGGAAGGTGTGAGCTGCCTAAATAGGTCAGATCGTAGGTCATCTATGTTGAAAATGGTACTTGTTACGATACTAAACCAGCAATGCCCTACGTCAGTTCAGTAAAAGCTGGCATAAGGCGATGATCACAGGTGTACTGATTCTTTGATGCAGTTGCGTCCCAGAGCTGCGCAGTAACACGTGAATAGGCCAGCCGCAGTAACATCTTACGAAGGGACAAATCGGGAGAAATCCAGGTTCGAACGTCTGTCTGTCCAGGTTTTCTTAGCGTGTCTAGTTCTGAGCTCGTGACTACGGTGAGGGGACCTGGGGGGTAGTTATTTCACGTGCAAGGTTGTGAGGCTGGAGTCACCCGCAACTCGGTGCGATCGAGATACGAAACGGTCGGACTCCATTCCAGCCGATTCAACGCAAGTTCACTCTATATTTCATCAATTCTTGTTGAATTTATCCCACAGATTTGGCTAGAATTGAGTAGAATCGCTTTTCGGCTTGATCGCATTGTGCCGGGGAAGGAATCTGGTGTGATTGTGAGAGCTCTAGCTTTCCACTAGAGATTTAATCTCCGCTGGGTCTATGTCTGCCCACGTAGGTATCTTTTTACCGGTTATGTTCGATATACTTGATTGGCTTCCATTGGCCTCACTGGACGTGACTGCCAGGAAACCTGATGAACTGGTCATCATTGAACTTTTCAGAAAGCGATTGATCAGGCGCGTACAGTTAATGAATCTACCATTGATTTTGGTAAATGCACCGTGATTGAAGCACACGGCTTCGTGTGTCTGACAGACTACTTGCACACTGTAAGGGCGTATAATTACTTTGTGGTCGGTAACGTTGACGAGCCTGCCTCTGAGTTAAGTCGTTTTGTGTATCCGCCGGTGCCGGTCACGTGTGTCCGCCTGCTTGTGATGACGTGCCGAACTTCAGTGTGGGAGGGTTGTTGTGTCCCTTTTCATATTAACCTCAAGATGCCGCCTGTCATAACTCATTTATAGTGGCATGTACGACGGACGTTGAGGCGTACGCGTGCTGAACTCTGTGAAATGGTATATTATACATTTATCCCCGCTCAGATCACTCTGTCGCGGGTCACTTTCCAGCATGGGATAAGGATTGGGATTGATTCCCAGAGACGCTCCGGTGGCCGATATTATCTGACATGGATCGGTTGGCGACTAACCCGTAGGAGGCTGACGTGAACGGTGCGGCCATCCCTGCGCTTTGTGGGACGGTAATTCTTGGTTTTCAAATTCACGCCTGACGTCACAGCCGTGTGGCTGTTGAGCGTGACGTCAGGCCAAAAATGTGGTTTGACGTTTGATCGTTTATAGTATTTTCAAGCGTCTGCTGTCAATATAACTTGTGTTATTCCTTTAGCCACTGAAGAAGAGGCTCTGACCTTGAGACTTTGGCTATTTTATCAATAGTGATAATCTTTATATCAATTCAAACTTCATATTGAGTTTGGCCGTTTTTGGTCCATCGAATCAATTTTTATCTTACAAATACTACGCAATAACGGAAACAATATTTATATTACAAATAGACATAGTAACAGAAACAGGATTTAAATGTCAAATATACTCAATAGCGGAAACAATATTTATGTAACAAATATAAATAATAAACGAAGGAAACTTTATATTATAAATATGCATAAATTAAAGACATGATCTTCGCCAATTACGTCGTGCTTGCTACATTTCAAGATCTGGATGATGACTTGGACGGGTGTAAACGTTACCACATTCGAAGTTCGTGAGCGTGACGTCACTTCTATGGAGATGGTGAGCGTACGTCAGCTTGGGATGGTGAGCGTGACGTCAAGCCATGTATGTGGATGGTGAGCGTGACTGTACAGTCAATCGGCTGGTAGGCGTGTCTGCGTGCGTGCAGTGAGCGTGTCTGCGCTTGTTTGCCGACCGTCGGCGCTGGCCTGTGCCCTCAGACTGGCTGGCTTCATGGTGACGATTCTGGAGGCGCCGTTCCTCTGCATGTTCCTTGACTTCGTGCAGAACATCAGCCAGAAGATGGACTCGATGACGCAGTTTGTTCGTGCCGCCTTGTATATCGGGTCAGTGTCCCGGCCGACACTGGGCGGATTCTTTATCTTGCTAAATGTTTGGATATTATTGACGAGGGTGTATCTCCCCATGGGGTAGAACTTCTAGGCTTGTTGACAAATATGGTGATTATTGATGAATCTGTAGATGTTTATGCCAGAATTTCCCTTCCCTGCAGAACTTCGTTTAAAAATGTCCCGGTTAAACTATTTTATTCTGTTCGAACAATACATTCAGTCCTTGTTGTGAAAAGAGTTTGACTTCGTTGATGTCTTATTATTAGCAGAGGCCATTCACACGTACTTGTATACTCACGGCTGCACCCTTGCTAAGCACATCATTTTCTCCGGTTTATTAGTATTCTTTTATTTTCACTTATGCACTTGTACCATGACCTCTGGGCTGAAGGCTAATCCTGCGGATACTTAACTACTACAACGTGTAGAAAACTGATAATTTTGCAAGCGAATGACTGTTAATTGTAGACTCAGTTACATGTAACACTGCCGAAACATTCCGATATGTTTAATGATTAATTGCGAGCTGTGAATCGGACCAGAGGCCTGGTAAATGACGAGCAGTGAACGCTATGGCTTGGCACCTGCTGCCGGTTTTGCTGTTGTTGAGGTGCAGTGCCACTGACGTCATGCTGGGTTCCCGCAGGATAGCGATACCTGCGGTGCTCATGTGTCAGAACTTCTCCATCATCATCGGCTCAGGCCTCATCTTCTCCACCGGCGTCCTCTACGGTCTCATGGCACTGGGCAGAAAGTACGTACCCGCCGGTGTCTGGCGGCAGGGAGGCGTATGTGTCAAACTGTATATTTGTGAATACAAAACTTTGATTTGGTTCTTACCAGGCGGACCAAATTCTAGAAAATGGCGGGAGCTGTTGGGTCTGGGTTCGGAGGCCTGATTGTTAGATCGTACAGTAATGTTCCAGCACGCATCGCACATGCTGCCAGATGGGCTTTCAGTGGTTACGTGACACCGTTAGATTGGGTTAAGGCTAGTCCAAGGGGGTTATTCTTGGTTTAAACGGAACTTATGCAACCTCACTTTACCATCGTAAGCTCATCTGACAGCATGTATGGAGCCAGTTTAGACTGGGCTGGCCATGCTTAGATAATCTGTATGATCCCTGGAGGGCAGTCATTATACCTGTGCGAAAAGTTCGTTGAGCACTCAAGAAAAAACAAATTGTTGGGAACTCTTCCATGCTTAAAAAGAAACTTAGGCTAGTCTAACCTGACCTAACCTAACCATCAAATGATGCGAATTAGTTACTCAAGATATTGTTTAGCCCGCGCATTTGGTTCTGAAACCGTTCCAATTTGCGGTGCTTGCCCGCTGTCTTGTGCTGCCGTGTCGGAGACACCGTCCATCGAAGCCTGGAGTCACCCGTCTTTGGTGGAGCTGCCGGCAGAGGGCGGTGGATGATCAGCACCCTAGCAACCGCTTGCCTTGCGTGTACTAACCCGCCCAGGACATTGAGCCGGTGTCCCTGACCTGGAGGAGACCGGCGGCTGTACACGTGGATACCTGAGCCATGTGTTGGTCTGCCATGCTGTCGGGGTTTGTGCCAGGGGTAGCTACCAGGACATGCTGGACGCGGCACGCGCCAGCTACGCCCCGGGAGCCCGCAAGGCGGCCAGCTCGCCGGCTGCGGGCGCCGCCGATGGTCCCAAGCAGGCGCTGTTCAGTGACCCCGCCGTCTGGCAGGCCAACCCCTAGCCGACCTGCGGGGTCGCTCCCCACCCAGTCAGTCTCTGTGCCGCGCGTCCGTGTCGCTGCCCGCGGGTGTAGTCTGTGTCGCGTGTGCTGATGTTGGAGTTTTTTTTGGGGGAGAGGGGGGGTAGTTCGGTGTGCCCAGATAGAGCGCTAGCCGTTGTTTTGATGTTTAAAGGAGCTGTTTGGCTTCTGAGTGAACTGAGCGGGTTAATATATCGGTAAGTGAATGAATGAATCAGTGAATGACTGTTCGGAATGATTGGCATAAATATGGATTGGTGGAATGATTGTTACAAGAACATGTCGTCGTAGTGGTTTTGTGTAGTTGCAGCCGTTGTTTGTCGTTAGACTTGCGCTGTAGGTGTTGTTGAATGCTTCAGATCAATGAGACGCCCCGACCACCAAAGTTACTAAAGCTCCCAAGGGATTCCAAATTCCTAGAAATAGACACTTTGTTAGCACTCGCTGAAAGGAAATTTGTTTGACGCGCTGAAAAGAAGTAACGATGTCACGAATCCTTAGAAGTAATATTTTCTCCAAGACACGAGTGCATGTGTACGTGCTTCATCTGATATTGAGGAGAGCTGGCTGATGCATTCGATGGGCAGATATGCCTAAAGGTGGCTACGGTTATGCTTCACTACAATGCAAATGGAGACATTCTCTCGCAACATCTGTCAAAGCTTATCTTTTCCTTTGTGGAGCGATATAAAATCTTCTACTGAGTACGTTTGTTCTGTAAATTCGATTTGCCAGCATACGACAAACATGTAATTGAACATATCTTTGATACATAATATCTTCTAGGCCTCAGATGTTGAATTCAGTATGCCTGTTGGTGGCTTTTGAATCTAGATTTGTATAGATCAAGGTTTTTTAAAGGGCCCGCCTGCGTCCAACAGTTGATACCGATGTTCGGGTAGTGTTCTGTTCGCTGTTTTCTGTGCCGTTTCCAGACCGTTATTGTCGATACTGTGTCAGAGCTGAGTCGTCAGTTTTTAGTTAGTTGTGACCCACTCTCCAACGACGTCGACTTTGAAATAAGTTTCAGTGGAGCCCTGTGCCCGTAATTTCTGTTCATTAAAAATTGTTTCGATGTGAGCCTCAGCCATTCATTTCTTTGACTCAGATTCTGAACTTATCTGCCGCACAAAGGATAAAAGGTATCTCCAATGTGTTAGCAGTGAGAGATGGCCTTTTCTCTTTGTATGGCAGATCTGCCAAAGCACGGCGGAATCGGTTGTTTTATGTTTCTGGGGATTACAGCATGTCCCTTTGTTCTCTCGTTACAGCCTGCCTCCTCTGTCTACCTGCCGATGACTAGGGGCAACATGGCCTCGAAATGAGCGTCGGATATATGCCTGCCCTTGATAATTATTGGGACACACCGTCGCACAGTGCTGCATCTAGGCGGATGGGTAGGGGAGGGGGCAAAACAAATCGTCAAAAGCATCTGAATCTTTTAAGAAAGAAAATCGGCGATAATCGCGGGGTTTTGGAGGGCAAATGCCTTTTTTTGTCCTGGATCTGCGCCTGTAAGCCCAACTGTTAAGGTCATATTGTTTGGCCCATTATCCTTGTTTAAAGGGTTTGTTAGGGTCAAATTGCTCCGTTTTTGGGATTTCTCCGGGCATTAAACGCGAATCAGCCACGCGAGAAGCGACAGCGCTAAACCCAATACCAGCGCACCCCCTATATTTGTATGCGTACAGTTGTGATCTTTTAAAACCATTGATAAGACCGGCTGACTAAAACGGTTTTGGCTACGGGGAGAAGTGTCCTGACCTCATAATATATGTGGTATATGTTTGTTGACACAAAAATCAGTTAGGCTGCATTTATTTGATTTGTAGCAATAACTGATGGAAAGGGTGGTAAAATTATCATAATGTGCCAGATATAGATTATTTTTTAATGAGTTTTAAGCTCCAAAGGCTAGTCGACGGTTTTGCAGTTTTTAGTTCGACTGATTAAAAAAAACTCGGTCGTGACCATGGTTGTATGCGAAACCGTCGACTAATATTTGGCTTTAAAAACTTATTTAAAAACAATATATATATTTCGCAGAATATGATCATTTTTACCACCTTTGCCATCATCATGACTTCACTGCCGTACCGTCTCCACTATAATATAGCAACAACTTACGAAATAGCTATTGGTAAGTGATTGTAGCGTAGAATTGACGTAATTTAGGCAGCGTTTAATTTCTGAAACGTTTTTGTATGAAAATGCCACCCTTTATGGAGCGTGACTTCATGTATTTCTTTAGCAGCAGACAGATAACGCAAAGTGACGGATTGGCACAAAAGCGAAAAGGCTGGGCGCATCTGCTGTTCAAGTACGGTTGAAAATTACAAATGTGAATTGAAATGATAGTCTCAATTAAACCTTGCCACTACTGCTGGGGCCTCCTGGACGTTTGTGTCGAGGCCCTACATCGCGTGAGAATCACAGCCGACATCCCCGGCACCATTTGTATTCACGGAACTGAGGCCTTCCTGGCGAAACGACCAAGGGCAGAGACTTGTCCAGGATCTCGTCGATGAAGTATTCCGAGTTGGTCGTCTGCTTCTATGACAGAATATGGATTTCTGATGGACTCTGGGCATTGATTGCTTAGCATACAATGTTCTCTGTATGATTTTTCACCACCGATCTTGTAAGAACTACCTCTTTATACTTGGCCCACACACGGTCAGCTTACTGATTCGAGAAGTGCGGAATCTTGAAGGTAGACAGGTCACTCCAAATGTCTTGTGCAAAACATTCCCCCTCCACTCTTCCACCATTTTGAAGAAACTAAACCTGTGCTATTGGCGCTATTTTCCTGAGATTTGGAACGGGGACAAAATTTTCAGGGGCTTGAGGCCTTAGCTGCGATCAAATCTCCTTTGAAAGGTAATTGTGAGATTTCGTTTCCCTCCCCCGTCAATCTGGTGGCTAATTTCAACATGCTCGGTCGCGTTTTCCGAATACCGTGGCCTGGCCTCTGTTATGACCTCACGGATAGCCCGAGGCGATTACTGGCCTTGACATACACACATTGTGAAGTTACTAAATGAATCATTTGCGGAAAAATGCCGTAACCTTGTTTTTGAAAATACCGTCAGCAAAGCTAAGCTTGGGTGAAAGCATTAATTTCTACTTGTATGTCGAGACAAAATGTATTCTGTTACTATGTGGGACCGTTCGGTTCGTTTTCACGATATGGGCAATGATGGAGTATAACAAATGACGACTAATCCTATCCGCTCTCCACTAATGCACCTTTGTCTTCTGCAGGGCGGACAGGAAGGAGATGATGCAGAACGCCACCTCGGACAAGGCGCCCATCGTCGACTCTGCCCAGCCCATGGGCATGGCGTAGAAGGCCGCTCCTGCTCAGTTGGAAGGGACTGGCACGCACTGGGAGTTCGACTTCTAGCTGTGCTTTCGACCTGGTTTCCAACTGCAACATAGGCGATGTTCAGCACGGTAGATGGAGTTTTATTTTAATTCGGTAATGAAGTCATTCGGTGGCCACGTGATTTTGTTCAGCCCGGAGCATGAATGCTGCCACGGTCCTACATGATTAGGAATTATGCACATGCTATCGGAAGTATGCTCTTGTGATATGTGTGCGGTCGCACGCCGACTTTACTTTGTTGTCAGCTGGGTTGGCATGCTACCCTAGAGTATTGCTTGTGTCCGAGATAATCGAACAGAATAAAAGACCAGGTAATCGGCTAAGACCAACTCATTTTAAGTGTTCCTGGTAGCCTATGTGTAGTCACAACTGTAATCAGGGGGATGGTAACCACAGTGAGGGCCTATGCGAAACTAAACCGGGCACTGGCCCGATAGCAGCTGGAGAATAGCAGTCGTTTAGTATGTTTTCTGGCTCTGTGTACGTACGTGTGCCGAACACGAACACCGCTTGGATCCAGAGGCAGTTGGCAACTGAGGAACATTCATAATCAATCGCATGACCGAATAGCTAAATCCCTACCAGTGGGGAGGATAGATACTACTTCACAAATGTCCAGAGTAAGACTCATGAGTAGCTAGATCTCCTCATTCCCCGATTGACCTTTAATTTTGCACTTTCCTTTGCTTGTTGTACTCGTAGCATAGTCGCCTCGATTAGACTGCTTCTCGGCGGTGACCCGCATGATTGAATGTATTTAACTGGCGAAGCTGGGTCGGATTCTTCTCGATCTTACGGTCTTGTCAGAGGCTTTCTTTTCATACACTATCGGGGCACTGTATTGTATATTCCAGTCGATGAAGCGACTTTGGTAATCACCGCTGTAAATTGTTCGTGTATTTTAATCTATATAGGTTCACAGTAACCACAGAGGGACGATGGGTGTGTTGATCAACCTTTGGGGCGTGCCATTTTCTGGCGAGGCTCTTGGTGTGGGGGTGCTGGAGCCCAGTGATTTGTCAGGTACGGAGCCGCGGCAGTCGCGTATTCACGTTCAGGCGGCTGGTACCGGTCACTGTTGGCCTGCAGTGTTGTGGCGCATGCAGTGTTGTTTCTTGGTCCTCTCTGTGTCCAGGCGGCGACCCGCGGACCCGGCGGGCCGCACCGTCGTCCCCGAGTCCGCCAGCTGACCGCTCCGTGTGGAACCTGTACTCCCGGTCTCGAGTGTGGTATTCGTGGGCGTCCGTCGCCGGGGGTCGTGCTGTGGTGGAACCTCTCGCATCCGGCGTATTCAGCCGGGCTCTCACCAACCTGTCAGAGATCACATTCCAATCCGGAGAGAACTAGGCTCGGTCTAATACACGCCCTCTGGTCCGGACCTGTGTTTACTGAACGTGTCTGGGTGTGAGGTCACACTGGCATCGTGGTGTGTACGCACTCGTTGAATCTGAGTTGGGCAATGGACGGTGCCACGAGAGGGGGCGGGCAATCTGCTCCTCTCCCCCGTAATAATAGATTTTACCCTAGTCTAGAGCGTTGACTGGAGATGGGCTGAAAAGTCCAGGTTGACTCTCCCCTTCTGAATTCCGGAAGCTCCGCCACCACTGGTCTGGGATATTTACCAATGAACGAACATGGTGGGAATTAAGCTCCGCACGGCTCCACTGGAAGTAACTAGGCGCGGCTTAACCCGCGCGGGGCTGGGGAAATTTTACCCTCCTCGCGAATGTTCGCGATATATCAAAAACAGCGCGCGCAGCCAAATTTCAGTACCTTTTCTTACATAAATTTTACACATTTCGCCAAATAAAAATAAAATCGGTTGAAAAATTTTTGAGAAATAAGCAAAAATGTGACGTCACTACAGGCAATTTTTGTACCAAATCGCGCAATGTTTAAAGAGCTGCTGAAGTTCTGCAGTTTCTCTACAGTTCTGAACCGATTTCCAATTTTCTTGCATCAAACGATAATAGGCATTATTGTGGTCTTCAAAATGGCTATCTCGGATTTTCAAAATTTTGGTTTTGGAAAAAAAAATTATTTTTTGGAAAAAGTTACAAAATTTCTAAAATTTCAAGATTTTTCAAAAACCGGAATTTATTTGGTAAAACACCATACAGTGCATATGCATGACAAATTTTGAGTCTCTAGCTTTATAACTTTAGCCTGAGAGCTGCAAAGCTCAGCGATTCAGCTGATTTTCGCCCATCAACAAGCTATAATTAGACTTCTTTTCCCAGGATGACCTCGTACACGCTTTACACTACTTTTTAGTGTTCCTGAGACAAAACAGGTCCAAAATCATGTGTCATTTGGCAAAAATATGAACTTAAAAAGTTGACCTCTGATGACCTTCCTTGACCCCGGCTGTGCAAGTTGAGACCAGATTATTTCAGATATGATTCTCTGAACATCATAGCTGAATTCTGCATCAAAATGGCTCAAAAACATGTATCGCATGACCATATTTGGATACAAAATTATGGACCTTTAGTGACCTCATCTTGACCTGACCCGGTCATGCCACCAGCCTAACGGTCTCAAAGCACCTTGCTGCATTCAAATGAAGGCTTTCCATGAAGTATGAAGCTCATAGCTTTCATTGCCTGATCTCCGTAGCATTGCAACCTCAAAAACCACGCTTTTGACAGCTGACCTCAGTTTGACCTTGACCTTGACCTCAAACTTTAAATTAAGTACATGTTTTTAGTTGTTCGTGATGAGATCTTTCGATTGGCGTTTGAATTTTCCAAATCGAGCCATTAGTTCGGGAGATAACAGGGGAAAATTTACCCCCAGCCCCGCGTTCGGCTGGAGACCTCAGCCCTGCGCGGGTTAACCCGCGCCCCACCGGGGTCCGCGCCACATGGCCCCCTCTAACTCCGAAAATATGGGCGTTAGCGCAAATCTGCAAAGTGCAATAGAAAGCTTGCGTGAATTCAGTAAGAAATTACTTCGCATGTTTTAGTGCTCAGGTCAATGGTTTGACCTCCAGAGGTCAAATTAGGTCAAGATCGGCTATTTTCACTCAAATATGCAATGATTAAGCAAACTGGGCATAACTCTTATGTCATTAGAGCTATTGAGGCCTGGTAAAGTACATTTGATAGCAATTTGCCAGTACTTTTTCCGCTATGTGGAACGTAAAGACCTCCCGCCAGTGGTTTGACCGCCAGAGGTCACCTCGTGACCTAATATGACCTGAGGTCACGAAAGGTCAAAAGTGACCTTGCTGTATATCAAATGAAAGCCAGTGACAAGACAAACACGATGGTGTTTGTTTCACCGCTCTAGCTCAATTAGGTCAAAAGTTATTGTCAAAATACTGTTTTTGACCTCTGGTGACCTTGGATGACCTTGGAAAAGTCAAAGGGCAAATATGACCCCTTGGATCCGTGAAAGGGTGTCCAAAAACGTTGTTCTGAGCAGTCTGAGTATTTGCAATCATTTTTGTGGCTTTTATATCATGAAATAGCTTTTCCCCATGCTTTTCCAATGGGAGAGGTCGCCTCGTGACCTGACCTCAGGGCACGAAATCGAAAAATCCCGGATATACACCTTGTAGACCCTGGAGGGTCATGAAGTGTAGGAAGTTTCAAATCGATCGACTATGAAATGTAGCTCTTACAGAGCTCTAAAGGTGAAGTGAGGTGACCTTGGTTGACCTCGTCTGGTGACCTGACCTTGGTGACCCGGGGTAAAAATTTCAGGATGATGGGAAAATGATGCAGTAAGAGGTAGAGCCCTCAACCGGGGTGCTGCGCCTCGTCGTTTTTCTGCTATCCCGGAAAAACCTTAGGGGCCATCGATGGCCCCCTCGGTGGGGCGAGGGTTAAACATAAAATGACTAGGCTCGGAGTATGGTGGGTGCACGGCCCAAAACGCCCCCCAAATCAAGGGCTGTCGTCAGGGAAATAAGAAGAAAGGTGAAGGTATTGGATTGCACTTTTGCAGTTTCTGCCCGATTGTTAGTAGATTGGATGTCAAGGGGCTATTCGCGGCTAGTAGAGAGGTGGGGCGGTTGTGTGGCTGCCCAGTTTTTTTTTACTGATATTGCAAAAATGAATATACTGGCATAGAGAGAAAGAGAGTGAAAGCTGGAAATCGCTCGGCCCCCAACAGGGGCGGATGCAGAACCTAGTTTTGGGGGCAAACCAATGTATGCCTCTCCTCCTGGGGGGAGGGGTGGTGGGACGTGCGATTTGGGTGCTCGACAGACCTAGTATAAGCTACGTCTCTCCAAGCACATAATCGCTCTCCTGGGGGAGGGGGGGTGGGGTAGGAGCAAATGTTTAATTGCTCGACAGACCTAGTGTAAACATTTTTTCTAAAACACTTATCCGGCGTTTGGGGCCCAAAAATAGCTTAGCTTCCCTTTCCGCGCTATGGGCCGGGGGCATGGCCAGAATTCCCTCCCCTGCGTCCGCCAATGACTCCCAAGCGTGCCAACGACGAGCTCAACAGCATGTGAAGTAATCGATGCATCTAGATCGTTCGTGATTGCAAAGACGGCGCAGGAATGATTGGAGACGATGTGTCTGAAATGGTTCAGCTGCTCCAAGCAGTGGCAGATGCAAAAATGGAGCCTAGGAATTCAAACCCTCTTTCCACCCCCCCAATGTTCGAATCCCTAAAGTCAATCACCTTCCCCTTCACATTGGCATGTAAAAATTGGAATCGCCTGGATTTTTAAAGCTTACTAGCCTCTGTTTTTTTAGAGACTTCTACATGTATTTCGTTGCGCTACTGTTTACCTTAAACTGGCATTTATTATGGGGCAAATGTGGCGCAAAAACCATTACGGTGGAATTCTTCAATCAACCATCACAACAATAAAATCGGGATATTCGGCATATTATTGTTTGTAAGCTGGCTGGGAGTTTTTGATTCCAAAATTGACTGCGGGTGATTACAATTAATATCGGGTGATACACCACCGGATACAGCGCATGCAATATTCCACGGCTTTACCATTCTTCCATATGTAAATTTGTTTTATGAATCTAGGAATCGTGAACTGAAAATCGAGACGGTTGACGGCCTAAGGTAAGTGATGATGTAGTGTTTTTTGTTTACACTTAAGTGATTATGCACTTATACAGTGATTTTTGTGCTTCTTGTCTTTGTTTGGAGCATGTCTATCTATGTTCTCAGTTTTTGAATGCTCAGACAAAGGCAGAAGTGCCACTGGCAGGTTACATGTGCCACAGGTCAGTTCACTCAATTAAAACAGGGCTTATTAAGGTTAGGTTCTGTTAGGTTCGGTTCTGTACCCTCCATTCTGCTTCCTACACTTTGTTCCACTCACTCTGTTCTGTTTTGCTGCATTTGGTTCCTCTCTAGGCTTGTGTATGACCATACATTGATTGGCACAAAGTACACAGTGTGTACTACCAGTCTGCAAAGTATGGCAGCAGGCCAGACAAGTGGCATCAGCCATCTAAAATTCTTGCACCTCCAGCCACCAAAAATTCACACCAATCTGCCATATACCAAGGAGAAAAACGCACCCATTCATACCCACACTATGCAATGCTACCTCTCTTATTAGTTAGTTAGTTAAGGACTTTTTTAAAGGCCCCCCACCTGTGTCTTTATAACCCTGTCTGCATAGCGTGGCAGATTTCAACGAGATCTCGTTGGGGCAGCCTCAGGGCAGACTTACCGATTTGGGTCAGCTTTTGATCGAGCATCGGGCAGAGGGGGCTCTTGGGAAATTTTGCAGGAACTGGTACTTGGGGCAGCAATAAGTCCTGGTAACCACCAAGGGAAGAAGAAAAAATGAATTAAAAAGAAATCATATAAACTTGTGCTGGAAGAACCAATTTGTCTCAAAAGTGTCATATTTGTCTTCAAGTGAAATATGGTTTAAAAGTTACCAAAGGTAGGAAATTTCTCATTGATGTACAGTTCCTGGAAGTAAATATGAAAATCAGGCAATGGGCACCTTTTAAAAGCTAGATTTATTATTATTTTCTAAATTTGTAATCCAAACTTAATTTTAGCTACATAAAACAGTTCAAGAACTCAAATTGAAATTTCCCTGTATGCAGTTTTTTTGTATTTCCTTCGCTATGTTTTGATCGCCAAAGCCTGGCAAATCATGCCAGCCCCCTCCCGAGAACGAATGCAGGTCCGTGGTGTGACATCACACGGGCGTAAGGGGATCTTTCTTCGCTTGGGTCTTGTGAAAATATTCCATATTTTGTGATGCTTTCATGCAAATATGAGAAAACAAAAGGAAAACATGCTTTACCTGTGGAAAAAATATTATATTTGAAAACAGTTGTCAATTGAAATATTCTTAAAAGTATTGATTGCTACGGCTCAAAAGAAGGGGCAAATGACGTCACTAGGGGTAAACTTTGCTTGTAAATATACCTTTGAATAAAGGTATCTTTGAAATTGAGCATCATGAATGCAAGGCAGCTGCTGTACTGTGAGTTTCTATTGGTTTGGTACGTGGAGGATCGTGAGTATGTTGTGGTCGTCAGGTTGGATGCACGGTTTTATTTTATTTCTGGGTATTTCGTTTAAAATGGAGTAGATGAAACTTGTATTGGTAAAAAATTACCCCCCCACCCCCCGTTGGAGGAGTCTGCCCCTGCCACCCAATTTCTGCCCCAATTGGGGCAGGTTTTGGGCTGCCCCAAGTGCCTCGTCGAGTCGCCTGCCACGTTGTGAAGATTGGTTTATAACCATTCAGCCATTATTTGTTTTGTTTTCAGCATCACCTTCCTTGCACCACTCTCCCAAATTCGCACCAGATTAATATAATTCCCACCACTCGCTCCTGTCTCCAAGGGCACTTCGCTCCGACGAGATCTCGTCGAAAATGCCATACTTTGCACTTTGGGTTCACACCCAGTGTGCAAAGTTTGGCATTTTGACGAAATCTCGTCGGTGCGAGTGCCCTTCGAGACAGGAGCGAGTGGTGAGAATTTTATCAACCTGGTGCGAATTTGTTAGACTGGTGCTCTCCCTCTCTCCTTTCCGCCTTTGTCGCTCACGGGAGGTGGTGCTCGCGGTCATGGTACTAGTAGGAGAGCTGCCTGCTAATCGCGCCCCCATTTAGTCAACCCTACTTGTGTGGACTTGTGTGGAGACACCTACCCTGCTCTGCATCTTCAGTGGAGCACGTTTTCTGCACATACATACTTAGGATCCTCGGCGCCGCTTGCCCTTGGTTCAGTGGTCCGGAGCTCTGCGCCTCCTGATGGTGGTGCTTCGGGTGGCGCCTACTCCTCTGGAGTTGGCCCTGTTCCCCACCTGGACCTGTGCCTCCTGTGAGGATCTGCCGGGTGCGGAGGGAGCTGGACTCTGGGAGCTCGGCCTGACGGCTCGGACTCTGGAGAGTAGCTGTGCCGGGATCCTGCCCTGCTGCTCACTTGCGGCGGGCGGCCGGAGACCGCGCGGTCCGGCCCGACCGACTGCGTGACGGCCCTCCCCGCCCCTCCCGCTCGCGCTCCGCCGGCGCGCACGCGCGCGAACTGCGGCCCATCGTGCTACCGGGGTTGGGCTGCGTGGGTTCACTGTTATTCTGATGATGGCGCCACCTGCGAGTTGCGCCCTCTGATCGGGGCGGGGATGAGGACGACGGTCGTGCATATATATATGCTTTATCTCGAACTGCTTTTTACCGTGTGCAAGTGTGTTCCACCGTTTTGTTGAGTATGTCTTCTTTCTCTCTCTCCTCCCGCGGGATCTTTCCTTTACTTCTTTTGTACTGTTTTAATCTGATTTTATTTGATTGTGTTTTATTCAGCAAATACATGTGTATGGACGTAAGGCGACACTGAAAACCAAACAAATAATGGCTAAACGGTTATAAAGACACAGGAGGGGGCCTTATAAAAAGTCCTCAACTAATTAACTAATAACAGAGGTAGCATTGCATCATGTGGGTAGAAATGGGGGCGTTTTTCTCCCTGGTATATGGCAGATTGGTGTGAATTTTTGGTGGCTGGCAGTGTGAGAATTTTAGATGGCTGGTGCGGCTCGTCTGGCCTGCTGCCATACTTTACAGACTGGGCACACAGACATCATCTAACAGATTAAATCAACAGCGAAAAAGCCTTGGTGGATGTCTAGAGATTTGACTAGCATGATCTAGCAAGTAAAACTTGCTGCTGGCCACACTTCTTGTTGATGCAGTGTGAGTGAGTTTTGTGTGTGTTATTATGTAATTTTGGGTATTCTATTTAGTGGGCCTAAGGGTGAAAGAAAAAATGATTTTACATGTACATCCCACTTATTTTTCTTCATTGGATCGATAAAAACATTGTAATGATGAGTATGACCTGCCATCTCTGCCAGTAATTTTGTCTTTAAGTTGACAGGCTTCTTATGAATTGCCCAGCTTTTTTCTAAATACCTTATATTGGGCTGATCTACAGAAAACACTATTTTAAGAAAACATTTTCTATCAAACTGATGCAGTGTCAGAATTAGCATGATCCATGAATCGGGGAAGCCTGATCCACTCCCAGCAATGCTGCTGCACACAATACGCAGAATATCCCAGAATACACCTCCCAAAATATTACTAGTTATGGGTTGGTTATCTGACTGAGGTGGGTGGGCTCACATGCTGCTGACACCAATGAGACCAAAACAGCAAGGGTCTCAGTCCACCCCGGCTTTGAAGCTAGCGTCGATGGCAATTCATGGCTGTCTGTGCACTG
Source organism: Lepas anatifera (assembly GCA_034440635.1). NCBI lineage: Eukaryota > Metazoa > Arthropoda > Thecostraca > Lepadidae > Lepas > Lepas anatifera. The sequence goes on along the minus strand of JAOTON010001897.1, from coordinate 496,257 downwards.
GAGTACCACAGTCTGTGAGCTGCTAGGATATCCCCAAATCCCCACACACAGAATATGCAGCTTGCCCTGTCTGCAGGGAAGCCATAGACAAGAAGCCACACACATTGAAACCATCACACACGAAAGTCTAAGAAGATTGATACAGAAAATGTATTTACACCAAAGGCAGAAATAGGGCATACAGGATAATAAAACAAGCTCAGGCCGACTGGTGTGGACAAATTTATGCATAAGGGCACTTGGCCTCGGACCTGTGACCGCCGACTGCGCAAGCATTGAATTACGCCCAGATGGGCACAGGCCAGGCTCAGCAGACGTCCACCGGCCGGGTGGGTGGAGAATCACATCACTATCCTAAAAATGTGTACAGTTTCAAGGCGGGCAAGAGCAAATGAAATGCGGAGGCGACCTCACAGCGTGAAAAATTCAGCCAAGGGTAGGACCACCCCCATGTTGAAGCAGCCCCGGGCGACGGACGAGTCACCCATCAACAGCGACACCTCCCGGCTCCTCAGCGGACCGCCCGACACTTCGCCCGCTCGGGCAGCAGCAGCGGGGCTCCCCGTCGGTCCGCGGATACCTTTCCCAGGACGACGTTCTGCCCGATTGACGGCAGAGCGGCTCATCGGTTCAACAGCCGAACGCCACCCTCGACTCTGCTCCCGGAGGTCCGACTGTGGCGGGTCTCCCTGGAAAATCACCGCCCCGCCCCCGGGACGACATCCCGCCAGAGCTCAAGCACCAGGGCTCCATGGCTACATGGGGGCCTAAAGGATACTCAAAGGTTCAGGGTTTCAGGCCTACCAGGGCTTAATGTGGGTTGCCAGTAGTTCGATTGAGGGAATGCACCTTCATTTTGTCCCGTGGATTCAGCCATATTTAGTCTACTGGAGCTTTAAGTGAGACATACCTAGTACATTGAGGTATTAAGCAGTAGTTTGTTTGAGTTCAGATAATGATTTATAAATCAAATACAAAGACTACATATTGATAGTCCCAGGATGGGTTCTGTAACAAGCTTCGTCTAAGCAGTGGCACATTAGTGAAATGTAATTGGTTGATGGATGATAGCCACCTGCTGAGTGACCCCCTGTCCGGCAGTATCTGCTGGGCAGCCAGCCATCTCTTGGCCGTACCATGAGAACGCACCGGCGCCAACCCGTGCACCACTGCAGCGTATGAACAGTCTCCGGCTGCTGCTCTCTCCCCTGCTGCGTCAGCACCTGTGACCGCCTCTCCAGCTTGCGGGTGTCCTGTACATTGGAGCACCAGCCTGCAGGTGAAGGTCTCCCTGCCTGGTGAGCGGCGAGCAGCGCTTCAGCTGCGGCTGGGTACACCCCGGCTCTGAAACCGGCCGCCCCCGGCGCCGCCATGATCCGGGCGGCGCTGAATCTGTCGGAGCTGTCGGAGGCGGAGCGGCCGCCGTCGCCGGCGCGGCTGCCCTTCACCTCCGAGAAACACCCGCGCTCCACGCTGAAGGAACTGGCCGCCCTCCGCAAGCACAGGGAGCTCTGCGACGTGGTGCTGTTCGTGGGCTCGCGCAAAATCTTCGCTCACAGGTGAGTGACCGAGATGGCCTGGTAGCCTGATGAGTAGCGTACAGGATTTCCACCTCATTGTGTAGATTGTCTCTTTTTGGGAAACTTCATGTTGTGCCCGTGGAATTGTCTGGTGTTTCGATGCGTTACATTGCTAGATTTGATAATATTTTCAGGTAAGTTTGAGGTTACTTTACATTCCAGCAGATCCTCCAATATATTCAGATTAAGTGATTGTTTGATTGTGTTAGGATTTTTTTAAGCTATACGTTACTTTTATTGTTTTTCAGTCCAACAGGTGAAATCGTTAGTAAATCGGATTACCTGTAGGCTTGCTTCAATTCGAATATTTGATGTTGTTCTATCATGGAACTTGGAGAGGGAGTACCCACCATGGAGCGTTATATAGAATACATAGCTAAATTGAGGAGTCTTCTAGAATCGGCGAATATTCCTGGATTCGTTTTCTCTGCACTAGCGTCCTCATAACAGGGCGCGAAATATATTCCCCTCGCGGTTTTAAGTACGGCTATTGTATATTTTGACAGCTCACTATTGGCAGGCTGCAAGAAAGATAAACATGATATATCTAGCTTACGAGTACATGATCGGAGCCGTACCACAGGAAAACATCTGACATTCCGATACTTTGGTGTAATAACCCAAGATAACCCAAAGACCCTTGTCCCACGTCCCTCTCCGCCTGTTGAATTTATCCGCGACACGGTGCTTAGCCGAGTTGTCTGCGCCGTCGCTGCCCCGGCAGGGTGATTCTGTCAGTGTTTAGCCGAGTTGTCTGAGCCGTCGCTGCCCCGGCAGGGTGATTCTGTCTGTGTTTAGCCGAGTTGTCGGAGCCGTCGCTGCCCCGGCAGGGTGATTCTATCTGTGTTTAGTCGAGTTGTCTGCGCCGTCGCTGCCCCGGCAGGGTGATTCTGTCAGTGTTTAGTCGAGTTGTCTGCGCCGTCGCTGCCCCGGCAGGGTGATTCTGTCTGTGTTTAGCCGAGTTGTCTGAGCCGTCGCTGCCCCGGCAGGGTGATTCTGTCTGTGTTTAGCCGAGTTGTCTGCGCCGTCGCTGCCCCGGCAGGGTGATTCTGTCAGTGTTTAGTCGAGTTGTCTGCGCCGTCGCTGCCCCGGCAGGGTGATTCTGTCAGTGTTTAGTCGAGTTGTCTGCGCCGTCGCTGCCCTGGCAGGGTGATTCTGTCTGTGTTTAGCCGAGTTGTCTGAGCCGTCGCTGCCCCGGCAGGGTGATTCTGTCTGTGTTTAGCCGAGTTGTCTGCGCCGTCGCTGCCCCGGCAGGGTGATTCTGTCTGTGTTTAGCCGAGTTGTCTGAGCCGTCGCTGCCCCGGCAGGGTGATTCTGTCTGTGTTTAGTCGAGTTGTCTGAGCCGTCGCTGCCCCGGCAGGGTGATTCTGTCCGTGTTTAGCCGAGTTGTCTGAGCCGTCGCTGCCCCGGCAGGGTGATTCTGTCTGTGTTTAGCCGAGTTGTCTGAGCCGTCGCTGCCCCGGCAGGGTGATTCTGTCAGTGTTTAGCCGAGTTGTCTGAGCTGTTGAGTGCCCCCGCAGGGTGATTCTGTCTGTGTTTAGCCGAGTTGTCTGCACCGTCGCTGCCCCGGCAGGGTGATTCTGTCCGTGTTTAGCCGAGTTGTCTGAGCCGTCGCTGCCCCGGCAGGGTGATTCTGTCAGTGTTTAGCCGAGTTGTCTGAGCCGTCGCTGCCCCGGCAGGGTGATTCTGTCTGTGTTTAGCCGAATTGTCTGCGCCGTCGCTGCCCCGGCAGGGTGATTCTGTCTGTGTTTAGCCGAGTTGTCTGAGCTGTTGGTGCCCCCGCAGGGTGATTCTGTCTGTGTTTAGCCGAGTTGTCTGCACCGTTGCTGCCCCGGCAGGGTGATTCTGTCTGTGTTTAGCCGAGTTGTCTGCGCCGTCGCTGCCCCGGCAGGGTGATTCTGTCTGTGTTTAGCCGAGTTGTCTGAGCCGTCGCTGCCCCGGCAGGGTGATTCTGTCTGTGTTTAGTCGAGTTGTCTGAGCCGTCGCTGCCCCGGCAGGGTGATTCTGTCCGTGTTTAGCCGAGTTGTCTGAGCCGTCGCTGCCCCGGCAGGGTGATTCTGTCTGTGTTTAGCCGAGTTGTCTGAGCCGTCGCTGCCCCGGCAGGGTGATTCTGTCAGTGCTTAGCCGAGTTGTCTGAGCTGTTGGTGCCCCCGCAGGGTGATTCTGTCTGTGTTTAGCCGAGTTGTCTGCACCGTCGCTGCCCCGGCAGGGTGATTCTGTCCGTGTTTAGCCGAGTTGTCTGAGCCGTCGCTGCCCCGGCAGGGTGGTTCTGTCTGTGTTTAGTCGAGTTGTCTGAGCCGTCGCTGCCCCGGCAGGGTGATTCTGTCTGTGTTTAGTCGAGTTGTCTGAGCCGTCGCTGCCCCGGCAGGGTGATTCTGTCAGTGTTTAGCCGAGTTGTCTGAGCCGTCGCTGCCCCGGCAGGGTGATTCTGTCCGTGTTTAGCCGAGTTGTCTGAGCCGTCGCTGCCCCGGCAGGGTGATTCTGTCTGTGTTTAGCCGAGTGTCTGAGCCGTCGCTGCCCCGGCAGGGTGGTTCTGTCTGTGTTTATCCGAGTTGTCTGAGCCGTCGCTGCCCCGGCAGGGTGATTCTGTCAGTGTTTAGCCGAGTTGTCTGCACCGTCGCTGCCCCGGCAGGGTGATTCTGTCCGTGTTTAGCCGAGTTGTCTGAGCCGTCGCTGCCCCGGCAGGGTGGTTCTGTCTGTGTTTAGTCGAGTTGTCTGAGCCGTCGCTGCCCCGGCAGGGTGATTCTGTCTGTGTTTAGTCGAGTTGTCTGAGCCGTCGCTGCCCCGGCAGGGTGATTCTGTCAGTGTTTAGCCGAGTTGTCTGAGCCGTCGCTGCCCCGGCAGGGTGATTCTGTCCGTGTTTAGCCGAGTTGTCTGAGCCGTCGCTGCCCCGGCAGGGTGATTCTGTCTGTGTTTAGCCGAGTTGTCTGAGCCGTCGCTGCCCCGGCAGGGTGGTTCTGTCTGTGTTTATCCGAGTTGTCTGAGCCGTCGCTGCCCCGGCAGGGTGATTCTGTCAGTGTTTAGCCGAGTTGTCTGAGCCGTCGGCGCCCCCGGCAGGGTGATTCTGTCTGTGTTTAGCCGAGTTGTCTGAGCCCCGGCGCCCCCGGCAGGGTGATTCTGTCAGTGTTTAGCCGAGTTGTCTGAGCCGTCGCTGCCCCGGCAGGGTGAGTCTGTCTGTGTTTAGCCGAGTTGTCTGCGCCGTCGCTGCCCCGGCAGGGTGATTCTGTCCGTGTTTAGCCGAGTTGTCTGAGCCGTCGCTGCCCTGGCAGGGTGATTCTGTCTGTGTTTAGTCGAGTTGTCTGAGCCGTCGCTGCCCCGGCAGGGTGATTCTGTCCGTGTTTAGCCGAGTTGTCTGAGCCGTCGCTGCCCCGGCAGGGTGATTCTGTCTGTGTTTAGCCGAGTTGTCTGAGCCGTCGCTGCCCCGGCAGGGTGGTTCTGTCTGTGTTTATCCGAGTTGTCTGAGCCGTCGCTGCCCCGGCAGGGTGATTCTGTCAGTGTTTAGCCGAGTTGTCTGAGCCGTCGGCGCCCCCGGCAGGGTGATTCTGTCTGTGTTTAGCCGAGTTGTCTGAGCCCTCCGGCGCCCCCGGCAGGGTGATTCTGTCAGTGTTTAGCCGAGTTATCTGAGCCGTCGGCGCCTCCAGCAGGGTGATTCTGTCTGTGTTTAGCCGAGTTATCTGAGCCGTCGGCGCCTCCAGCAGGGTGATTCTGTCTGTGTTTAGCCGAGTTGTCTGAGCCGTCGGTGCCCCGGCAGGGTGATTCTGTCAGTGTTTAGCCGAGTTGTCTGAGCCGTCGGCGCCCCGGCAGGGTGATTCTGTCTGTGTTTAGCCGAGTTGTCTGAGCCGTCGCTGCCCCGGCAGGGTGATTCTGTCAGTGTTTAGCCGAGTTGTCTGAGCCGTCGCTGCCCCGGCAGGGTGATTCTGTCGGCGTGCAGCCCGTACTTCCACGCCATGTTCACGGGTGAACTGGTGGAATCGCGTCAGACCGAGGTCACCATCCGTGACATCGACGAGCTGGCCATGGAGCTGCTCATCGACTTCTGCTACACCTCCCACATCATCGTCGAGGAGTCCAACGTGCAGACTCTGCTGCCTGCCGGTGGGTACGGGGCGCGGCGCCGGGGAAGGGCGGTCCCCTGTATCCGTGCAGCGCAGGTTTGGGAGGGGGGGGTTGTGGAGAGCGATTCTAGTGTAGTGCCGGGGCTGGGCTGGGATATGGTTGCGATGTTTGGTGACGGCCAGAGTTTTGAGTAAGTATTCGATGAAAGGATGCGATAGTTGCATATTGTGTCCAACTTCAGGAGGTATTGGAGTGTTCATGAGCGAATCGCGGCTTACTATATTGACAATGTCATAAAAGTAATTCAGAGTGCACGATTATATGGTGGATAATAATACCTTCATATTAATAGGAATATCAAAATAGGTAAGCGCCTATTATATTATAGACATCTGAAAATACAGGGCTCTCTTGAGTCCTAGGTATCGTGTCTGCAGTTTCTGAAACAGATACACTGTTATCTATACAGCCTACTATACTACCTATCTGCCGCAGTTTCCATTGTGCCAATAACGCGCATAACATGAAACACCCTGACCAGCTGAGCGGGGCCGTGATTCAACAGTGCCTAACATGCGGTGAAGCTTCGATACTGACGTATACACCGGTCTGTCGGCTGACGCGTGTGCTCCGTCAGCCTGTCTGCTGCAGCTGACGGAGATCCAGGAGGTGTGCTGCGAGTTTCTGAAGCGTCAGCTGGACCCCACCAACTGTCTGGGGATCCGGGCGTTCGCTGACACTCACGCCTGCCGGGAACTGCTGCGCATCGCCGACAAGTTCACCCAGCACAACTTCCAGGAGGTACGCGCCGGCAGCCCGCCGGGTCGCGGCTGACCTGCACTTCAAACTCGGCACTGATAATATTCAAAACTGGATGTCTGCGTTTAAGAGTGTTCATTAATTCACTCATGAAATGTTTCAATCCACTTGGGAAGTGGTCTGAATCAGTTGAGATCAAATGTTCAGTTGAAATAAACAGCCTAGTATGTTCCTAGTACGGATACGCTAGACTGTCTAACAAGCACTCGAATACCTGCTAGAACTGAAGATGTGGGTTGTTATTCTCTCCGGACCCCGCCAGGTAGGGTAGTAGCCGTGCTGCTCGGGAAGGCTAGATATCCGGCGGTCAAGGCAGCAACTGGGCTTATCCCGCTGCAGGTCTGGGGCTCCCCGTTTATATTCCCCAGCGCACTGAGGTGTGCGCCGCACGCCGTGCAGGCACGGGCAGCTCAGTAGCACGTGCGCTGGCGTGTCGGCCTCCTCCGTGCACACCAGGCAGAGCGCAGCAGGGGTTGCACGGAGGGCAGGCAGGTGTGGCACGACGCCCGATGCGGTGTAGGTACTGCACAGAGCCGGCCGTGACGTTCGTCTCCGCGGATGGGAGGGCGTAAGACGGTCCGATGTGGATCGGTACCTCAGCCCGCCACTGCTGCTGCCACCTTCTGGCAGCCCTGACTACCGCATGGGCTGAGGGTCCCGACGTCTGCCGCGATGGTACTTCTTCCCGCTCGCGATGGTCGCTCCTCCTCCTCCACGGGAGACTCCGGCCCGACCTCTCTGACCAGACCCAGGCGGCGTCTCTGGTACCGGTAATTCTCGGAGCCGCGCCTCCCTCCTCTGCCGTCTGGGCCGATATTCAGGAGGACGTCAATGCTGTTCCTGGTGCGCCGTGGGGGACAGATATGTATGCCGCTCCTCCATGGCGATGACTAGTACCCCACGAGGGCACTTGTCTGCCGACCCACATCCCTCCAGCCACTGGTCGTGGGACGTCGATGTTGGTTGGTGTCGACGGTTGGCTGGAGCGGGTCGTCCTCCGGGAGCGAGTGTGCCACGCCGACCATTCTGACTGCGCGGACATCATATCTCGGCGACGGGGTTGCCTGCCTCAGACATGAGCACGTGGCGTCAGCGCAAGTGTCGAGCTGGTGTCGAGCTGGGGTACCCGGTCACCGCTCTGGTGGCCAGAGACGGCAAAGAGCTCGCTACCGACCAGCTCTACGTGCGAGGGTGATACTGTGGGTAGCCATGCTACGGCGGCATGTTCCAGGGCGCCCCTGACGTAGCTATGTACGACAGCCCTGAGCTGCTGTTCACGCAGTCCCCAGAATCTGCCGGTCACCTTCAGCTGCGGGATGCGCGGTCTCACTTTCTGGCGGAGCTCTGAGCAATATGTGCTGAAATGGAGCAGCACGTCGATAGCGGCTCCTAGTAGACTAAGCTAAGGGCGCTGGTGGCGGGGACGCAGATTTAGTTATTCACAGTGGGCAGGGCCGCTGTGGGTGGCCACAACAGAGAAGGTTGGCCAGCTCCATGCGGTCCCGGATCCGCTGCCCCGGCCATGTGTGTGTCTGAGGTAGAGGTTGGCAGATGGGTGAGGTGGTTTCGCTCTTGGGAAGCTGCAGTATGACTGGGGGGGGGGGCGTCGGCGCTGGCGCTGGGCCCTGCGAGAGGACTCCAGGGCGAACTCTCCGCCGGTCCCCGTGAGCTCCTTTTCAACAGGGAGAGAGTCGTAAACTCTGCCTGCCGCCTACAGGTGATGGAGAGCGAGGAGTTCCTGCTGCTGCCCGTCAACCAGCTGGTAGAGATCATCTCCTCGGACGAGCTGAACGTGCGCAACGAGGAGCAGGTGTACAGCGCCGTCATGTCCTGGGTCAAGTACAACATCTCGGAGCGGAGGCACCACCTGCTGCAGGTACGGGACGCGCTCCGGCCGCTGCCGGGCCGGGGTCCTCTGTCACGGAGACGCCTGTTTGAGGTGCTTTCAACGTTGGATCGAAACACACGGATATGGGAAGAGTAACGTATGCAGTGGTTATGCAATTTTCACATCCCTAAGTCTCACCAGAATATAAATTTCTGTTTGGGTCTCACAGATGAACGTCAAACGATTCCGTTATACGGTAAGATTTGCGTTATGATTTCTCTGTATTAGGAGATGGGGATCTCAACGGCATTTGATCATACACGTAACATAACTCATGACCATGTTTCCATGCTCACCGGTAGCTAGCTGGTATGTAGAGTGAGGTAACAGATGAATTCCCGGGTTTTGTGAGTTCGCTTGAACCTGTCCTGTGCAGAATTGCTGTTGCCCAGAATCTGTCACAGATTCTGCCAGGTGTGGGCTGCCCTTGCGCCTGGGCTTTTTCTCCGTCATTTTGTTAATGTGGAACTTTTTCGAGAGGTTGCAGGAATACTGGGGTTAGTGCTTTCTTTGTAGAGGTGTTTATTTTTCAGTGCCATGGGTCCTCTACATAACGCATGTTTGTGCTCAGATTTTGCAGCACGTGCGTATGCCGCTGTTGAACCCCAAGTTTCTGGTGGGCACGGTGGGCTCGGATCTGCTCATCAAGTCAGACGAGGGATGCCGCGACCTGGTGGACGAGGCCAAAAACTACCTGCTGCTGCCGCAGGAGAGGCCGCTCATGCAGGGCCCGCGCACCCGACCCAGGAAGCCCATCAAGCGCGGGGAGGTGCTGTTCGCAGGTGCGTGACGCCGCTGCCGGGGGGACGGCGTTGGCTGGTGGTGCTGACGACGCGCGGCAAACAAAACGCCCATCTGTTACCTTGGGGAAGAAGAGGTGATTGTAGATGTATCAGTCAGTTAATGCAGTACACGGTCATACAGCTTCACAAGGGTTAGCCGGGTGTGACTGCACAGTTCGTGAACTATACTGGTCATCTGCTGGATATGGCTGCTGCGACTACTCCTATTGCAGTGTATGAGTGGTTGAGCTATCTCTGCTGCTCGCACAGGCTCAGACTCGCTATCCAGTCGCAGTGTCGTCTTGAACTCTGTCGGTCTGCCTCTGTCCCGCTGTTGTCCTGTCGGTGCGCGGCCCCGTCGCCGTGGTTGTGATGTGCCGTGGTTGTGATGTGCCGTGGTTGTGATGTGCCGTGGTTGTGATGTGCCGTGGTTGTGATGTGCCGCGGGTGCAGTGTGCCGCGGGTGTGATGTGCCATGGTTGTGGTGTGCCGTGGTTGTGGTGTGCCGTGAGTGCGGTGTGCCGTGGGTGTGGTGTGCCATGGTTGTGGTGTGCCGTGGTTGTGGTGTGCCGTGGGTGTGGTGTGCCGTGGTTGTGATGTGCCGTGAGTGCGGTGTGCCGTGGGTGTGGTGTGCCGTGGTTGTGGTGTGCCGTGGGTGCAGTGTGCGTGAGTGTGATGTGCCGTGGGTGTGATGTGCCTGGTTGTATGTGCCGTGGTTGTATGTCGTGTTGTGATGTGCCGTGAGTGCAGTGTGCCGTGATGTGATGTGCCGTGGGTTGATGTGCCTGTTGTATGTGCCTGGTTGTGATGTGCCGTGGTTTGATGTCTAGTGCAGTGTGCCGTGAGTGTGGTGTGCGCAGGTGCAGTGTGCCATGGTTGATGTGCCGTGGTTGTGATGTGCCGTGGGTGTGGTGTGCCATGGTTGTGGTGTGCCGTGGTTGTGGTGTGCCGTGGGTGTGGTGTGCCGTGGTTGTGTGTGGGAGTGCGGTGTGCCGTGGGTGTGGTGTGCCGTGGTTGTGGTGTGCCGCGGGTGCAGTGTGCCGTGGTTGTGGTGTGCCGTGGGTGTGGTGTGCCGTGGTTGTGATGTGCCGTGGTTGTGATGTGCGTGGTTGTGATGTGCCGTGAGTGCAGTGTGCCTGAGTGTGATGTGCCGTGGGTGTGATGTGCCGTGCGTGTATGTGCCGTGCTGCGGTGGCGCGGGTGCAGTGTGCGTGGTTGTGATGTGCCGTGGTTGTGATGTGCCGTGGTTGTGATGTGCCGTGGTTGTGATGTGCCGTGGTTGTGATGTGCCGTGGTTGTATGTGCCGTGGTTGTGATGTGCCGTGAGTGTGTGCAGTGAGTGCGGTGTGCCGTGTTTCTTGATGTGCCGTGGGTGTGGTGTGCCGCGGGTGTGATGTGCCGTGGTTAGGTGCCGCGGGTGCAGTGTGCCGCGGGTGTATGTGCCGTGTTTGTGGTGTGCCGTGGTTGTGATGTGCCGTGGTTGTGATGTGCCGTGAGTGCAGTGTGCCACGGGTCAGTGTGCCGCGGGTGTATGTGCCATGGTTGTGGTGTGCCGTGGTTGTGGTTGCCGTGGGTGTGATGTGCCGTGGTTGTATGTGCCGTGGTTGTGGTGTGCGCTGGTGCGGTGTGCCGGGTGCGGTGTGCCGTGGGTGCGGTGTCCGTAGTGCAGTGTGCCGTGAGTGTATGTGCCGTGGTTGTGATGTGCCGTGGTTGCATGTGCCGTGGTTGTGATGTGCCGTGGTTGTGATGTGCCGTGAGTGCGGTGTGCAGTGAGTGCGGTGTGCCGTGGGTGTGGTGTGCCGTGGTTTGATGTGCCGTGGGTGTGATGTGCCGTGGTTGTGTGTGCCGCGGGTGCAGTGCCGCGGTGTGATGTGCCATGGTTGTGGTGTGCCGTGGTTGTGGTGTGCCGTGGTTGTGATGTGCCGTGAGTGCGGTGTGCAGTGAGTGCGGTGTGCAGTGAGTGCAGTGCGCCGTGTTTGTGATGTGCCGTGTTTGTGGTGTGCCGTGGTTGTGATGTGCCGTGGTTGTGGTGTGCCGCGGGTGCAGTTGCCGCGGGTGTGATGTGCCATGGTTGTGGTGTGCCGTGGTTGTGGTGTGCCGTGGTTGTGATGTGCCGTGAGTGCGGTGTGCAGTGAGTGCGGTGTGCAGTGAGTGCGGTGTCCGTGGTTGTGATGTGCCGTGTTTGTGGTGTGCCGTGGTTGTGATGTGCCATAGTTGTGGTGTGCCGCGGGTGCAGTGTGCCGTGGGTGTGATGTGCCGTGGTTGTGGTGTGCCGTGGTTGTGGTGTGCCGTGGTGTGATGTGCCGTGGTTGTGATGTGCCGCGGGTGCAGTGTGCCGTGCGTGCGGTGTGCCATGGTTGTGGTGTGCCGCAGGTGTGATGTGCCGTGGTTGTGATATGCCGTGGGTGTGATGTGTGGTTGTGATATACCGTGGTTGTGATGTGCCGTGGGTGTGATGTGCCGTGGTTGTGGTGTGCCGCGGTGCAGTGTGCCGTGGGTGTGATGTGCCGTGGTTGTGGTGTGCCGTGGTTGTGGTGTGCCGTGGTTGTGATGTGCCGTGGTTGTGGTGTGCCGCGGGTGCGGTGTGCCGTGGGTGCGGTGTGCCGTGAGTGCAGTGTGCCGTGAGTGTATGTGCCGTAGTTGTGATGTGCCGTGGTTGTGATGTGCCGTGGTTGTGATGTGCCGTGGTTGTGATATACCGTGGTTGTGATGTGCCGTGGTTGTGATGTGCCGTGGTTGTGATGTGCCGTGGTTGTGATGTGCCGTGGTTGTGATGTGCCGTGGTTGTGATGTGCCGTGGTTGTGATGTGCCGTGGTTGTGATGTGCCGTGGTTGTGATGTGCCATGGTTGTGGTATGCCGCAGGTGCGGTGTGCCGTGGGTGCGGTGTGCCGTGAGTGCAGTGTGCCGTGAGTGTGATGTGCCGTGGTTGTGATGTGCCGTGGTTGTGATGTGCCGTGGTTGTGATGTGCCGTGGTTGTGATGTGCCGTGAGTGCGGTGTGCAGTGAGTGCGGTGTGCCGTGGGTGTGGTGTGCCGTGGTTGTGATGTGCCGTGGGTGTGATGTGCCGTGGGTGTGATGTGCCGTGCGTGATGTGCCGTGGTTGTGGTGTGCCGCGGGTGCGGTGTGCCGTGGGTTTGGTGTGCCGCGGGTGCGGTGTGCCGTGGGTTTGGTGTGTCGCGGGTGCGGTGTGCCGTGGGTTTGGTGTGCCGCGGGTGCCGTGGGAGCAGTACCGTGGGTTCAGTGCCGTGCGTGCGGTGTGCCGCGGCCCGGCCGCCGTGGCTGCTGGGTCCGTCAGTGCCGCCGCCGCGGTCTGTCGCCGCTGACGCCGGCTGTGGCGGCAGTGGGCGGCTGGTGCAGCGGCGACGCCATCGCCTCGGTGGAGCAGTTCGACCCGCAGACCTGCGAGTGGCGCATGATGGCGCCCATGTCGAAACGGCGCTGCGGCGTCGGCGTGGCGGTGCTGGACGACCTGTTGTACGCGGTGGGAGGCCACGACGGACACTCCTACCTCAACAGCATCGAGAGGTAGGGCGGGAACGCAAGGGGTGTCTGTATAGAGAGGGGAGGGGCGAACGAAAGAGAACGAGGGGTGAACTCAATCAGCCTGTCAGAAGCTGGATATTCGTGTTGTGTTGATGTTGTTTGGTAGGTTTGGGTGACACACGACCTGCCAGCCGCCCGTGCTGGGGTACAGTGACCGGGTGCGTGCTCTCAGGTACGACCCGCTGTCGAACCAGTGGTCGTCGGAGGTGGCGCCTACCTCCAGCTGCCGCACCTCGGTCGGAGTCGCCGTGCTGGACGGCTACCTGTACGCCGTCGGGGGCCAGGACGGCGTCTCCTGCCTCAACTTCGTCGAGCGGTCAGTTCACCACGCTGGCCTGTGAACCTCCGCGTCTCCTGCTGCTGCTTGGCGGCGATGTGGACTTGTGAGATTGTTGTGAATGTTCAGATATGGGAGAGTGTGCTACCACTGTATTATTGGATATCAATAAAAAACTATTCAATGACTACTATAACTATCCTAGTGACTACTAGAACTAGTAAAAGCTCCCTTGAAGTCTCTAAGATGGAATCGCCTCGAGATTAAAGGGCATCTGAAACGTAACCCAACGTTTTATTCGTGAGTGCAAGATTGTAAATGCAAGCCTGCCATAGCTTTTGGTCTCTGAGTCTCTTGCACCTGTATACTGGGCATGTTTTGACCTGAAATATCTAAATTTTGTCAACTCCTTTTAATGCGGCCTTAATGTATTCGGTGCTCTCTTTTCTGGCCGCCCAGTTTCATGCATATTACATGGTCTAACCGGTGACCTTTCACCATAGTTTTGTGCCAACACTTGTGGTGCGTGCTTGTTTAACGACTTTTGTATATACGTGTGCGATATGTGACCGCTGCTCGTGTGTGGGAGGATGAGCAGGCTCAGCGTTTCCGACCTGCTCCGTCGCCTGACCTTCACGTGGTGACCTGTCCTCAGTTACGACCCCAAGACAAACCGGTGGAGCAAGGTGTCCAGCATGACCACCCGGCGGCTGGGCGTGGCGGTGGCGGTGCTGGGCGGTCTGCTCTATGCCGTGGGCGGCAGCGATGGCCAGAGCCCCCTCAGCTCAGGTAACCCCACCAGCCCCGCTCCTGCTGCGCCATCCGCCCTGCAGGGGCGCTGCAGTAACCGGGACTGAGGCCAGAGGCTGAGACTGCTCGTTGTGTCGCAGTGCGGTGATGCGGGTGTAGGACTAGTGCATCGCGTGGCACTGGATGGCTGTGGTATGATTTACGAGTTGTGAATAGGCTACTTTCGATGAGCTGACCTACAGTACCGGAGCGTCGCGAGTTGAGGTTCTCCGCTCAGGTTTTCCTCAGGTCCCGATGATCGTTTTCCTCTGTAGATCAGTGCTTGAATGTTCGGAAGAGAAAACTTAAATAGGGGAATAGTAATGAAAGAGAGTTGACAAGGTGTTGACTGGCCTGTCTCCTCGAATGCTGTATGTGAAGTAGACATATTACAATCAGATTATATGTTCGGACTGCCTATCAGAATCAGGTAAGCAAACGAGAGGTGAAATCACAAATTCTTAATCATAATGCAGCCAGACCTCGAATTATCAAGCGTATTAGATCTATTTCACATCCAGGATTCTGGGAAAGTAAGCAGCTTGTCAACTTATAAACATGCTCCTCCCCTCAGCACCCCGAAGCCTATCAAAATAATGCGAGAAACCGAATCATCCGTATGTCCGTGTTTCCTCTGTATACCTCCCCTCCGGGCACACTCAGCGGAGGTCACGCCAGCGTCTGGGACGTTCTGCAGCCCTCTGGATAACCTCAGTGACCCCGTTCCAGTCGAGTGCTATGACCCGAAGACGAACCGGTGGACCATGGTGCCGCCAATGTCGACGCGACGGAAGCACCTGGGCTGCGCCGTCTTCAACAACATGATCTACGCGGTGGGCGGTCGCGACGACTGCACGGAGCTCTCCTCGGCCGAGCGATACAGCCCAGCCACCAAACAGTGGAGTCCCATCGTCGCCATGAGCTCCCGTCGCAGCGGGGTACGTCGGCGCCGGGGGGCTGGGACATCGACCGAGCCGGTTGGAAGGGCTAGAGTGGAGATGTGGGATGTATTTTGGTCTTGTGTAAGAATTATGATATTGCTGCCCCGGTAGCTCATCTGGTAGATTTTTGTGCTCCGCATCGCTCAGAAATCGTGCCGTGACAGTGCACCGGAGAAAGCTCGATATCTGTTCCTGTGAGACGCTCCAACGCTCAGTATTGACCCGACGTAGGTCGTCTGGAAACTGACTGGTGAGAGGGTGATCTGAGCGGGACAGCCTCCCCTGTGCTTTGTGGGACGTTAAAACTTTGTTAAGCCGTCATTGCGGGAACCGCTCGTTCGGATGTTGGGGTCAGAGTTCCGTGACCAGTCCATTGCTGACTTGTGATGCTTTGATACCAAAACACGAACCTGCAATAACTTGGACAAAATTAAACATTAAAGGGTGATTACGGTTCTGCTGCATAGATATTACACCGTATAGTATCAAAAGGAGATACCTGGACATAGCGCTTCCGTGATTATTGCTCATTTTACGATATTTTATAGATTCCTGCGAGCGAATCAAACATTCGTTTCCTTTCACCGGGTGATCTTAATACGTCAAAGCCTATCGTGCCTTGCAAAGGAACAAGTATATATTATTGACAGTGCATTGCGTATATCCTTCTACCTGTGCAGGGCAGTATTGGAACCGTTTCTACCGTGTGCCGTACTAGGGCCGATACCGTCACTCTCCGCCGTGCCATCCCCGGGCGTGCCACCGCTGCGTCCGGCTGACCTCCCCCTCCGTCCGCCTGCCGCCAGGTGGGTCTGGCCGTGGTGAACGGACAGCTGTACGCCGTCGGCGGCTTCGACGGCACCACCTACCTGAAGACCATCGAGATGTACGACCCGGACGATAACACCTGGCGCATCTGCGGCACCATGAACTACCGCAGACTGGGCGGCGGCGTCGGCGTGGTCCGCCTGCCGCCCTCAGGTGACTGCGGCTCCCCCACCCCTCCCCTCCCCCCGCCTGCCTGTGCCTCGCATCGCATTGTGGTTGCCGGGGCGTGTGATAGCTCTAGATATAAATGAAGGGAATATAGCAGGTAGTGTTAGGAATGAGTCCTCAGAATGCCGTGGGCTTCTGGCCCAGGTTTGGTAAATCTCCGTTCCCTGTGAAGAGGGCCTGCAGCTGTGGTAGCCCACCTCCCCTCTATGGAGTTAGCTCAGCTGGAGTGAGGGCCAGCTGTGACCCATCTATCTTCTGTGGAGAGTCAGTTCTGTACAGGGGGTCAGTTGTGGTGATCCATCTCCCCTGTACGGAGGGTGAGCTCTGTACCAAAGGTCAGCTGTGGTGACCCGTCTCTCCTCCACAGAGGGTCAGCTCTGGTGACCCGTGCCTGGCGGCGGTGAGGGCACGGAGGCGGCCGCCGACAGGCATCACCACCACCACATGCACCACACGCAGCCGCGGCGTCCCGGCTCGCTGCGGAAACCCCCGGCGCACTGCTGAGGTCCGCCGGGCCTGCCGCACTGTCAGGTGGACTGAGGTCCGCCGGGCCTGCCGCACTGTCAGGTGGGCTGAGGTCTGTCGGGCCTGCTGCACTGTCAGGTGGGCTGGGGTCCGCCGGGCCTGCCGCACTGTCAGGTGGGCTGGGGTCCGCCGGGCCTGCCGCACTGTCAGGTGGGCTGGGGTCCGCCGGGCCTGCCGCACTGTCAGGCGGGCTGGGGTCCGCCGGGCCTGCCGCACTGTCAGGTGGACTGGGGTCCGCCGGGCCTGCCGCACTGTCAGGCGGGCTGGGGTCCGCCGGGCCTGCCGCACTGTCAGTGGGCTGGGGTCCGCCGGGCCCGCCGCACTGTCAGGTGGGCTGAGGTCTGTCCGGCGCTGACTGTGGACGGACTGTGTGCGGCTCTGTCAGTGGGACGGTAACAGGTTACCTGATCTCGGGGTATGCAAAGGTGGGCAGCAGGGCGGCGGCTGGTGACGGCCGTGTGCAGGCTCTCAGCGTGACCTGTCCTGGCCTGGAGCTGGCGGTAACACTGCCGCCGTGCAGTGCGCCGCGGTGCCTCCCCTGTGCGGAGCTGGCTGCCGTGCAGTGACACTGACCGTCGCCGCTGTCCAACACCCAGCGCAGCAGAGCTGTTTCCAAGCCCGCCGCCGGTGTTTGCCAACTAACGGGACGGCAGCAGCGTCCGGGGCGTGTCAGGAAACTAGTGTACAGCAGAACTCTGGCCTCCTTTGCTGGCAGCTGGACGTTTAAAACGGTGTCTCGTGGACTTACGGTGGAGGCAGAAACGGACGTTTTGATCCTGTCGCGCCAGCCTCCGGCACTGCGGGCGCCCTCGGGGTGGCGTGTGTTAAACAAGCATTCCAGCGGTTGGGCCTGGGAGCCGTCCGAACCGTCTCGGGCTGCCCCAGGGCACAGTGACGCCGGTGTTTGTGTTTCAGTCAGTAGAGCTTTAAGCGCGCGCGCGTGGTGAAGTAGTGGATCGAGCTGGTAGACTCTAGACAAGCTTTCTACACTGGCGTAGAAATTATTCAGTGTGGGGTTGTGGAGCCGATCGTAAGAGTCCTGCGTGGGATACGATAGCTATTAAATTGTACAAAGTCAGTTCGGGCTGCTCAGGAGGTCACAGCCTCTCCACATTGGGAATTCCAGCTTTCATCAAAGTGATACCTTTTTTTCTTCCATGCCCTTAGAAACGGATGTTACCAATCTAGCTTACAAGTGGATTGTAGGCCGGAGCCGGACAGGACGAGTGTACTGTATCAATAAGTCAGCCGAGCTGACGTCTTCTCGATCCGCGACGGTAAAGGACTGAGTGGCGGTCCTCTGTCCTGCGTGTCCTTTTGCTTTGCCACACGCACGCCTTGCTGGGTTGCACCTGCTCGTCTGGAGTGTATGTAGCGAAAATGCAGCCAGATGCGAAAGTTCAAACGGACGAAATTGCGTGGAGTGAGTGTGCCCTGCTCCGAGATATGGGAGGCGTTGGGCCTCAGTGCTGTACGACCTGTTGGAAATGTATCGCTGACGGCATTCGCCCAGAAGTGCTGCTTGCCCGCCTTCTGATATGCATAGTTTTATATTGCGTTTAGCACTGTACGGCCGCGCATGCGCAGTGAGACGCTGCTCTCTCATCGGCGTGTCGAGAACTGTATCGTGTTACAAGACTTCTGCAAGGAATTAAATCAGATATGTGGATTCGATTCGGTTTTTGTCTTGGGATTGTAAATATGAAATACCTAAGCATTAAAGTTTCCTGCAATTCGAAAATCCGGGAGGGAAGGTAACCTTTCTGTGAGAGTTCTCGCACATGGCAAGGGTAAGGTATATCGTGCTCTCGCAAGGAAATTCAGTTGATTTTGATTGGTCGCACTACCGGCACATGGCTGTCCCACCGTCAGCTCGACGGCGCCTGTCCGCCTGTCCCAACACTGATACCGCCCGTCCTTTTGTAGTTTTTATTGGTTTTATGAAAATGGCAGTACTTGTGCAATGGAGATATGCTAACACAGCGGGCACTGCACCCCCGGCGCAGTGTGGTGAGCCGTGCCCCTTATCCTACCGCAGCGTCAGCGCGCACTGCCCCACTGGCAGTGATCACCTACAGCGTCCGCGCCTCAGCAGCCGACGCCGACGCCCCTCCCCCTTCCCCGACGACGGTGCGCCCCCGCCTCCCCCCCAGATGTGGTGTGATGTGTTCTGCAGCTGGGCCGCTCACTTGACACAGAGCGGCCCCACCTCGAAGCCGAAGGCCTGCCGCTGCAAGCCGTAGTCGGCCGGTCGGAAGTCCAGGATGGGCAGCTGGGTCAGCCGCCGCGTGTTCAGCTCCAGCACCAGCCGGCCCGAGCCGGCCTTGTCCTGGCAGCGGTCCTCCATGACGCGGATGTTACGCAGATGTTCGGAGTGGCTGAACACGGTGTCCAAGGAGCCCAGGATCTCGATACCGTTGTTGTAGTTCTTCTCCTTGGAGTCGAACCTGGAATAGACAGATGTTACACATTGAGATGGGTAGCGCGATGGTAAAGCGGTCTGCCTCCCCAGACGTAGGTCCCGAGTTCAACTCCCGACGTGTTTGCGCTCTTTATAATCCGGAAGTCCCACCCGACAGGATGAGTGAGGACGACCATGCTATAGCATGAGCAGTCGGTGTCGCTTTAAACAATTACACGTTTGAGTCACGGCAATCTGCATTCCCCCCCGTTCCGACTGCGAACATGGGGAAATATCTGCATATGGAAAACTAGTGCAGCATTGAGAGATTCGTGGACGTAAAATATCACCAGTTCAGAAAGGAAATATTGAGGACAGGCCTATTCCGCAGTGAGAGGAAACATAAATAACAATTCAGTATTGCTTCATGTTTGAATGTCTGAGACGGGCAACCTCCCTCCCCAGGGATTGTGGGGACCAGGGGTTGGTGAGGTTGTCGACTCACGACACTCCGGCTGTGGATGCCGCCTCCACTCATGCCACGGCGTTTGACCCCGCCCCCTCAGCCCTGCAGTCCGGCGCCGCCTCGCCGGGCTCTCACCATGCCGCCGAGTTGATGCAGGTGTAGGTGAAGTTCTGGTGGCCGTGGTCGGACAGCAGACGCAGGAACCGCATCTGCACCGGCCCGATCGACTCGTAGGTGATCTGGCGGTGGGCACAGAGGCAGTCACCGACAGGAGCATCGGCCCTTCACCAGCTCACTGGCCCAAAGACCAAGTCAGAAATCCCCTGCAAAATCTATTTTCAGGTGCTCCCATGACAGCTAAGGAGCCAAGACCAGCCCAGGTCACCCGACCAGCTAAGGGCCCCACCGAGCTCAGGGGCCCCAGATCAGCACAAGGGACCCAGGCAAGCTAAAGGGTCCGTGCCATTTGAGCGGGCCCAATACCAATTCAGGGGCCGTTGCAACCTCAAGGGACACTGACGCAGCTGGGGCCCTAGGACCAAGTCAGGAACCTCTTACGTAATTCCTCTCAGGACCCTAGATGAACTCGGGGCTTCCTCCGCAGCTTTTTATCCGCTGTCCCTCCCAAGAGCTTTGGAAGGGACAACGGATAAAAATTGATCCGCAGATTGTCTTCAGGACAGCAACGCTCCGGTGGGCCTTATCAACCCCTGTGGACTCTCGGTTACTCCAGTTCAGCGGGCTAGCGGGCCTCAGCATTCCCTGTGGGTTCTCAGTTACTGCTGTTCAGCATTCCCTGTGGGCTCTCAGTTACTCCTGTTCAGGAGGCGGGCCTTCCTCAGCGACCCCGGCGGTCGCCGCCGGCCACCGCTCTCACCTTGAAGCCGCCGCGCAGGGAGGAGAACCAGGTGTTGGCGTCGGAGGTGCGCCTCCACGGGATGTTAGGCATCTTGCTGGCGTGTACGTCCGGGTACAGACAGGTCTCACCGCCGGCAGTCATGTTGCAGAACACCAGGATCGCGTCGTCCGGCATCCCCAGGTTCGGGTCTATCCAGTACCAGTCTGAAACAACCGCACCGATGTACCCGTGTACCAGTGGACTGGCGGTACACTGTTGTACCAGCGGACTGGCGTACAATGGTGTACCGGCGGTACACTGCTGTACCGGCGGTACACTGTTGTACCAGCGGACTGGCGTACAATGGTGTACCGGTGGTACACTGTTGTACCAGCGTGGTACACTGGTGTACCAGCGCACCGGCGGTACAACAGTGTACCAGCGGACCGGCGGTACACTGGTGTACCAGCGGACCGGCGGTATACTGTTGTACCAGCAGACCGGCGGTACACTGGTGTACCGGCGGACCGGCTTACTCTGTGAACGTCGCTGTCTCGGGAGACAGTCCTGGTGGGGAGGGCGGAGGGCTGAACTCACCGGTGAAATGGCACTACCTTATTGTTGATTTACTACGCACTAACAATATACTTGGTTACATTTGTGTTATTATCACTGTCCTGTCTTTAGTGGCAGTTACAGGCCTCGACGCGGACAGGAGGTCCCTCAGTACCCATTTGCCGTGAGCATTTTAATATTTACTCCGTTTTCACTCTGGTCAAAACTATGGAGCAGTGTTTCTACTTATCTATCAATGATCCCCAGAGATCGGAAAATATGTCAAAGACGAAAACATGATTATTTGAGATGCATAGCTCGCTTTAGCCCACATGAATGGCAAAAGTCGACGAGTTTCAATATTTCATCAGCTGTAGAAAACGTCGGTCAAAGTGGCATGTATCTTGGCACTATCTGAGCAGCCAGGGGCACCCTCCCTAGTAGGCTGTGTACCGCTGGGGAATGTGGGATGTCCGGCGTGAAGATCGCGGCAGGTTCGCACGGGGTTGTCTCGCGTGCCGATGGGCCGCTGGATGCGCGCGATGTCCTGCGTCATGGAGTAGATGCTGCTGTAGGTGCTGAGCAGCTTGTCGAAGAGGTCGTCTACAAAGTCTGAGATGCCGTCACCGCTGCCAGGGAGAGAGAGGAGGGGGGTCATCACTGCTGACCCGGCCAAACAGGAGCAGAGAAGCAACGGTGGGCGCCATGGAGCTTCTGAGTCGTCTATCAGAAGAACTTTGCATAAGTGTGACAATGCGTAGTGACTTTATTTAGTTTCTTGTCAGTACCAATGGGCTTTGGTGTTCTGTAGCATGAAGGGCAGTTTCATCGCTTACTGCACTGTTACAAAGCCAAACTGTTCGGCGAAGGCGCTCCAATCCTACCACACCGAGTTCTGAGGTTACGTAGCCACTCACATGTCTCTCTTCCTCCTGCGCTCCTCGGCCGGCCCCTTGGTGTTGCCGCCCTGGTACAGCAGCTCGGCCGGCACGATGGGCTGCTCGCCGGGCGGGCCCGGGTTGCCCGGCGGACCGGGGGTGCCCTGAATGCCCTTGCGGCCGGCAGTGCCCTGCAGACCCTTCAGGCCCGGGCGGCCCTCCACGCCGGGCAGGCCCTGCGGTCCGTCCTTGCCCCTGTCGCCGTCGTCTCCGTTCGGACCCTGACGGCCGCCAAAGATGCGTCAGTGCGTGGGAAAACAGGACAGTCGATTAGTAATTCATGGATGACAGGATTTCACCTTTATAAAACGCATGTTATATTGGATAACGCAGCATGTGTAAGTGTCGTGCTATCAAATACACGTCACAAAACTGCGCGCCGGACTTCATTATGTGACGGTTATTTCCCCGCGTGGCCCGCGGTGCGGTACGGCGCGGTACTTACCAGGTCACCCTTGCGGCCGGGCAGGCCCGTCGGTCCCTTCATGCCAGGCTCGCCCTTTTCTCCCTGATCTCCTTCCTTGCCGGGCAGGCCGACCTCGCCGCGGTGTCCCTTCTGTCCGCGCAGTCCGCGCCGGCCCCGCCGTCCCACGGGCCCGGCCTCCCCGCCCAGACCGGCGGGGCCCGGCTCCCCCTTCTTACCAGGGGCGCCACCCTCACCCTGTTCGAAGGCCAGGTAAACAGGTCACAGCCCGAGACTAGTCTGAAGACCATAGTCATTTGTGAATTACACATTTTTGTGTGTTTTTAAAAAATCACGTAATTTAGTGGATATAATGAAGGACGTTTGTAACGGAAGTTAGACACTGGTTCAGAGACTTTGTAGGTAGGTCGACCTATGTGGGATAAAGTGAGATAAAGTATACTTTCATCGTTTCCCTGCGAATTTAAAGAATTGATCGATGCTTTAGCTTCCAGGGAAAATATACCGTTCTTGGCGGCGTGGCGTATTGGGCTGCGCCAGGGGCGTCATGATGCGTGGTCCGTGTTTTTACTGCTTGTAAAAAGATATTGTAGTATCGGATAGAATGTACATAATTCCATTCAAATTGAACCATCTGAATGGAAGGCAACATTTCAAACTACGTCTTTATATAAATAATATTTTGTGGTATACCACAGGATCCAAGGTGAAGGTGAGCCCGTACTAACAACGAAGTGACGTATTATTTTGGAAAATTTTCCGTCACCGAAAAAGGCAGTACCACCGCCGTCTCTGAGGCCGTGGTCACGTCGGAGGACAGGCCGGACTCGGCTACACGATGTACATACAACTCACAGGAGCACTCACAGGAGTACTCACAGGAAGCCCCGGGAGACCGGGCTCGGTTACCCTGATGTAAAACTCACAGGAGCTCCGGGAGAGCCGCGCAGTCCGTAGGCGCCCTGAGGACCCGGAATCCCTGCCGGCCCTACAGGACCCTGCCGGCCCAGCTGTCCGAGCGAGCCCTTGTTGCCCTTATCTCCTGGAGAGCCCTCGCTTCCCTGTGGGCCGGCTGGTCCCTCGGCTCCCTGAAAGATAGGCCCCGTTGACACGCACACTGTAATGAGGATGCCAAAGTTGAAATGCTATCCCACTTGCTTTTTAACAAGAAACAAAAATATTTCGAGTTATACTGCAATGCCACATTACATGTTAGTGCTAATTTTTCAGCGACAGTGTTCACGTGTTAGATAACAATGAATGCTCTTCATATCTCTAAGAAAACTGGCACTTAGAGATTGCATACTGTTCAAATACAACACAATATTTTAGTTCGAGATCTGAACCATTTACAACTAGAAACAAGTCCACAACAATTCATTCTCTCAACAAATGGACGCGTTGCCACCGATTCCTGCACGTCTGTCTCCTGGCGAGAGAGCACTCACCGCCGGACCGGGGCCGCCGGGGTTGCCCCTCTCGCCCTGGCTGCCAGCCTCGCCGGCCGGGCCCGGCGCCCCGGGCGCTCCGTTCTCGCCCGGGTTACCGGGCTCGCCCTTCACGCCCTGTGAGGAACAAGAAGAAAATCAGCGGCCAGGGCCCAGTCCAGCTGATGGCCGATGGAAAACACGCTCTTATATAGCTGAGTTGGTGGACATTCACATTCATTGTCGTTGGCGAGTAGATAATCTCTTATTAAGATGCAGTGAAGGAAAAGAAGACTATTTTTGGTGGCTCAGTAGCTATCATTCCACCAATTGAGAACGCATCATATTATCGATTTGATCATGTGATTTCCCTGGAAAACTATTGCTTATATGTTGGATATCGTAGATATGCAGAAACTTGTTGGATATCGTAGATTATACAGAAAATTTGAATCATTTTCTTGGCTAAGCCAAGCTATCCTAAGCAATTAAGCCAAATCATGTTGACCTAGGAGGAAATGTAAACTAAGCATATACGAAGCATTCTGCTACCTGTTTGATTCCCTTTGGTCACAGCACAATCATACAAAAGAAATCGCCGCAAGCGTTTCTGTTGCCTCCTTACCATTCCGCCGGGTTCGCCGGGCGGGCCCGGGAAGCCCTCGTTGCCGGGGCTGCCCTTGGGTCCGACAGGTCCTCCGGGACCGCGGCCGCCGACAGCGCCCTGGGGACCTCGGTCACCGCGCTCTCCCTTCTGACCGCGCCGGCCCACGGCGCCGTTGCGACCAGCCGGGCCCTCGGGGCCCGGCGGGCCTGAGCTGCCCGGCTCTCCCTTCATGCCCTGTTTGCCCTCAGGGCCGGGAGGGCCGGTCTGACCCCTCGGGGCCACGCAGACCCACCTTGCCCTTGGTACCGGGCAGGCCGGCTCGACCCTCGGGACCTGGGGACGCGGCAGATGCTGCTGATAGAGGTCTGCATGGAAAAAAAGGGACTAAGAACGGGTGGAATGGAACACGTGGGATGCAATCCAGTCCCATTGCAAAGACTGGAGACTTCTTAGAATATCAGAAAAACGGGTTGTACCTAATGGGACGTTTGAGAGAAATCCTCGAGGAATGCATTTTCTGAGACGGGCGGGACGGTGCAGACTTAATGTTTTAAACGTTAAAAATTAGCTCACGCTGACGTCTTAGTTCCGAACACTGTTGATCACGTGTTTTTCATCGGCAAGCCCCATGTCATCACTAGTAAAACGCTCTCAGAGGAACCATAACTGTCATGCTGAACTTCGAGCAGGGGCGAGTGTCATCACCATGTGAAACAATTATGACAAAAGTTTTGAAGAAAGGAGTGATACAACACCATATCCTTATCACTGACATGGAATCATCTATATTGCCTTCTGATAAGATAACTCACCCTTTCTGCCACGGTCTCCGTTGTCTCCCTTGATACCGCGGCCTCCCGGCAGCCCCTGTTTGCCCGGAGCTCCCGGTAGGCCCTGCTTGCCCTGGGGGCCTGTCTCTCCCCTTGCGGCCGGGTCTGCCCATGTCTCCCGCCAGACCTTGCTCTCCTCCAGGTCCGGGCGTTCCAGGCTCTCCGCGGGCACCGAGGGGTCCCGGCGCCCCGGCCAAACCCTGTCACACACAACCAGACTGCGACTTAGCCTGGTGCATTCAGACGCCCCCTCATCTGCGCTGGCTGGTTGGCAACTTCGCGCCGGGGCGAAATAAGTGGTCTCACTCTAAATCAAACGATTTTCCAACACAAGTGTTTTCTCGCCATATTGTCATTTGGATCACGTAAGATACTGTTAAGTCTGACTCGTATTTTGTGATTAACGCTTACTCGACCAAGCTGCTGGACTTGCCAGAACGTACTGATCCGAACACAAAGACAGTTATAAGATCAAAAGTCTGTCTCTTCATAGATTCTGCAGCTGAATTTGCAGGCATCCTACCGAATGCAGCTATCGTACTAACTTGACATCCTACCAACTTCTGCAGATATCTCGCCAACTTAGCATGTAACTTGGACTATTCTTCGCACATTACTTATCCAGGTTGAGGTACCATACGTCGTGCTCACTGACCTGCTCTCCACGTGGTCCTTCGTGGCCTTTCTGGCCAGGTTTACCACGTTCGCCCTTCTCTCCGTCGTCTCCGGGCGAGCCCTGGGGTCCCACGGGGCCCTGGAGGCCCCGCAGTCCGGGCAGGCCGTCCCGTCCCATCGTGCCCCGGATGCCAGGTCCGCCCTGGTGAAACAGGAGACGGGTCACGACAGGCGGGTGCAGATAATCATATGTTGACTGATTAGGGTGGTGACAGAATTTCATCACCCTGGAATATAATATGAAAGTTGCGGTTTTAAATGTCCAAACTGGACAGTAAAACTTGCAGTTCGGCAGTGAAATCGGTGACAAAATTAAACAGTAGTATGTCTCACCTTGTCTCCTTTTTTGCCGGCGCGGCCCCTGGTTTCCTGGAGTTCCGCGGGAGCCTTCTGGTCCAGGCGGGCCGGCGGCGCCGGCGATCCCTGTCTGACCCTTATCTCCCCTGCACGCCCTGCACTCCCGAGCCTCCTCGGTCGCCCTTCAAGCCTTGCAGACCCTGCAGAAGGGCGCCAATGCAACTGTTAGTGACCAGAGTAACCAGAAATTTCACAAGTGCACTAGACTCATACAGCCAGCGTGACTGAAGATCCGATGTAGGTGACAAAACAAGTCGAAATTACATGTAATGGAGAAAGGGGTGAGCAGGCTTATAATGTTAACATAAAACCACAATGTGCGCATGGACATAGCTAGCACCACTCTTATCGAGTCTAGGTACATATAAATTTAACAATGCGCGGGTTACTCCGCCAGTGCAGCACTGCGTCAGCCCATTGTCGGGCCGCTCCTCAGCTGGTTCCCTACCGTCAGTCCGGGCAGTCCGCGCTCTCCGGGGTATCCGGGCAGGCCCGGCGAGCCGGGCGGTCCAGGCTTGCCAGTGGAGCCCTGCGCTCCCTGTGGGCCCTGCTTGCCCTCCTCTCCAGGCCGACCGTGCTCGCCGGGGACCCCGGGCTGGCCGGGGGACCCGCGCTCTCCCTCCGGGCCCGTCTCACCCATCGGGCCTGGAGGCCCCACCACGCCTGCAGAGCCCATCGGTCCACGAGGTCCCGGTTGTCCCTGCCGACGCCAAGCGACACTTTACCGGTGACGAGCTCCTTATCACTGACCAATATAGCACATTGTGTCCGTCGATACCGTTCATTGTTTTATTTAACCGGGGTCTTTAGCCCCCCGGGTTTAGTGACAAAGCGGCCGCACCCAAAGTAGCGTTTCCATCATTTTACATCTTTCGAAAATTTTGGCTCAAGGTCATATCAGGTCAGGTGGAGTGACTCACCTCAAAAAACTAGGACCGCATAACTAAAAGAAGGTAATCGATCAAGTGAAACTCATACCACATCTGGCCCACCAGGAGCTACAACATTTGTTCCGGGATTTTGATATTGGGACCTAAGGTCATGTCAGAGCAGACCTCCCATTGACAATGCATGGGAAAATCACGAAATAGCTTTAGTAAGTATGGATTGAATCAACTTCAAACAGGTTGCGACTTGCTCAGCCCATTCTGAAGCGATACCAAATTTGACTGTGACCTTCAAAAGGTCACCTAGGTCAAATAACATTTTTGGTGTTTTTCTCATAAATTTTGAATAAACTAAGATAGAGCTTTATTTTGTCACCAAAGTGTTTGTATAGTCACGGAAGTCAAAGATATACATCATGACTGTATCAGGTCAAGTTGTCAGACCGTTACCGGGTCAGGTCAAATTCTTAAATTACCTGGCATACAATATCATAATCATTCGATTCGTATTACGAGAGGATTCAATTCATAAACTATGGCTATCTTGTTTGGTTTGGAAGCTATTAGCAAAAATAAACGCCCTTATGCATGGGTGGCTATGGACATTCCCAAGAATATCCCAATATTTAGTGACCTGTAGCTCCCTAGGCTTTGACCTGACACAAAATAATGCCACTGTAATGAAAGCGCATCCAAGAGCTTCGAATGGTGTTAAAAAATGTTTCTAGCTATCATAGTTTCTGAGATATAGGAGGTTTTCTTAGTACACCTCATATTAGCGATTTTGACCTATTTTGACCTCTGGTGACCTTAATATTGACCTGACAGAAAAATGACCGAAGTATTTTCGATATCATTTCGAAGAGCTGATTGCCGTTTGCGCTTTTTCTAGCTCTCTTAGTTTTGAGATCGTGGGGGTCTTTTCAGCCCCCACCAGGGCGAAGGTGGCTCGTACCGCCACCGGGGCAAGGGTTAAGCCAAAACCGGTGCTGTTAACGATATTAATGGTACATGTATTGTTGTTAAATTCAAGGACACCCCACGCACGAATTGTTTAACTCGGTGAATTCTTTATATCAGCAAGCCAGCTAGGCGCACTAACTGGAAGCACGAACCTGGTCGCCTCTCTCTCCGGGAGGCCCGGGAACTCCGTCATTTCCGTCATCGCCACGGCGTCCCATCTGGCCAGCGAAGCCCCGAGGCCCCTCCTGACCGGGCGGGCCCCGCTCGCCGGGGGGTCCCGGAGGCCCCGGCTGTCCACTGTCGCCTTTAGAGCCAACTGGACCGCGAGTGCCGCGCTTGCCTCGAGAGCCGCGGAAACCCTTCAAGGATCACGAGAGCGTGAGAAACGGAACAGAACATGAGAATGAGCATGTTCTACATTCATAGACAATATCTTAGCATGCCATTAGTGCTGAAAATAAAAACTTCTCCGAGACAAAACACCTGAGAGACCAACCAAATAATTGACAGAAGCAACGAGTCGATAGAGCCGCCGCCAGCCGACTGACCCTGGTTCCGCGTTCGCCGCGTTCTCCCTTGGCGTCCGTCAGGTCCCTGCTGTCCCTTCTCTCCCTGGCGACCCTCCAGACCGTGCACACCTTTGCTGCCCTTCAGACCAGGCAGGCCAGGGTATCCGGGGAACCCAGTGGGACCTCGCTTTCCTTTGTGGCCGGACTGTCCGATCGCGCCCACCTCACCACGCGGACCTTCGAAGCCCTGTGAACAAAGTAAATATGTATACATTTGTTATCATACAAAATACTCCTAAATCTGCACTTATGAGGCCATGAATAACTAATTCGCACATAAGATTTAGCGCAATGGTAAAGCTGGAATTCAAACCACACACAATATTACCGCCAGGGATAAATAGATATCACCATCATAGCTGGTTTCGGCTTTAAAAGTGAACAGGACTGAGACTCGCCTTAGCTCCCTGCGGACCTTCCACGCCCACTGCTCCCTGCGGTCCGATCTCGCCGCGCTCTCCCTTGCTGCCGAGGTCTCCCTTCTCTCCGTCGACTCCCATGTCTCCCTTCTCTCCAGTGTCTCCCGGAGACCCCCGCTTGCCGCGGCTACCCTTCACTCCACGCGGGCCGGGAAATCCGATCGAACCCTGCCAATACACAACACAACCTTGTAATCCAGCCCTGTCAAAGTTGTAATGCTAATGCATGCCATCCTTTTTGCACAATCCATACTCTTTGGTACCTTTTTACTCAAATCCTTTCTTTGCGATGAGCTGTTTAGTTTGCAGATATTTTATGACTGGGCTATATATTGCACCAATATAAATTCTGCTCTCCCCTCGAACTCTCTCCACATTTGCCAGGGTTTAGCGTTGTAGACTGGTGAGCTGCTGGCTATGCGACTGACTCACCTGAGCGCCGACTGATCCCTGTTCTCCCTTGCCGCCCGGAGCGCCGGGGGTGCCGGGCCGTCCCGCCGAGCCCTCAGCGCCCGGCAGACCGGGCAGGCCCTGCTTGCCTCGGGGACCCTGACACACAGCGAAGAAGCGTCAAGGCAGCGAGAACATCGGCGGCAGTCGGAGAGACAATATTCTTAAACCATTTATTTGGTCGTGGCTGGTGTTATGGATGCCATTTCGTCGATCGTTATTACATTATTTCACTAGATGCTATCGTTGGAAAAAATTTCTGTCTAGCTACACTTCCGGGCTATTTACCTTGCCTTCAAGGTAGATGCGAATGGTTGTAAGAGCGAACGAAATGATCAACCATCTACTAGTCATTCTAAGAATATCAGTGTCTACTTCTGAAGCCACGGCAGCTGTACAGTTTTAGATGATATAAAAACACTACACTCGGCTAGTCTGAACAGACCTGCGGTCCGGGAGGTCCGTCCTGGCCCTGAGGTCCGCTGGATCCCGGCGGTCCGGCGGGTCCCGTCTTCCCGGACGGACCCGCCTGTCCGGGCGGCCCCACGCTTCCCTTCAGTCCGGTCGGCCCTTCCGAGCCAGGGATGCCCGGGTTGCCCGGCACACCTCCGAAGCCGCGGGGGCCTGGGAAGCCACGCGCACCCAGCTCCCCGGGCACGCCGGGTGGGCCCTGGGCGCCCGGCTCGCCTGAGAGGCCCTCGGGACCCGACTCGCCGCGCTCTCCCTGGCCGCCGCGCCTGCCGCGGTGACCCTTCTCGCCGGGCAGACCTGACCGGGAGGAAGCGGCACTGTCGTCAGCGAGCAGCCCAGCGCTGCCCCACGCTGACGCTGCACCACGTCTAAACACCGATCTGTGCTAAGGTACATACATGACCTGATGACTGAATAAACTACTCTAGACGACCGTTAAGGTTGACTTTATGCTCACATTTATACACTAAAATGACCAAGCTGGACTTCCAAGTACAGAACTAGCTGTTGAGGAAAATATGACAGCTAAATAAAATACATTTCAATGATGTCCTATAATGTTTCTTTAACTGCTAATCTTCCCACGATTTAAAGAAGTAACTCTACACCAACAGCATTTGTCAAACGTTCAGCTGGCGGTTCCAGGTACTGACCAGAGAGGCCACGGATGCCCTGCTTCCCTTTCTCTCCAGGTGGCCCGGAGAAGCCCCGCTCTCCGTCTTTTCCGGGGTTGCCTCTCCGTCCGGGTCGGCCCGGAAGTCCGTCCTTCCCTCGGCGGCCCCGTGGTCCCTGCACAACACAAAAACTCCGGAACATAAGAGGCAAGAAATGTCCTAGGGACCCTGGTTACGCCCGGAATATTTTACGGTAGCGACTGATATATCCATATTTGAAAAAAATACACTGAGGTTTGATGGAAGCAACATTTATATTTTTGGAAACACTGAAAACTTGCAAATCTGAAACCTGTACACATATCATAAAAACATTATAAAAATAGCTCAAAAATCGGCATCAGTGACAGAGCAGAATGAAAGATTGTTTTAAGACCATAGACATTATCAATAAACGTGGATTGTCACCAAAGGGCATAGTGAAATTTTAGGGAAGAGCTCATAAGGGAAACCTTAATTATTAGTTCACAATTTCAATATACGAGAAAACAACTGAGTAGGAATCTTCCGAGTTTGTGCTGAGCCGGGATTCGGCGGAAGCCTGATTCTCGTTACGGGCAGGTTTCACCCATCTTCCATGGCCTCCGTGATTCTTACGCTAGCGTAACAACTTAATTATAGCCAAATCTCTCGCGAGACATAAATTACTTTCCGAATTACAATTTGTAAGATGACCTTAGAATATACACTGGCGGAAATTTTGCAAGTGCAAGCAACCCATTGGGTCGTTCAAATAACGCCAAATGAAATCCGACATCGGGGAATGAAGCCGTCACTCACCGTATCTCCAGTCTCTCCTGGTTCTCCCTTGATCCCAGGCGGACCCGGGGGTCCGATGGGTCCGGGAGGTCCGGTGAGGCCGCGCGAGCCCGGCGCCCCCTGCATGGCCCGCATGTGCTGGCTCAGCATGAGACGCATCTCCTCCGGCTGGTTGTCGGGACCCTTGACGCCTGTGCTGCCTTGGTTCAGCTGCGACAGAGGAGACCCGTCAGTGCCTCTCTCTCCGGAGGCCCGCTCGGTCTCAGGCTCAGGCACATACAGACCGGAGAGGTAAAGCCCACTTGCATGCGCTGGTAAGTCAATGGGTCAGCAGCCTGCAGTTTGAGATGTTCGTGGTATGTCAGTGTTTTCTCTTCAATAAGTGTCTATCAGCTCATGATTAACATTATTAATTTTACATTGTTTTAAATTTTAAAATTGTTTAACATAAGAAAGATAGAGGGACGAAACCAAATGATTCGGTTCTGCACCAATCAAAGTCTAAGAGTGAGACTTAACAAGTTTCGCAATATAGGTTTTTCCATCCTCTTTGATAATGAATCTGAGAAGCACATTTGTACTGACCGGAATGATGAAAACGCTGCCTGGGGGCCGGGAGGACCCGCTTTGCCAGCCTCGCCACTCTCTCCTGGATCGCCCTGCTGGCCGGCTGGTCCCGGTGGCCCGGGAGCACCCCGCAGACCTTGGTTCGGAGCTGGGAGATCACCGTAGTCCTCTGAGTCCTCGTAGTCAGAAGGCTGTGACTCTGGCTGATCCGTGTAGTCTGGAGTTTTCTCCTCCGGGGCATCCGTAGTTGGGTCGGTGGGTGGTTTATCCACTGGATAGTCTGGAGTTTTTTCCACAGGGTCCTCCGGTAGTGGATCCACAGGGTAGTCTGGAGGAGGATTCACAGGATAGTCTGGAGGTGGATCTACAGGGTCCTCCGGAGGAGGGTCCACAGGGTAGTCTGGAGGTGGATTCACAGGGTAATCTGGAGGCCGATCTACAGGGTCCTCCGGAGGAGGGTCCACAGGGTAGTCTGGCGGCGGTTCCTCAGGCTGCTCGGGAGGCTGATACTCCGGGTAGTCGGGAGTCGGCTCCACGGGAGGGTCCGGGTACCTGGGAGTCGGCTGCACTGGGTAGTCCGGCTCAGCAGGCGGCACCTGGAACCAGAGGAGGAGCACACTGAAGGCTGTCGCCAGGGAAACTTGGGATGGATACAACTTGCCATTATAATGAAGTGATCAAGTAAACGAATGAGCATCACTTAAAATTGTCGCAGTATTGCAGGATATTGTTTGCCCTAGTTTTAAGATTCCATCCCCCGCCTTATGAATCAGACGTGCATTATTCCCGTTACACTTCCTAGTCTCTGTGCCCAGAGACGGTCGGCAGCCTCTGTTGGCACGTTGACAGGTTGGGCAGTGTCCCCACCTGGTCCGTATAGTCCGGAGGCACGGGAAACTCCCTGTAGTCGGCCTCTTCCGGGAAGTCCTCGTATTCGGGCGGCACGTAGTCCGGCAGAGGTTCGTATTCGGGCGGGTCCTGGCGGCCCGGGTCCCTGTAGTCGGCTCCTCCCGCTTCCGGGCCCTCTGCGTAGTCTTTGTCCAGATCATCCTCCTGTCCCCAAACGCAAATAACTCCACAGCTGCATTGCGTCACGAAATAATTAGTGGTTACTACCAAGACCATATGGTGTCGCTAACTCTTTCTTTGTTGAAATGCCTTGTTATTCGGCGCTGGTGAGAAAGCAAATATCTGCACGTTCGCACGCGGGGATTCCAACTCCCAACCACTTGCTCCGGAAAGGGGATTCTCAGTCAGGGCTGCCAGATTTTTTCGACGAAAGATGGCCAAATCGAGTTAGAAAACGGCCAAACTTTATACTCACTAAAATAGTCCAATAAACACCGCAAAAACCAGAGACGCTGCACCAGTTCGGCGGTACTGCTGCCGCTCCTGTGGCTCCGTGCAGTTGACTAGCCGGGCCCTCGGTAATGGTAAGCGAGCGGAGGTATTGGTGGCGCCGTCACATACGATGCTTCCATATTGTATTGGAAGAAGGTGAGTGGGCGAGTGGACAAGCAAAGGCGGCATTACTGAGCCGTGCAGACATATACAAATGCTGGAGTTCGATCGCCTTCTTAACATGATTTTTTCAATCGGCATGTTAGTGCATACGATTAAGAAATTTTCATTTATGCACAATACCTTGACTGCGTTTTCAGTGAGACTGATGGGAGCTGAAATCCTCGGCGAGACTTTGCCTCATTCGACGAGCTGCCAGTAGAGGACGCACGCGCGAACCACTGCACCACCGCTAATCACCAATGAACGAGCAATTAAAGCCGCCACTTATTTAATATTTTTCCATCACTCTAGCTTCAAACGCCTTCATGCAAGGCACATGACGCCACAGAAAGACCTACAGCTCCCTCACCTCGTAGTAGTCGGGGTAGACGCCTTCCTCGTAATCTGCGTAGCTGTCGTAGTCTGGCTCCTGCGCCTGGGGCCGCTCGCTGGCGATGGTAGGCAGCGGGAACCGGCACTCGGGGGCGAAGGTGGCGCACTGCTGGTAGGCGGCCGCTGCCGTCGGCACCAGCAGCAAGCTCTGGATAGCACCCTGGGAGAGCGGCCGACAGTCACACGTTGTCGAGTGTGTACACGCAGCGGATTCAGGAGACAGCTGAGCAGCACAACTACGGAACTCGAACCGGGTCTGACTTCTACCAACTCTACATTTACTAAATCAGCACTGTTCCAAAATCTGTTTAAATGTACCAGAACTGCAAAACACCACCAAAATTGAGTGCAGTCGCCGATGTTCACCTTGAAAAGACGACCTCCGAGAAGGTCCTGGCCGACGATGGTGACTCCGCCGGTGTCCAGGGGGACGCCCCGGTTGCGCTGTACTGCCGCCGTCTGCCGCTGACGGCAGTCCACGAACAACGTCGCCGAGGTGCCCTTCACCGACACGGCCAGACGATGCCATCTATCGGCAGAAAAGGGAGCCGTCCGGTCAGAACCGCAGAGGGGATAGCTACAGCTGGTTCCAAGCTGATTGGTAGGTATTAAGCCGCGGTTGTTTTTGCGAAATATCTCTCAAGTGATGCTCCTTGTTCACCACATGCTGTTTACTACATGGTGCATTATTCTAGTGCAGAGCAATGGATCAGTACTCTTGAAGCTAGACAAGTCAAGCATATAACTCACTTTCCATCATTGATCTGTACTTTGAAGTTGATCGTTAGTAGTTTCGACTGGCCGCTGGATGTCCTGGTAACGATTTGAAGCTGAATTCTTCTTCCCACAGCTAAAACTAGCTCCTCCTGTCGATATTGAAACACACATTCAGTATTAACCACGGCACAGAACACATTTTCATCGTAGTCATTTCTCAGGTATTTCCAAATCGTGGACGTCAAAAGTGGTGGCACTGGCCTACGTGTTCCTCCATTAGGAAAACCAGTGAGAGCCGTTTGTCACAGAATTACAGTGCGCAGTCGTTAAACTTTCGTCTGGGTGGTGGGCATGATCGGCGCCGGATCCAGGCCAATGGTTTGCGAGGCGGGAGGAGGCAACGAGGCCCAAAATCGTAAAAAAAAACATTTTTATAGAAAACCAGCGAAGTTCAGCAAACATCCGAGGGTTTAGGGGACAAATGACTTTTTTGCCCCCCTGCATCCGCCAGTGGGTATGAGTCACCTTAGCCATGGTGGGGTGGTGGAGGGGGAAACAGACCCCACTAACTCGAAAACTAAGAGGGCTGGGAACATGTAAAAGAAACAACCGAAACCTTGCCCGAAATGCAATCTAAGTTGATAAACAGTATTTTTGTCAGGCCAATATTAAGGTTACTAGAAGTTTGAGGATCACCAAAATGAGGTGCAGGGGAGACTGGCGTTGGCTGCATCACAGTACAAGTAAATGCATCGTCAGATGCAGTTAGAACACGGTATAGAAAATCGCAATGTTAACAGCCTCAGAAGCAGAAACCTTATGGAAATCACTCTGAAAAAGAGGACAACTATCCGGAGTGTAACCGAAGGGAAAAACAAAGAGACAGATTTAATGTTTATGGAGAGCGAAATGACCTAAAATGTAATTTGCATTTTCAAAATTGTTCACAAAAAGGCTTAGGCCAATCATTCTTAACCCAGATGTATCAGGACGAAATAGGTTTCTTTGGTTTTTCGGTAGATGTGGAATCCAGTGTCTGTAATAAAACTCATATCATCTTATAAATTTGTAGGACACTTGCGTTGCCCAGGGAAAAATAATTATTTTCTCTTGGGGCAAACTGCAGCATCGAATTTGAATTAAAAACTTTTTGATCCCGTTTCACCTTGAAAAATAGCTCAATGAAAATTGGTTGTAATGTAGACCTCCATCGCCCCACAAACCCTCAAACGTCTTTCTAACCTTCTTTGTTCTTGAGATCTCAAGGAGGGTACTTTAGGACCCCTCCACTGCACGTATACGCCAGACCCCTCTCCGTTGCGCCTGTTAAATTCAATGTAGGCAACCCACTTCAAAAGTACTCTCCCACACACTATATAAGTTTTGTCATCGTCTCCCATCCCCCTTCCCACCAAACGGCTCCCCAGGCCGTCACTAGGTCTGAGCCCCCCGCCCATAAAATCGGTGGCAGGGACAAAACACGTGTGAACGGCGTTGAAAAAGCTAACATGTGAGTTCAATAAGTACACTTACGAAAGGTGATCTAAAATGTCTCTATGCTGCTACATCGACTTAAAGAACAATGGATATTGCAAATTTAGACATGATCACAATAGAAAGATTGTGAAAAACGCTGTAAAGCGCGACAACTATGTAGCCTTACCTCGCCTGAATCCCCGTAGACTGCCAGAACAACCCCTCTTGATCTGGACTTTGGTCGGAGTGTTGCCAGAACAGAAAAATCACTGGGAAAACTCCCTGAAAAGATCGAGTGCATGTAACCGACTTGACAAAAGATAGCTGAAGCCAGGAGTTTCTGTGCACAATATGACAAAAGCGTGAAATACTATTTTTGGCATAGAAAGGAAAATATGTCTCAACGCTTCTGTTTACACAAGACCATCATTTCTTACATGTAACGCACTAGTCTGGCGGTAGCATTCCCCGCTCACAAAACTGACACACCAAGTTCCTACCAGGCCGGTACATATGGTTAGGTGAGCCAACGATACACCTTCATGTGTACGGGACAGCAATTGCCACCCACTGTATCATGATGCGTTATAACATACCGTATACCTGGCTGGTGGATAGCCGACATACTGTATATTTGGCTGGTGGGTAGCTTACATACCGTATATTTGGCTGGTGAGCTACCGACACATCCTATATTGGGCTGGTGGCAGCTGATATGCCGAATATTTGACTGATAAGTAGCTGACCGTATACGGGTAGCTGCCATATACCTGGCCGGTGAGTATTTACATACCGTATATTTGACCAGTGAGTAGCTAACCTACCGTATATTTGGTTGGTGGGCAGCTGACATACTGTATATGTGACTTGTGGGTAGCTGGCATACCGTATATTTGGTTGGTGGGTAGCTAACATACCGTATATTTGGCTGGTGGGTGGCTGGCATACCCTTATATTTAGCTGGTGGGTAGGTGACATACCGTATATTTGGCTGGTGGGTAGCTAACATACCGTATATTTGGCTGGTGGGTAGCTAACATACCGTATATTTGGCTGGTGGGTAGGTGACATACCGTATATTTGGCTGGTGGGTAGGGCACGCCGACAACAAAGGTCATGTGGCGCCCATTACCCACCGACTGGTGGGTAGGTGGCATACCGTATATTTGGCTGGTGGGTAGGTGACATACCGTATATTTGGCTGGTGGGTAGGGCACGCCGACAACAAAGGTCATGTGGCGCCCATTACCCACCGACTGGTGGGTAGGTGGCATACCGTATATTTGGCTGGTGGGTAGCCGACATACCCTTATATTTGACTGGTGGGTGACTGGCATACCCTTATATTTGGCTGGTGGGTAGCTGACATACCGTATATTTGGCTGGTGGGTAGGTGACATACCGTATATTTGGCTGGTGGGTAGGTGACATACCGTATATTTGGCTGGTGGGTAGCTAACATACCGTATATTTGGCTGGTGGGTAGGTGACATACCGTATATTGGTGGTTTAGGGCACGCCGACAACAAAGGTCATGTGGCGCCCATTACCCACCGACTGGTGGGTAGGTGGCATACCGTATGTTTGGCTGATGGGTAGCTGACATACCGTATATTTGGCTGGTGGGTAGCCGACATACCCTTATATTTGACTGGTGGGTGGCGGGCATACCCTTATATTTGACTGGTGGGTGACTGGCATACCCTTATATTTGGCTGGTGGGTAGCTGACATACCGTATATTTGGCTGGTGGGTAGGTGACATACCGTATATTTGGCTGGTGGGTAGGTGACATACCGTATATTTGGCTGGTGGGTAGCTAACATACCGTATATTTGGCTGGTGGGTAGGTGACATACCGTATATTTGGCTGGTGGGTAGCCGACATACCATTATATTTGGCTGGTGGGTAGGCGACATACCGTATATTTGGCTGGTGGGTAGCTGACATACCGTATATTTGACTGGTGGGTAGCTGACATACCGTATATTTGGCTGGTGGGTAGCCGACATACCGTATATTTGGCTGGTGGGTAGCTGACATACCGTATATTTGGCTGGTGGGCAGCCAACATACCGTATATTTGGCTGGTGGGTAGCCAACATACCGTATATTTGGCTGGTGGGTAGGTGACATACCGTATATTTGGCTGGTGGGTAGCTGACATACTCTATATTTGGCTGGAGGGTAGCTGATATACCGTATATTTGGCTGGTGGGTAGCCGACATACCGTATATCTGGCTGGTGGGTAGCCGACATACCGTATATTTGGCTGGTGGGTACGCTGGGCACTGTGCCCGCCGGCAGCCGGACGGCGGAGTCGGCCCTCTTGTTACCGTCCGGCTGCGGACGTTCGGCGCAGCGGCCCCGCACGCGCCGAACCCGCAGCAGGCCGGAGGTCAGACCCGCTGCCCGCAGCAGGTCCGCCGGCTGGCCGCCGTCGCCGCCTGGGGGCACAGGTCACACACAGGTCATGGAGAGACCGGACAGCCTGCAGGTCACACACAGGTCATGGAGAGACCGGACAGCCTGCAGGTCACACACAGGTCATGGAGAGACCGGACAGCCTGCAGGTCACACACAGGTCATGGAGAGACCGGACAGCCTGAACAGGGGTCTGATGGAGAGTGACCTGATGAGTGTCGTGGAAAGGTTTCAGTGTATGCGGTGACTTAGGAGCGCCCTCAAAGGTATTGCACCTTTGAGGTGATTGATAGGGATTTATGACATATCGGCACCTGACTTGGTTCTGTCATATTATTTTAAAATCTCATGAAATTTGGATTGATTCCACTTACAAACATATCGCATTTTGTAATACATCGAATGTACTGGAAATTTAAAATCGAGCTAGAAAATATTGGGTTCTTTGTTGGAGGCTTAAAAATTTGGAATTAACTTTTTACGATATTCTAGAGAGCCCAATATTTATAAAGGAATTTCAGAAACATAGAAATTAATCTGTTCTGCTGCGGTGGGCCTTTTAGATCACCAGACATCACCAGGGGCTTTTGTTATGCGACTATACTTCTCCATTTTTTTGTGCGGCTTACGGGAAGAAGGGTCCAGCGCTCTCGTCCACTAGCCAACAAAGTAGAACCGACTGCCGCTCTGCCCCTTTTTTATAACCACTGGCGAGCTGTTTCCGAAATCATGCTAAAAGGCGGCTTCTAATTGGTCGGAAAAACGCTCATTATCCTTCACGGGGTTAAGATGCGTTCTTCACACTATTTGCCCTGCTGCTTATTGGATAGCCCTCTATTTATGCAAATTCATGCGATGCCCATATATTTTGATTTCCCAGACATAAAGAACCACCAAAGATTCACAGCCCCATCCATATAGAGCACTTGTGGCTGCGGACATCAGTTTGCTTTGAGAGCGATCCAGGGCAGAGGTGAAAATATTTGATGCCAGCGCACATTGAGGCCTAACCAATTTATCTGCGAATAAAACTATATATCCAAAGAAAAACATGCTTGCGATAGGTAATTGAAAAGAGAATACTAAATGAAGATGGGATACACTAGCGTGCAGCATGTTGGCAGAATGTGCTATATTCTGACCTCTGACAGGGTTTGTTTACGTAAGCCGCGTTCTCGGCGGTCCAGCGGCCGCTCCCACCGCGGCCTACGGCCCACGTCCCCGCTCCGTGGAACCGCTTTGCACCACCAGCGCGGGTACCAGCACCAGCTTAACCGCAATAGTATCCAGTGTGGCCGCGCGCTCAGTCTGCAAAGCTAACTGCGGTGCCTAAGACCGCTGAAACCATTTTTGGGCGAGGCTAAAACCCACGGATCATATGAACTAACACGGATTGTGGCACAATCATTTATCCAAGTCTAGAATGTTGAATTGAATCTCAAGGCTGATTTTTGCGAGAAGCAAAATCAGGAAGTTAGTATAAAAATGTCTAAAAATCTGATTCACCACAATGAGAGGACTC
The DNA here is from genome assembly GCA_034440635.1 of Lepas anatifera. NCBI lineage: Eukaryota > Metazoa > Arthropoda > Thecostraca > Lepadidae > Lepas > Lepas anatifera. The sequence goes on along the minus strand of JAOTON010001897.1, from coordinate 456,745 downwards.
CCATTATGTCTGAAGATTTGCTATAGCTCCACCTTGTACAATATATATGGGGAAGTCTACCACTCCTTGTTGTAAGCCTATGGAAAGTCCCTTGACCTCTTGCAACCTAAATATCGACTCGAAATAGAAATAGTACGTATAGGTTATCCGTAATTTTGCTTTCATATTTTTCCCAGAAATGAGATACTGAAGGGGGATGAAATACGTGTCCTCAGCGGAGGGCATCGTGCCATGGACCCCACCAGGGTGCCAATAAGGCTGGTTTTTGAAACAAAGGTGCTCTTCAGCCAAAGTTAGTGGGCGGGTGGAGGGGCGGGGGTGCGTGACCCCCAGTCCTCTCACTTTCGTGGCAACGCCTCTTGATACACGTCCAAACCCCACAGGTGCGTTGCATGCAATTCTTTTGTGGGCACTGGTGTTGAAGATGAACGACTTCTCTCTCTCTCTCTCTCTCTCTCTCTCTCTCCTGTCCTGAGTCCTGGATAAGTCCTGGATCCTCCACTGGCTCCATTGTATATGTAGGGCTCATTGGTGGATCCACAGGAGGAAGGGGGAGGGGAGGGGGGTAATAGGGCATTTTCCCCGCCCCAGCCATGCAATGTTCTGCGATTTTTTAACCCTATTTCCGGCAGGGGGCTAATATTGCCCCCCTCAGGTTTTTCAAGAATATCTCCGAAACGGCTTGCGATAGAACTTTGAAACTTCCTGACTTTTCCTAAAACTAGTACAGGCAGGTTTTCTGAAATTGTCAATATTATATATTTACCAGGGGCGGAGCTATGGCTGGGTTTTTGGGGAGGTTCTATCCACAAACCAAGTATTATCGTATGCGATGGGTTCTTTGTAAAAGGAAGCCGTCTCTGCTGATCCTGATACCAGTTATATGGTTTTATTATATCATTTTTTATGTGAGATGATAGTGCATTCACAATTGTCACTATTTGTATTCATCAGGGGCGGTTACAGCAGTTCAAAATGGGGGGAATGTTATCAAGAAGGACTAAACGTTAGTAAGTGAGAAGACTGCTTACAGCCGTGCCAGGGCGAATACAATTGGGTATATGAAAATTCAAAATAGTTATAACCCAATTCTAGATTACCAGAGGCGTGTCCAGTCACTACACATTTTCAAAATGCATATTCCCAGCCAGTATCACCGCCGCGACTCAATATCGTTGTATATTAAAAATGTGTTTCCAATCACCCCCACCCGCCCCCCACGACGAGAGTCCTTGATCCGCCTATGTCACCCCCTTTCCCAGAGCTGCCATGGGAGGGTAAAAATTATCAGAAATAAATTTCAACTAGTCGAGGGACTAATATACTCATGCATACCACTCGCATATTGTTGGTATGTGTTTTACCCCACTGTTTTACCTTACTGCATCCGCCCCTGATGAGTTTTTCACTTTTTTCATTTATTTATGCGTCAAAGATGCCAAGCAGTATATCACGGCTTCTAATCCGCGTAACAAAAACTTTTTAGGTTGTATATATTTCCCCTCATAGTCCTGGTCCTGGAACTGCCATTGAATTTCGAATTTTTGCGTAACTCGAGTATATGACAATTTTGGGTCAATTATTTGAAATCTGAACTAGTTTTGTGAAAATCGTACAACAGAGACAAAGGGTTATGGAAAATCTAAAAAATACACAAAAATTGTATATTTTGCACGACCTTCTCCTTAAAAATCAAAATTTTGAAATTTTCTTTTTTCAAAATAAAGTTTAGCGTCAGGGGAATCTATAGCACTTTGAATTTTCAAAATCGGCCGGTTAGATTACGAGATCTTAGGGGGCCGATATTGCCCCCCTGCCGGAAATAGGGGTAGCCGGGAGCCTGACGGAAATAGGGTTAAACAAAATCATGATGCTTCTTTACGATTTTCAGCCCCGTTGTCCCACCCTTAGCCATCCGTGTACATCCACCACTGCCGGAGCCGGACGAAAAAGGAAATCAAACGAACTTTGACACCATGGCTTAGGCTTTCGTCTTCGCCTCCTATCATTCGCAAGTATTGCGAAAACAGCATTGTTAGCTATACAACATGCTCCTTTGCAGAACATAGAACATGGACATAGGTGCCGAGAGCGAGAGGATGCGAGGAACATGTCCTTCCTTTTCAGGAAGCTGAGAGCCCCAGGCTGCTGCTTTGGAATGATCGTGTTTATATTTTATCTCGATTATCAGTGGTGACTCGAGAAAATTTTCCAAACTATTGTAAATACAGTTTCGAACGACACCCTCATAAGTACCCATAAGTTTTGACTGCCCGTCCCATCACCCCTTCCCTTCCACGGCGGCCGTCACCAGGTTGAGACTGTCCTCCCCAGCCCCCTCCCCCGAGGGAAAAAATCCGTAGTGAGGCCACCGAACATGTTAGAATGGTATGGACGACGGCGGTTGTGTGCTGTGCGGCGCAGTCTACCCTATGTTTACCTGCTTGGCACCCTGCACCGCAGTGCTTTTCAGCTCTGCGGCGCAGTATCATCCACGTTCGAAGAATTCCATGCTTTGCAAACCAGGACACTGTAATCTCCTCACTTTAGGACCTGTTCACATATGACGTCAGCCAAATTTTAGCTGTTGAAATCCATTCCCCTTTGTCAGCAATTGTCAGAAAATGGCTGACCACACCCTTCCTTTCGTCATAAATAAATCAGAAATTTCCAGGCCCCCTCTCGTCAGCAAAACTGTTGTCCGCCTAAAAAAGACTACCGAAAGGCGCAGGCCCAGTATTTAAATCTCTTTTGGGGTGTGGCCGGGCACTCTTAATGCAATTTTGAAAAAGTATTGAAAGGCCTTTGGATTTTTCATTTTTATCTTAAGGATTGTTTTGTTTTATCGATTGAGACAGGTCTGTGAGAAGGTTGAAACACTCTACGATATACTTAATCTTTTGATATGGTGGTTACTGACATTGTTCATATCTAAGCACCCCCTGTAATTTTCCAAAATACACGCTCCTGGAAATATGACAAAGATAAAAGAAAAGTTAAAAAGAGCTCACATAATTTTCTGGTTTATATTCAAGCTGTATTGTATCGCCACCGCTAGTTCCGGGCAGCGCAGGAAACACCCAAGTTAAAAAACTGAGTCGGCACCCGCTAAAACACGCTATCAATCAGGTATGACACGCACTCCCACGGCGACACACGCCCGTACCATGCGTTTTGACAGGAATCGGGGCCCAACTGGATAGGTAGAAAATGGTCGGAATGACTCGGTATTGAACCCAAGCCAGGTGGACTTTTGATGTTTTCCAGGGCATTTTGGACAACAGCTTATGACCAAGAGGGCCAACAAGTGGAACATGTTGAACACAAGAGTAGCTTACACGGCAATTCAAAAGGCACAGATTAGCAAGGCGCAGCCAGGCACATGCGCCTGTCTAGAATGCATAATGATGTTTAAAGCTTATCGACGCCTGTTGAAAGGGTTTCTCGGGAGCCAAATTGCCCCTTGTTCAGGGAATCCGCCGGGCTTTGAACCCCAGGTCAGCCGCGTGGAAAGCGAGCTTGCTAACCACTACACCGACATTTCGAGGGGAGGAGGGCTTGAATCTCTCTAGCCCCCTTGCATCCACCGCTGCCTTTGTTGCGTAATTTACAGAAGTATAATATGGACATAGCAAACGAAAGTGCAGAATATTATTCCAAAGTCGTAGAACTAAGCAGGCTTGGTCTTGGCCGAGATGGAAAGGTAAATGACCTGTCAAGCGTCCATAATTCTACAATTGCCAAGCCGTGACCACTCACAACTGAGGAACTCATGCAGCAGCTGTGACAGTGAAAACAGTTACAGAGCAAACATCTGCGTTACATAAGCCAGGAAGGCCGCAGCCCGTCTCAGCGCGGCCGCGCGCTCAGTCAGCGGGCGTGGCGTTGCTGGCGCCCGTGCGGCCATTTTTGGTTGCATCTATATCTAAAACCATTAAACCTAAGATCATATAATTTCCATCATTTTTCATTCTCATCGTCATAAGACTGTCAGCAAAAATAAGGGCAAAATTCCAATGGGTACATTATTTGGGCAGGAACGGGTTAAAAATCTACCCTACTTATCCTAAAATGGAACGACTAGAAAATGGTACAGAGGCTCAAAATGAGTCATAGTGATTTTGGGGGCATAACCATGCACCAACAGCTGAAGAATTATGGTATCAGAGGGGAAATGAGAATAAGCTAGCAAATAAGCCTGCATTGAGCTAGGACAGGCTCCAAACTGTTCATGAATGAGCTCAAACCGGAAAGAGACAGAGCGACAGAGAGACGGAGAGACGAAGAGGAAGAGAGAGAGAGAGAGAGAGAGAGAGAGAGGGAGAGGGGGAGTGACCGGTAAATGGCTGCTGGTACCGGTTGACTCGTTGGATTGGGTCGCGACAGACGCCGGGCCGGCCAACACAACATTGCAGCCGGCGACGGCGACGGCTGATATGTTCCACGTGGCCCTCCACCACGCAGGAATCTGGGTCTCACTGTGTAAACAGCCAGGCTGCGGCCACAGAGCGGACGCCCGCCATGTCTGGCCGGACTACAGCCATTCATGCTAGGTGGCCGCTCAGAGCTGGGCCCGTGACAAGCTGCACTTCACATTACAATCAACTGGCATAGCAACCCACAGCGATGGGACTTAGATCAACAATATAGATGACTTTAGAATAATTCTGAGGTGCTTAGGAATGCAAGTCATGCTAGTTGCGTGCGGGTGCCTATTTCAAAGGTCAACTACCAGCGACTGTTAGCATCACTAGCTTGGAAAAGCTAAGTTCAAATACAAAATCCAAAGAGAAAATGTAGTTTTATTAAGAAGTTTAATCATAATGAAGTGAGAATTAAAAATAGAAGAAAATCAAACAAAAAGAATTGGTGACCATTAAGCTTCGTGCACTTACATGTAAGCCCAAATCAGGGAATATTCTGAAATATGAGAAGCAAATGGATTATTTATTTTCCATTGTTTAAGAATTAATTATGCTCATCCCCGTGTGAATCTGGGAGTCAGCACGGGTTCTGATGACAGCCGTGCCGAATCTGGTACATGTGAATTTCGGGGGTGAGCCAGTACGACAGCAGAATGGCCTATGAAGTGGCGATTGAGTGAAATAGTTCCCACACGATCACGGCTCTCGGCCTAGCTTCAGATGGGGATCCACACAATGCTGGGAGCAGCCTAACTTTAAGGATAGACAGTTCCGATCCATGGGTCTCGAAGTGGGGGCAACGGGGGACGTGTCTCCTCTCTCTCTCTCTCTCTCTCTCTCTTTTAGCAGACACTCTCTGATGCCAACCAAGTGGGAAAATCAGGTATGCGGCTTGCTGCGAGCTTCATGAGAATGTAGTGAAGACCCTGCACAAGAAATTGATTTAATTTAAAAGGGGTAGTTAGCTGCTGGCAAGAAATATTAAATTTGGCACGCATCCCCTGTCCCCAATGTCTTGGGCAGGACCGACGCTCTTACATCCCACACAAATTGAAGTCTTCCTGCGAATTCGGGTAGGGGCCTGTGCCATGTAAAAAGTAAGTAGAAAATCAGGAGTCCGGTAAGTTTCCTGCCTTTGTGATTTTCTCCCACGTCTCAAACGATGCACAAAGCCGGCACATCTGTTCACTGAGGCTGGTCTCATCTCAAGGGCTTTGTAACTCTGGAGGCCTGTGCAGCTTCCGACATAGAAAATACTTCCACGAAACTGGGGCGTGAGCAGCTTGAGGCATGCTTGCATGGCGTCTTCGGAGACTTCAAAACAGCTTCCTGGGTACCCAAGCTTCCGAATGGGAGTGATAAGGTTTTTTCGGATATGAATCGGTAAAGTTTTGGGGCGCACATAGTTCTGGTGACGTGTGTAACTTCTAAGAGTTACAGCATTCCACACAACTACACAACTGAGAGCAGCCACACAATGTTTCATAAGGACCCGAAACATGTCAGTGATCTGCGCAAACACTGGAGTGGGCTCATACAAAGTCAGGGGTACGCATAACTTCACATGACCGGATCTTTGTGACAGCCGTTACAATTCTGGGGACCTCTGCAGTGTGCAGCCTCGGGAGACAGCAGTTTTAGATGGATCCATGATATCCCACGGGGGAACTATATGTTTTAGAAAACTGAGAGGGCCGAAACAGCTTTTCGATCCCGGGAGACTGTGCAACGTCAAATTTAGTAACATCCCACACAAAAAACGGCCCGAAAGTTTTTGTAGGGACCGTACTATCTTGAGGGCACCGCTAAGTGTTTTCAAGATAGCACAAAAACGACGAAACGCAGCACCGTGGTTGAGGGCTCTACCTCTCACCCCATCATTTTACCACCATCCCTGAAATTTTTTACCCCGGGTCACCCAAGGTCAGGTCACCAGGCGAGGTCAACAAAGATCACCTCACTTCAACTTTTGAGCTCTATAAGAGCTACATTTCTTAATCGATCGATTTGAAACTTCCTACACTTCATGAACCCTCCAGGTTCTACAAGGTGTATATCCGGGATTTTTCGATTTCGTGACTTGAGGTCAGGTCACGAGGTGACCTCTCCCATTGAAAAAACATGGGGAAAAGCTGTCTTATGATCTAAAAGTCACAAAAACAATTGAAAATGCCCGGCTTTATCAGAGAAGCGTTCTTGGACACCCTTTCAGGGATTTCAGGGGCCATATTTTCCCTCTGACCTCTAAAAGGTCATCCAAGGTCACCAGGGGTCAAAAACAGTATTTTGACAATAACTTTTGACCTAATATAAGCCAGAGCGCTGAATCAAACACCATCGTGTATGTATTGTCACTGGCTTTTATTTGATATAAGGCAAGGTCACTTTCTGACCTTTCGTGACCTCAGGTCACATTAGGTCACGAGGTGACCTCTGTAGGTCAAACCACTGGCGGGGTTTCATTACGTTCCACATAGCGGGAATAGGTCTGGAATTTTCCTATCAAATGTACTTCACCAGATTTCAATAGCTCTAATGTCATAAGAGTTATGCAGAGCCTGCTGAAGCATTGCATATTTGAGTGAAAATAGCCTATCTTGACCTAACTTAACCTCTGGAGGCCAAACCATTGACCTGAACGCTTAAACATGCAAAGTAATTTCTTACTGAATTCATGCGAGCTTTCTGATGCACTTTGCAGATTTGCGATAGTTTCCATATTTTTGGAGTTAGAGGGGGAGGCCATCGATGGCCCCCGGTGGAAGGAGTGGGGCGCAGGTTAACACACTTATTGACGGGGGTCTGAGCCACCTTCGCTTTTGACCCACCTTCGCTTCACTTGCCCCCTAAGATCTCAAGAACCATGATAGTTAGCGAAAAACAGTGACACGTGTTGGGTAGCCCATCAATTTCTCTATCGGAAGTATTTGTACCATTTTTTGTCTGGTCACATTTAAGGTCACTAGAGGTCAAGACATGCCATCATAGGGATAACATGTAAATAGAGGTTTTCAGTGATTACATCTGAGCAAGTAATTATAGAGCAAAACAATTTAGACGATTAGAATTCCCGCAGCAAGCCAAATTGAATGATATATAATATGACCTTGCTAGGTTAAATATGGGATTTGACCTGACGCGAAGTCAGATCGAGGACAAATTAGGTAAAATGCATATCATTAAAACTGCAAAGACAAGGCAAATCTAATACAGTTAAGATAAACGCTCTATGACAATCCATTACTAACTTATTCAGTTAAGACCATTTTCCATATAATTCCAATGGAGAAGTCATGGCTTGTACCTGACCCTGGGCTATCGATAGAAAAAATACCGGAACGTGTTTTAGAGAATTCGGTGGTCCCACTATGTGATGAGTTTCAATGATATAAGTTCTCCCTGTTCTGAATTAGCTTATCTTAAACTTTTTTAGGTCAGGTCACTTGACCAGTACTGGTGACCTGGCCTGAGATGACCTAACCTTAAAATTTTGATAAAAGTTGTAAACATTTTCAGAGAAAAGCTATACCAAGATCGGTGACGCTACACGCATCCATTTCTTTGCTGTCTCCAAAAAACCCGAGGGGGTGGATACCCACCCCCCTGTCAATGCACGTGTTAAAGTCAAAGCCCTGGAGGCTCGCAAAACTGTGTATGGGACATTTCACCTCGGAAGAAGAGACGAGAAAAGCCGGAGTGGATCTGCACAACTCCACGAGCCCGCAAAACTTCAGATGGGACCAATTATTTTCCTAGGGCCAACACAATGCTGAGGGCCTGCGCAACTTCGGAGTTAAGAACATGCCACACAAATCGGAGAGCCCGTGCGAGCTTGGGTAGAGGTTTGTAGAGCTCATGGACACGCACGGCTTTGAAGCGGATTCGCATAGCTCCATATGCTTGCAAAGCATCGCAAAGGCCCTTATATCTCTGAGTGCCGTTAACGTTGGAGTAGATGTCCCCAACTCCAAGGACCCGCAAACTTTGAATGGGACCAGTAACAACACACGTCCCGCACGATACTGGGGCCCGTTGAAGTTCAGAGTAAAGAGCAACCCACTTACATCCGAGGGGCCCGTGCAAGCTGTGGTACTTGGTTACGTGATTCTTTCGAACCTTCACACTATTACTTGCCTAGATCCACGTAAATGTTCCAAATGTATTGTTTTGAAGTGTATCGGCATCTTTTTCAAAAACAGAAAACATGCCGTAGACCTGGCAGTTGGTGCGTCGTTAAACCCCCAAAACAGAAAACATGTTAAAACTTTGTCTCCCTGCGTCTCTCCCCTTACTCCGGTCACCGCCAGACCGGTGTTCGATGCCAAAGTAAAAATTTCGTAGCGTTTACCGAGCACATTATTTTGAAGACAAATCGTGCTGGAAAAGCAGAATAATCGTTCAGTTTTTCTTCTTCTTCAGGAGGAATTTCTTTCACAAACAGGTATGTACCTTACGAATAGAGAAAAACACTTAAACATGTCTTTAACAGAAACGTCCTCCTTAAGTAATCAATTATGCAACACAGGTTTGCTCTGGGGAAAGAGCGGAAAGAGGGTTTGGCACCCCAATTTTGCTCCGGAGGGTACAACCAGATCCCCCTGGACATTTCCCTGCGGTTCCAGCGGTCACAGGGAGAGGGGCTTGCAATCCGAACATGGTTCCTCGTGGACAAATCTTCCGCTCTTTTGGCCAGTATTTCTCTATAGCATCATGTTTTTCATGATTATCCAAGCGTGCTATCTCCAAACGTTTTGTCTAGCTCCATATGTGTAAAGAAAAAAGCGCCGCCGTACCTGGTACACTTTATCCTTGATCAATTTTGCAGCTTTCTCCAACATTTTAAGGTTGAGTAATCTCAGGTCAGGTCACTAGTGCAGGTCAAGTGACCACACCTCCAAAAATGTTTAAGGTGGCATAAGTAAGAAATGGGTGATTGCATCGAAGTGAAACTTATTCCACATAATGGACCCACCGAGTACTGCAACAAATATTCCAGGATTTTTTCATATCGATGACCTAAGGTCAAGTACGGACCATGACCTCTCCATTGGAAAAACATGGAAAAACATAATTTTGGCTGTATTTGTGTAGATACAGCTGAGAATACCTTCATATTCTCCAAATCGTAGTATCCTGGGCTCCGTTCCAGGTTCATGTTGCAATTTTTGACCTGGGATCCCTAAGAGGTCAAAAGGGCTACTTAAGCAGTTTTCAGACTTAGGTCAATAACTTTGCATGAAATGATGATACAGTTTTTATTTTGATATCATTGCGTTCGGATTGCTATTGCGAGTCGATTGATATGCATACTGACTATGCTCGTTTAAAAAGTGACCTTGACCTGGCCTGAGATCAGGTAATTTTTGTGTTTTGACCTAGTACGGTCATATTATACATCATTCGATTTGCCGTGACGTGAGAAAGCGAATGGTGCCTAAAAATGATTCTAACTCAACTCTGTCAGACGCTAGAGCCCAAAAACTCAACTCAAAAGGTCACTTTCTTTGACCTGTCATGACCTCAATATTGACCTAAGCCAAAAAATGACCGATATAGTTTCTTCATGAATTGGTATGAGCTATCCAACAGCGTTCGCTTTTTTCGTTATCCCGCATAGGGGCCGAGTTCGAGGGGGTGTTCAAACACCCCCTACCGGGGCGAAGGTGGCTCGGAGGCTCACCGGGGCGCGGGCTAAGAATATAAAATCTAAGCTTTATGTTTCAATTTTTAGAAAACATGATATGAGTTTTACAAGAAGATCGTCTCAATCTAAATTCGGGGATTAGAATGGGTCCGATACTTTAGCCCATTGGCTCTAGAATCCATTACCGTATACCCCCGAAACTCCGAAATGTCCTTTTTTACCTCAGTAAGTGGCAAACACGTGCCCGCAGCAAGTTAAATGTTTGTTTATCTGCTCACCAGACAGCACCATGTTTCCGCTGGGATGAATGTTTCTGTTACAGAGGCAAAAAAGCCATTCATGTGTATACTTCCTCATATTTTTCTTTCATGTTTTAAGTCATCAAGGACTGTCCCATGCTCAACTCTACCATCAACACATACGTTCACGGCTACTGAAATCATACCTTGCTGCATCAGGAAGCCCATTGTTTGAGGCCTACTTGCAACAAGATCAATACAAATATCATTTAACCCGCGCACTGGAGAGGGGCCTGGTAGGCCCTATTGAGATCTCGGAAATTAAGAGGCTTAGAAGAACGCCGGTTGGAGGGTGAGTGGGAGCTATAATGATCTACATCTTGACCACTTTTTGTTGACCTAAGCCATTATCTTCAAGGTCAAACAGTGTCATAAAAGTCAATTCTTCGCTGTTCAGAAAACCTATCGGAAAAGGACGTAATTATGCGCGAAAAAGTCGAGAATATGCTAAAAATGGATCAAAGTTATAAGGGAAAGGTCATAAAAAGCTTTCCTGAAGTTTTGGGGTCAAGGCTATTCAGTGTCATTGACCTATGGCGTCACTATATGGTACACTACCTATAATGTACACTATAACTAGCACTATAGCAGCTGTTGGGTGGGAAATGAGGATTGCCCTTTACACATGACCTTTGAACTTGACCTTTACATCGAGTTACCTTAACCATGACGTCATAGCATAATATACGTCAGTCCGGTTAACGCCATTTCACCGGAAGCACTGGGTCCAATGACCTTGTCCTATGGCCTTTGACCTTATCTTTGACCTTCATGTGAGGTGATCTTGACATATCATCCCGTCTATATGACGTTATGACGTCACTACTCGGTCTCCAACCCAAGCGAACTAGTCCGACCGCATGATTGCGGCGATCTCAAAATGCAGGTATAATTTTGACAGCCTATAAGTCAAACATTTATCAGCTGATTTCACGATTATTTCACCGATGGACGCGCCGTTAAATTCTTTGAAATGTGGCCGATCATTTTCTGACTACGAGTGGTTCACAGTCCACCTCGGAAAAAATAGGTGGGGGCTTCCGAGGCCCTCCTCCAGTGCGTGTGTTAAGTGTTTGACATGAAAAGCTATTCCCGCATCTCGCGCATGGGGTAGAAAAGATTGACAGTCAGCCTAGTCCTTCACTGAAAAGCCCGTTGCACCGTGCATCGTTTGCAGCGGCCGCCGCCGGCAAAAAAGACCAGCAGACATTCGAAATCTGCTACAATATAGACAGAGAGTAATCGAATCTTGGGTGCGAACTAAAGCAGAACTTCCAAAAGGAATAAGCGGCATTCCACTAATGTCTTTCTCTAGCTGAAACAGTCTAAGATACACAGAGAATCTTCTTTCACGAGCATTGGGCATCAGTAGAGCAGCCTTCCAATGACCGGACCGACTGAAGGGGTCAGCGATGGCCACGGCGACCTGCCGGTTGCAGAGGAACTGACCTGACTGGGCGTCCACCAGGGCCCATGTTGCTAGCAGCAGGAGCAGGCGCCGCAGCCAGCACATGGCGGAGCGCTGGCCACTGCACCATGGGCGGCGGCGCCACCGCGCCCGCCCTCTCTCCTGCTCTCGCCCTCTGCCTCGGCCGGCACCGCCGCTGGCTGGGTCCCCGCTGGTGTCTCGGCAGGCTGTGGCGAGCTCTGGCGGTCGGTGGGCCCAACTGGCGGGGAGCGGCCGCCGGCGGCGGCGCCGCCGTCCGGCCGGACTGACTACGTCGTCTCAGCGCCGCCGCCGTCGCACCACCCTGACTTCCGCCCGTGCCTACCAGATTCCAGCCGGCCGCACCAGCCGCCGCCGTCTAACGCCCCAGCCTGGCTGATGCAGCGCAGAGGAGGCAAATGCGCCACGCCTGACATACATGGTTTCGACTGTCATTTTTGGGCGTCAGGGCTAATTTTTTCCTGATTTAACCAGAAGCGGAATTTGTGCCCCACTGGCTTGAGATGTGCCCCGCTCGTGAGAAGGCTGGTAGTGTTTTTTGCGGGCGGCCGCCGCTGCAGGCGACAGCAGGTTGCAGGCGCTGCATTCCTCCAGCGCTACTGCACGCCCGTGCACCAGACCAGAAACATAGCAGACATGGAACAGCCGGCGGCACAGGGGGCACCACTGGCCGAGCAGCGGCGGCACCAGCCAACTCCCACCAGACTCCGGGGCACAGAGACGGCACCAGCCAACTCGCCTGGGGAGCAGCGGCGGCACAAGCCAACTCCCACCAGACTCCGGGGCACAGGGACGGCACCAGCCAACTCCCACCAGACTCCGGGGCACAGGGACGGCACCAGCCAACTCCCACCAGACTCCGGGGGCACAGAGACGGCACCAGCCAGCTCCCACCAGACTCCGGGGGCACAGAGACGGCACCAGCCAACTCCCACCAGACTCCGGGCGGCACAAGCCAACCCCACCAGATTCCGGGTGGCACATGCCAGCTCCAATGAGACTCCAGGGAGCAGCGCAACCCAATTCTCAACCGACTCCGGGGAAGCGGAAAAATCAACCCCCACCAGATTCCGGGGAAGCAGTGACATCACAAGCCCACTCCCACCAGACTTGATGCGGCATGGGTGGTGCTCAGGCATGGGTGGTGCTCCAGGGAGTGGGGGATGGGTTCCTTGGCAACCGACTGTGGAGGTTTCCACTGGTACTTAAATGCAGAAAATCATCGAATGTACCCACCTTAGAAGAGCAAAACTTAGATAAGGTGCGAGCGAGGCTCAGATTACTTGACTTCCATATCTATTGCGAGTGATTGACCCTATTTCTGTCAGGGGTAGGGAGCGGATTCTGCGTACCCCTCATGTTTTCCTAGCATATCTCCACAACTATCTGTGACAGGATTTTGAAACATTCTGTCTTTTCCTAAAACTAGATCTGGCAGATTCCCAGAAAGTGTTGAGATTATATATTTACCAGGGGCAGAGCTATGGCCCGGTATTTAGGGAGGACCTATTAACGATTGTTATTGTATTTGGTGCGTTCTCCGTGCAATAAAGCCGTCTGCATAGGCGGATCCAGGGGGGGGTGAGGAGGCTCTTGCCCCATCTCCCCGTAATCGACTCTCGGTACCCCTGAAATAGTCACGGTGCCTCCCTGAAATGTCGATGACGCCCCCTGAAAGGTTGATGGCGTCTTCTGAAATATTGATTTGCTGATGCCGATTTGCTTCGTACTTTAAGGCAACCAGAAAAAATCATACATTGCATTGCGTCAAAAGTGACGCTATAAATCTAAGACCCATGGAAATTACACTTCTTCATCTTTATCCTAATTTTGACCCACAGAGAGCAGCATTTTCATACAAACTCTATATAGACATACAGCCTGATCAATTGCCTTTACATCCTCGTTTAATTTCTTATGACATCATCAGCGATACGTGGTGTAAACTGTGTTCTTAGTTCTTTTTCGTTCTTGAAACATGCACTTTTTCCTATCACTTTTCCATTTTACAAACGTATTGACTAGATAACGTAAAATGACCCCCACGATCCGAATAAGAAAAACAAAAATATCTGAAAATGTTTTTTTCAGGAACCATAGGCGTGTTACGGCATATAAAGTGACATCATACATATAGTTTTGCATAAGTTCTCTCATTTACAAATTCCTCTTGCTGTTTCGTCTCTTACTCATATGAAAGGGTCACGAGTAATATTACGCAATAAAGACTTATGATACCAGATACATACTGCTATATAAACCATGTCAAAACCACCGCCAAATCAAATGCAAGGCACGTTTCACCGTTCTCTTACATACTTGAGGCTTGTAGGTGAATGTAGGCATTCTGGTGGTATTTGGCTCAGCTTTGTGAAAAATGCAATATCATGAAGTCACGTTATTGTATTTTCTATTCCACAGATAGCAAGATACCTACTTATGTTCAATAGTACAGATTTAAACTATGTATCGATACTTATTCAGACGAATTTCTGTTTACTGCAAATACCTACAGATGAAACTACAGCCTTACTACATCCCGGCTAATGTCTTTAACACTAGCAGTGCCGTGATGTAATTTTTGCACGAGGATTTTATGAACGGCAATTCCTTATTAATTTTCATTGGTTCAAATCAAGCCGTGCCGGAAAAACTTTTTACTGCACCGCTTTACTGCACGGGTGACCAAGGCAGTGATGAAAAGAGCAGGAACACTTCTCGCCGTGATGACGTCGATTGGGGCACCTAAAATTCTCTAGTTGACTAACCTTATAAAGTAAAGTAATCTTGACTTCTCGCGTGTATTCCAACAGGCTGGTCTTGGAGGCGGTGCACAGAACAACACATAATAACAATCATTGGAGTGCGGTGCACAGAACAACACATAATAATAATCATAAATGCAATCATTACTACATCTTGGCAGTAATCTTCAATACCAGACTAAGTCCGGCGATTGCCGCCTGACACATTAGACAAAACACAGATACCTATCACTTCATGTTGATGGTGATGCCGGAACAGTTGTTAAAGACAAGTTGTCCCAAAGCGCGAAAATTGACTGGGATCTTGCCGTCGTCAGAGGAGCTCTCCAATGCAACTTTCTGCCTCTTGTTGCGTTGCTCGATTTCGAAAGGCGCCCCTTCGAGGATGCTCAGCGACATTGCCCTTTGGACGTCAACTGTCGCGTCAGTATAGTTGGCGAGACTTGATACAGACTTATGCCCGCTCATTTGAGCCACGTAGGCGGGTGGGCAACCGGCATCCAAAGTGCGCTGTATCGCCGTCTTTCTGGCACTGTGGTTGGTTTTTTGCCCTTGATGCCCGCTGCATGACATCCAGAGGCCAGTAAGCTTCCGAGCTTGTTGACACCAAGAGGCGCGTTGGAAAACCAGATCGGGTTGTCGCTCTTCCTCTGGTGGTTGATCGCAAGAAAAAAACGGCGCGTCGTCTACACAAGAAACAGGAGGACAGCGCTTTGCATACTCTTCGTATGCCTGGACGGGGCAACGGCCATCCCCTGCTGCTTGGCTCTCGAATGCCTTTGGAATAAAGGCTCTTGATTGACCCTCTCCAGTGCGGGTCTTGGTGAGGCGTTCCATGAATTTTAAGTACCGCCTTCCACTCGCATCTGCTTCTACCTTGACGTCTCCCCAGCGCATCTGGCGGGCTTCATGACGTCCTCGCAGACCAAACAGCATCGTCAGGTACAACCAAATCGTCCTGAGCACGGACATGGGATTTTCATATCCCAGCTGACCAGATTGCCAAAGCTGATCTTTCTCATCAAACGTTATCGACTCTGACCTGTTGGGCCTATTTCCTTGTCCAAGCAGTTTGAGTTTTTTTCAGTTTTGCGCTTTTTGCATCCCTGCTTCCTTTGAATACTGGATGACTTTCCAAATCACTAGGGTAGTTATTTTCCCTAAAGTACTTTGGGGTCAGGCAGTACATATTTTGGATGGATGATACTTCATAATCCTTTCCATCCTTTCGTTTCATCGTAAGCAAAAAGCTGGCAAGTACTGCATTCAGTTCATTTTCGGGAAGGCTGAGCAGATCCCGTCCAAATCCTAGTGAAAAGGATTCTTCTTTCAATTGATTGATCCAGAAGTTAGTCTTTAGTATTGTTTCTTTACTTGTTGTCTCTTCGACGGCTTTCAGCGTGTCTCTTTCGATCTTTTTTACCGTGTCATTCACCTCATTCATTATATCTTCTGCTAAGTGAAAACGAGGGACACTCATGATATGTCTACTTTCAAACTAAGCCTACAAACGTACGGGCTGTAGTAAAAATACTACTGCACTTGAGGCTCGGCGTAAATTGATCAAAACCTCGGTTGGTTGAAATCTCCGGCACTTGGCCTTCGGCCGCCTGCCGGAAATTTCAACCAACCTCGGTTTATATCAATTTACCTTCCGAGCCCCGTGCAGTAATATATATTACACACTGTGCTTGTGTTATAATATTCATGACGTCATGATATCCTCATTTTGTTTAATCAAATCTTGTTTAATTAAACTACCAGGAGACTGCTATTGTAAGTTTTATGGGCTACAATAAGCGTACATGATGGACACAATAGCACATAATGTTACCATTATAGGCAAAGTACCCACCCATGGCCATCGGAAGCGGGGATGGGGGGTGGGGGATGGGAGCACACACTCCTACTCGTCAATCAAGGAGGGACGTCCTCCCAAAATTTTGGAGCTCGACTTAATTTTTGGGCATTTTATCCGTTACCTGCGTGCATTTACACACAAGTGTCAGTGAAGTCCACAGTCGTTATTTTTTCATATGCAGCCAAAATGCTCAGAAGTTTCCTTCCACCCCCGGCCATTGCCAGTCCGCCCCCCCCAGTAAAAACCCCGTGGCGGCGCTTCTGTACCTACCCACCGAAAGATGTATGTTGATGACGTCTTTGCTATCTGTAATTGTTATATGACTGCAGATTGATGAATGGATGATATTAAGTGTCTGTAGGTGTCGTCTAGATACGAATGAAAGGTTACAAAACTTCGGAGTTAATACACATCTACGATTATTTTAGGTTTTTAAACGCTGATTTATATACTATGACGCAAGCTCAATTTATTCTTCCAAGAATATATGGATCCTTAGCTCCTTTTTCTTCGTATCTGGAACCATAAGCGGATCCAAGACTATTTATCGTTGAGGAGGGGGACACACGATAGCGATTGAAAAACCTTATTATTGAAAAATAAAGACAAAAAGGCTGCCAGGACCAGGCCGGGACCAAGGTAATTAGATAGGGACTGGGTACAGTCTTTTTGAAAAAGGCTTGCGCGTTGCGGTGAAGATAAGGTCTGTCATTGAAGGAGGAAAGTTAAATTTAAAGTTTACCTAATAATGAGCTCACTCTCGTTTTACCTGCATCAATTACCTTATGCGAGAAACTATGGAAAAATATTTTAATGGTAAAGAGGAGTATCTGACCGAAAATATGAGTTGGAAGTTTCAAACATATGCACACCCTCAAACGTACCTTGCATACTATTGTAGGAAATGCGTATTAACACGCGCATTGACGGGGGTCTGAGCCACCTTCGCATTGACGGGGGGGCGGGTACCCGCCCCGCCCTAAGATCTCGAGAACCACGGTAGGTAGCGAAAAACGGTAAACGGCGTTGGGTTGCCCATCCACTTCTCCATCGAAAACATTTGAACCATTTTTTGTCAGGTCATATTTAAGGTCACGAGAGGTCAAAACATGCCCGTCATAGGGATAACATGTAAATGAAGTTTTTCGGTCATTACATCTGAACAAGTAAAGATAGAGCAAAACGACTTAAACTATATGAATCCTCTTAGCAAGCCAAATCGAATGATATATAATTTGACCTTGCTAGGACAAATCAAGGATTTGACCTGACCTGAGGTCAGGTCAGGGTCAAATTATATAAAATGCATATCATTAAAACCGCAAAGCCCAGGCGAGTCTAATGCAGCTAAAATAAATGCTCTATCACCATCCGTTACTGAGTTATTCCGTAAAAACCATTTTTCCCATGTATTTCCAACGGAGAGGTCATGCCTCGTACCTGACCTTAGGTCATCGATATAAAAAATACCGGAACATATTTTAGAGAACTCGGTGGGGCCATTATGTGATATGAGTTTCAATCGGATAAGTTCACCCTGCTCCGACTTATGCTATCTTAAACTTTTTTTGAGGTCGGGTCACTTGACCTGCACTGGTGACCTGACCTGAGATGACCTAACCTTAAAATTTTCACAGAAGTTGTAAAAATGATGAGGGAAAAGGTATACAAAGTACGGCGGCGCTACGCGCCACCGTTTTTCTACTATCTCTGAAAAACTCGAGGGGGTGGGTACCCGCCCCCGTCAATGCGCGTGTTAAGCGTATGCATTCTTTGCCCTTATTCTGAGATGAAGCCGATTCAAACTCATGCGAGCCGGAGTTGAGTCGACTTTCTCTGGACTTGGGCTGAGTCAGAATTATCCTACCGGCTTAACACAGTGGGTCGAGTCAGAATCAGATTCAGCCGTTAAAGGGAATGTGGCACCTTGGTCGAATCCTGGAATTTAGTGAAATTAGGCGTACTTTTAGCCAAAAATAATGAAACCACTCATGATTTCTCTGAAAAATGTTCAATAAGCTCAATACTTTGTTTTTTGTTTTAAATACTCCTCTAAGAAAATAAATGAATATCTGCCTGTGGATGATGTCATGATCTGGCAACCACTACCATACTTGAAACGCTTCAAGGGCTTCGATTGGCTGATACTCATCGTGACGTCAGCATATGTCGTCACACCAGCAGCTCACAACAATGGCCGCCCGGCGAGGGGCTGATGAGGGGGCTGGTGTCAGGTAGGTTTTAGCTTGTTTCTACGGAAATATCGAGCTCCAAGACAAATGATATATGGAGTACCGGGTTTTCCGACTTGCTTTACAACTTGGCTATCTCAGTTAAAATCACGTTATGAAGGTGCCACATTCCCTTTAAGCTGTGAGTCAGAGTTGAGTGAACCGAAAAAAATGAGTCAAGATAGCTGGCCCCCTGACAGGTAAATCTAGCCTTAACAATCTTAACGGGAATGCACTTGAATACACATACACAAATATAACAAAAAACACTGGAAATATGACTAAAAACAAATGACTAAAATGAGCGTTAGACAAGTAAAGTTAAATGAGTCTACCACTGATTACAGTTCCAACAATGACGAATTCAGACAGTTGCCTACCTACATTTTCAATCACTTTATATCATACAAATGGGCTTTTAAAAAACCGAAGGTGCTATTACAAATTCTGAGGTAATCGTAACCAGAAACGTTTTAAGCGACATGTTCTATTTGGACTGCTTGTTTTGGAACTTTTGGCGCTCGTATCGACGTTGGAAGTGCTTCCAGTATTCGTTAGAACGACATTTGTAAATTATAAGTTTAAGTGCTGCGAGGCATATGATGAGTTGCAATGTTGGCCTATGATGTAAAACGAAGATTATATATTGGGAAGCCTTATAGAATCATGGAGTAAATATAATAATTATAGTTAGTAAAGACCTCAATCTTAACAAAGCCTTTAGAATGAATCGTTAAAAATAAATTGATGTCACAAAAATATTTACTTACTAAACAATTCACAATAAAAAACCTAACCATATTTAAACGTTGATAAGTTTAAGTCTGGCAAGGAGAATGATGAGTTACAAGGTTGCGTATATATAATTTAGTTTTTTAATTGGATTCGAGGAGAGGCCAGGAACATCTGACATTTGTACATGTTCTCGTTTTTCAAGGGATCCGTGAACCAGCATTAAGACTTCTCGGGTGGTCTGAAGGTGATTTATTTTTATTAAATGAAGAACCGGCTGGTCTGGAAATTCGAGTCTCCCGGCCGCCTTGTGCTTGAGCTGGTACCGAGGTTCCGTAGATGGCGCTACTCACAAATCAATGCGGCGCTGCCGGAGCTTCCCTCCCATCAAGTTGGTGCTGTGGTGCGACAGAGCCTGCTTTATCATTGATCGTAAAAAGTATCGGAGTTGAATACGAAAAGGCACTGCTTTTCATATCATTGAGACCATAAAGCTGATCATACAGTCATTGGAAAACCGCGACCTCATCAGTGGCATATCCAGACTGGTTTATATGTACGAGCAAAACTACAACTGTAAAAAACACGAAGTTCTTAAGGAAATACTGGGAAGATTAATTTCCTCGCCCATTTCTGGATTCACAAGACGGCATTATGAATTTAATAAGGTCTTATTCTGCTAACGTGATAATTTCCGGTGCTATAGGCTGAGATTTCTGATTCTTACCCCTTACTTTAAATTATATACCACAATTTAAACATCAGGGCGTTATAATCCTGGAAGCAATGGATTGAATAAAAGTAGGGAGCACTTGGTCTGACCCAATAAACCTGTTTTTGATTTCAAGTCGAGTTTTCTAGGATACCTGCCAGATGAGCTACTCTGCACAAGAGTAACAAGCTCTGCGATATACAGAAGCAGACCTTTGCAACTAGAAAGTCTTCAACGTTTTGGCTAAGAGTGCAACAAACAGGAGCCTTTTATATGGCGACAAACAAGCTCTGGGAGAAAACAGCCAAGTCTTCGGTCCAACGGGCGTTGAACGGGTTTCCATTGTAGACCGAGCAGTGAGCACCGGTAGTCGAGAGTTCAGCGCGTGAGCTGGTGAGTCTGCACTTGGCCACTTCCCATCCACCGTTCCTGTGGTGGTTAGGAGGTCAGCTCACACGGAAGAAGTCACCCTGTGACGCTCAGCTGGCAGCCATGACGTAAAACATAGACAAACACAAAACCAGTGCTCAAAACCATATAACGTCGTTTCGGATTGCCAACTTTTTGTCTCAGGTAAACGGCTACTGCCGGCAGGATTGGAATGCTGGCCTCCACTCTAAAAATGCGCCGTTCCCTTTGCCAGAATGTTTTCAATAGTCAAATTTTTAGAGCTTGAACGCCAAAATGACATATGGAATGGAACGTTCCACCACAGTTGAGGCACGCAAGCAAACTTTATGAAATTATAAACTTCTAAACATCTGGCTAGAGCATTAGCCAGATGGGCTGTAGGGAACAAGTGTCAAATAAAGCCGGACTTGTTATATTTCTCATTCGAAAATAGTTGTTCCTCGGAAATATGTAACTCTTACGTACTCGGTAAAGGTGTGGAACTATAGTCCCCCATTTCTTTTTAAACATTATAGCACAACCTTGTTACCGAGCAGGCTGGTATCGCCCGCGAGGTCTCTCCCTACATATAGATATAATATAATATATAATATATATATAATATAATAATATATATATATATATATATATATATATATATATATATAAACTTTCACATGAGCGGCCCGGCCCGACCCGGCCCGGCCCAACCGTCCCGGCAATGAAAAGCTTATATCTCCGAAAGAGCGCAACGTACATTGAAGGGGCATTCACCGTGTTATAGCCTCTAGCCTGTTCAGCGTAAGCTTCAAACGTTTAACTTGATTTTACCTTTGAACAAATTATCTCTCAAACTATAAGATATGTGCACCTTTCGTTAAAAATCTAGTTTTTAGGTCTGCGAAATAGCTTCAACATTATAAATGTGACGCAGTAAATGAAAATGTCACGTTCTTAGAGATCTGCTGCATGAAAAATTGGTTCCTAATACTCTAATTCAAGATGTTTGCCTGAGGTAAACTTTTTTAAAGTTTCCTCAGGCCTATAGCCACCTCCATCTTGCACTCCTCGCGTGACGACGGCCAAGGACCGAAACGTTGCGTTTGCCTCATCCCAAACTTATCCTTAACTTTTACCTCTTACTGCGCTTTAGCCTTCCTGACCTTTTTAGGGTTTAGGCATTTTACTTTCCGAATTTTGTCGTTTTTGCCTTTTAGGCTGTCTTCGTCTTAGATTTCACTTTTTGGACATTTTTTGCCGACGAGTGGATCTTTTGAGTAGGTCTTAAGTCTTTTATAGTTTTAAGTCTTTTAGTTTTTTAGGTTTTAAGTCTTTAAGTCTTTGAGGTTTTATGTCTTTTAGCGTCTTTTGTTTTATAATCTTTTTAAGGTCCAAGGCCATTCCCACAACGAAAAGAAAAATATGCCAAATGTCACTCATTTTCAGGTTAGAACAATAGAGATCTCACCAGAAGTCACCAAAGGCACCACTTTTCGAACGTATCTATGTCTAGAACTTTTGAACGAAACAAGAGATATAGATATATTTGGTATCATAGAGACGAAAAGGACTGATAGTTTGAATGATGCGCAACATGACCCCAAAAGATCATGATTTAATCTTGACTTCTTGACCAATGTCAAGGTCTGGTCAGGGTCACAATTGGCCTTCCAGTGTCATGCTGCATATAATTTTGATTATTGTGTTTAGACGAATGCATTAATAGTTTTGCCTTTGTCCTAGGTCCTCTTGTTCCCGATAATTAGGCCTGGAGATATGAATATTTTTTTTTCAAATGTGGGTGAACTTGTTACATTTTGGTCTACTGTGACGTCGCGAGTCAATGGTTATCGTTCAAACTTGGCTCACAAGTAGAATACGGTAAGTCGCTTTCAGCACAGTTCTATATTTTTCGAGTGACAATCGGCTCTCAAAATAGTGAGAAAGGTCTGATCGGACCCCTAGGCGATGGTGGGAAGGGTAAGAAAAGTGCCCAGGCGGTGCCGGGTTAACCTACAAAAATGACTGATGGGTCCACTTCCACACACATTCCGACTCCAGACTTTCGGCATAAGGAACTGGCCTCCCTGCTGGGCTGCTGCGCCATTATATAGCCGTCCCAGATCTCAATACACGCACTCTTGGTGCTGGCAGATGAGGGCCCGGCGCTTTCGGGGAAGCAGCCCCGCGGGTCGCTCAGTCTGGCCCACAGAGGGTGATTCGTCTCGGCGCTGAGGGAGATACTTTGGTACCGGACGTGGGGCCTGTAGAGAACGGTGGACGGGCTCGGGCGGCTGCCCCACTCGCCGCCGCCGTCCGCAGAAAGACAGATCGGCGCCTCCCCCTCCCCACTGGCGGGGCCAGGCCAAAAGTGGCACGCTCGTCAGCTTTTCATACTTGAATTTATTCAGCTTATATAAGAAGCAAGACCTAGCCACTTCCATCTCAAGGCAGCTCATGTACAAGATATCGGAATTTACAGGATGGTTGCAATACATCCCATATAAAACCAGGCAAAAAAACAGACTATCTGATAGCAGGTGAAAGCGAGTAAGATGAACTGGATTCTGGTTTGCGCTATTAGGCGCATAAGCGGATCCAAGGGGGAAGGGACCGATACCCCCGATCGACCTTGGCCGCCCCCTGAGCTGGTCACAGAGCCTCTTAAAGGGAATGTGGCACCTTCACAGCGTGATTTTAACTGAGATAGCCAAGTTGTAAAGCAGGTCGAAAATCGTACCATATTCATTTGTCTGGAACTCGATATTTCCGTAGAAAAACTAAAACCACCACACCAGCCCCCTCAGCCCCCGTCGCCGGCGGCCATTTTGTGAGCTACTGGTGTGACGACATGCGGACGTCACGATGAGCACAGCCAATCGAAGCCCTGAAGCGTTTCAAGCATGTAGTGGTTGCCAGATCGTGACATCATCCACAGGCTGATATTTATTTCTTTTCGGAGGAGTATTTCAAAAACCAAATATTGAGCTATTGTACATTTTCAGAGAAATCGAGTGGTTTCATTATTTTGACTAAAAGTACGCCTAATAACACTAAATTCCAGGATTCGACCAAGGTGCCACATTCCCTTTAAAGGTCAATGGCGCCCATTGAAATCTTGCTTCACCCCAGGATGCGACAATTGGTGCCCCCATGATGGAATTTGGCGCCCACCTGATAGGGTATTTCCTTCCAAAGGTGGCGCCCCCGACTGGATGGCGTCGCGGACCATCTGCCCTCCCTCCGATCCAGGATCCACCAATGATCAAGCATGCCCTTTTAATGTAACCTCATTCTTTTTTGCCAGTGGAGGGATACATTGTGTATGTTCTGGCATTGGAGCCATTATTCTGTCTCCCATAGTTTTCAGGATATTTGGTTTGAAACACGATGCATTTAAAGTTGGTACAAGTCACCTTTGAGCCACCACAATGCGGCTCATTATTAACTGTTGGCATGCGCACTGGAGGCAGAGGTCCTAAAGTGCCACCCCCCCAATCTAATGTTCCAAGGTGACTCAGAACTGTCAGTGGCGGAAAAAACTACTGAAACACTTTTGAGAGAATTGATAGGCCCGTAGATTGGTGAAGTAGTTTTAAAAAATCAGTCCAAAATGTTCGGACTAATATGCTTTCAAAGTAAGACCTATATTTCGAGATCGATTCTATCGTGAATGAGGAATTTGCTCTGGAATTGTAAATGAGCGTTCACCCGATAAACCCAAAACCTGTCTCATCCAAAATATTCTGACATTCCAACTGGTCTCAATATTTTTACATAAGACTATTCTAATAATAGCATGCTGTATATGAAACAAAACAGTTTGCGAATATATCATCCCAAGAAACCAGCCTATAGTTCCCACCTGGGCAAGATACTATCTCAAAACTTCCAGTTCATCTGCCGAATAAAGTTTAAGGAAAGTCAGAAAGTCTTAGAAGCTCGCAAACCGTTCAGGAGATATGCGGGGAAAAGCTGAGGGCTGGGCAGACACTGCTCCTTTACAGTAGTAGGCTGAACTCCAGCAGAGTTCAGCCTCCGGACTTTAGAGGCCGGGATCCTCTGAGCCGACGCGCGTCAAGGTCAGTACCACCATCCAGACAGCAAGGAACTCAGCTAGCAGGCCGCGGCTCGGTCTTGTACGCAGCACAGAAATACTGTCAAGTCAAGCTTTATCTTACGTCGTCTAAATAGTTGCATATGTTCATAGCTGATTTCAGAACCGATATAGTTTCATCTTGTTTTAAAAACCTTTCACATGAGGCTTTCTTTCTTTAATTCGTGAAGATTACCACGCCTATGCACAGAGAGTAATACAAATATGGAACAGGAAAAATCAACAATCGTGTGGTCCTATATACATAGACTTTATTAAAACATTTACGTAAGTCCCCAGTAAGAATGAGAAAATGCAAAATACCTCGGCCAAATCCCAAATCATATTGAAAGCGTTTCCCCTGAATTGCAGGCTGGGGGCATTCCCCATCCCCCCGTTTTCGACGCGGTGGATCCCGCTCCCTGCTCCTGTCATCACTCTTCACTTAGCTCAGCAAACGGCGTCAACTTTGCCGATATTCAGAAGCACGTAACAGCAAATGGGACCAGCCTTGATGAAAAACCTTTGACGTTGATAGATTCGTTTTCTAGGGAGACTGTAATCATCCGAATGTCGCTCGATATCTGAGGGGTTTACTACTACTGAGACCTATTCCAGAGTGTTTTAATTTCATCGATGATCTCATTCCATCTAACCTGAAAGACATATGGTTTCTGCAGTGATGCTCAACCTGTGGATGAATGTTGGAATGACTTCCATAAGAATGTGCAATCTGACGCGAAAACATATTTCTAGAAATCTGTAACAAGATTTGTCTTTTTGTAGCTGAAGACCTCTTGTTGATGTTGAGGGTCATATATGGATTGCTCTAATATGACGATGCAAACTCTATGTGGAGCTCAGAACAGGGGGGAAGGAGTATGATCTGATGCACACATGAAATCCACTACTGTCACCCTGCCCAGATTTACCATTACCCTTTGTGGCAACTGTCAACAGAATCCTCGGTCCCTTTCCACTGATCTCACGCCGAATTCACGAGTTTGCTTTGTCGCCTTTATTTTCTTGTGCTGGTCGCCCGTATTTCAGTTTTTTTTGTTGTACGGAAACCGCGTGTCTGCTTCGTACCATGTGCACCGCCGTATCGACTGTGCATCGCTCCAAAGACTGGCTAGTTTGGGAGTGGCATTACGGCCGTCGTCGACAACGGTCGCAGCCCAGTCACACGCCAGGCGACTTGCAATATGATACGTAATTATTGCATTGAAAAATATGCGATTACACGCTTAACCCCTTTAAAATAAGCCGATTGTCATGGCTGACACTTCACAACTTTTGAACCTGTGTCTGTGAAATTTGCATAAGAACAGATGTAGGAGTTTACAAATCTGAACATAGAAACAGACTGGAGCAAAATAATACAATAATTTTAGTGCCTGGAAATGCAAATAAAACAGCTTATTAGTAACTGAGAAGGTTTTGGAATACCTTTCAAAGGAATGCTTAAGATGCATTGTCGCCATGAAGGGAAATTCGTCGCGAATGTTGAAGTAAACATGACTATTGTGAAACTGCTGTCTTATTATCATTTACAAAACAGCAGCAATGCTATTGTCAAACGTTACTGCTGTATAATTTTGCCACTTGAAATCATTCTGAGATCCTCAAAAGTCCCAGGAAGCGATTAAGATTATCAAATAATTGCTTGTAGATGTTCATTAATCTTAACAATTACCTACTCTTCGTAAGTGTTCCTTCGAATCATTCTAGAATCATACCATTGCCAGCGCCGCCTTCACCCCCCTACATATCTTCACTCGACGCCGACGCCGGCTAAGAAGTGCGATCTAAAGGCGATTCCTCTCACACCAGGCCGCCGAACTCCCACCGCGATAAAAGGCAAAAACGACGCAGCGCGTCGCCGCCAATGCCGCGGCTGACGACATCTTTGTGGTGCGTCTCAAATGCCGAGCATTGATACAGGCGGCCGAATATGGCCGGTTGGAGATGGCAAGATAGGTTGTTGAGAGCAGCAGCTGTTTGGAAATGATATTCGGTGCGCGTGAACGCGGGCAGCGATGGCTGATAAATGTGCAAAGAGAGGAAGCAGTTGCCACTTGCAGCAGGCTGACTGAAATATATGGATATGGTTTTGAAGAATATTATTACGATAGCGATTACAGAAAACAAAAGAGGCGAATACTGCTTAATGGGTCTGGGGACTGAAGTTTAACACGCGTAGTAGAGGGGGTCCTATAAAGCTCCCCAGAATTTTTTCAAGGTGGCCGAAGAACCGTTCGCCGCCTGAAAACGATGCTGACTCACATTTGAGACAATTTATAACCGTGTCGATTGGTGAAGAATGTTTGAAAAATGGTCAATAATTTGTTTACTTATAGACTTTCAAAGTAAGACCTATATTTCGAGACTATCGCAATCGCAATTGAAGATATTGACCTAGGTCAATAAAACTTTACCATAAGGTAGATGACCATCGCTCCCAGACACTCTCTAACGGGCATTCTTTAAGCTTTCTTGGTTTCCGAGATCTCAGGGGAGGAGCTTTAGGACCCATCCCCCTCCACTGTGCATTGACGTCAGACAGATCCCACTGCGCGTATTAATATAGAGCCAACTATATCTCAGAAAAAATTAATGTTTAATTCATAGCTTTCTTTTGTTTATTGTTTATTGAGGGCTTATGAGCAACAGGTATATAGGACCCAATGACAGCTCAAGTAAAATGAGATAAAACATTTATGCGTTCTAAAAGGAACCAACCATTACCCGAAACTATTTTTTTATAATGTTTGTCTCTTGCGAAAACACCACAGTGCGCGGTTTGACACCAGGTGTTGAACCACAGACATGTTCAATGTCCGTCATACATCGACGTGTTTTGCATACATTTTGGATGATGATGAGGTGAGAGAGACTGAAAATGTGAGCATGAGTGAGTATATTCCCTCCGTTGCCCCGTCGGGCCAGCAAGCTAGGTGAAACCTGTTGTTCACCAGCTCCCAAGGGCAACGAAGAGAATAAATGATATTCTCGTCTAGTTTTCGAGCCAAATGTGTCAAAAAAACAGAAAAGAAAAAAGTCGAGTCTATACTCACCTGTTTTGCATTTTGTCGGGTGATGATGAGGTGCGAGCGACGGAAAGATGAGAGCATGATTTCGATTTTTTTCCTTTTTACATGTGTGTCACGTGTGGGAGCACCAGGGTGTGACTCGACACCAGGTGCTGAGCCACCGACATGTCTAGTATACGTTATTAATAACGCACTTCGCTACCGCTATTATAACACGTTTTCATCATTACTTTCCCCAATGAAATGATCACGTAACAGTTTTTTATAGTTAGTTTATTCCTTGGGATGTCTGCAATTGTTTCAAATTTGTTAGAGAAAATGTTGTTCCACAACTTAGGTGCTAAGCAAGGCGTAGTAAAAAGCCGGTAGTTTCGATTTGAAAATGGTTGCTCCAACATGAGAACACGTCTCGTATCATATGGTCTTATTTCCGTAATGTGAAACAAATTTTGTATAGCATCTGGGAGTAAACCAGTAAGAAACTTGTGTACTACAATTAGCATTTGTGTTTTCGCAAGATCAGTAATTTTGAGGATTGAATACTTTTTGAAAGCTGGTTTCGAACTTCCAGGCAGATAAATCCAATCAATTAACCTAACAGCCCTTTTTTGAAGAATGGTGATTCTGTAGAGTTGCGATGAATAATTTACATCCCAGATGAGACAACAATAGTTAGTATATGGTTGAATTAATGCATTATAAAGGAGAAATGCAACCCGATCGGCAATGAAATATCTAATTCGATAAATAATACTTATATTTCTGCTAATTATTTTTGAGATATGGTTTATATGGGCAAAAAACTTCAACTGTTGAACGAAAATTACCACAAGGTATTTAATTCCTTCTTTTTCCTCTATAATATGCTGATCTAGCATAACTTGAATACAGAAATTGTTGGGATAAGGAAAATAGTGCTGTGTGAAAGTTTTTCTTGGTTAAATGATAAAGAATATGAAACAAGTTCAAAGACCTCGATGGTGACGAAATCAAAGATGCTGCAAAAGCAGTGAAGACACTCACAGCACCAACGCGCTGAAAAATTGGGCATTACTTGACATCAGTACCCGGGTTCAAAAACAATACCATACACAATTTTCCAAACCTGGCCTCCATTTTCTCTGCAAACGTCTTGGTGCATGCCGCATAATGGGTATCAAAATAAATGTAAAATTGTTAGATAGTTTTCAGGTGACTTTTGCAAATTTAGTACCCAGCCCCATGTACAATAAGTATCAATGCTTTTATTCAAAATTATTTACACCTCTGAGGACGTCATATCTACAATGCGTATACCGACGCATAAATACTTATCAGGCAACGAGCCAAAAAAAACGATTAATTATTTATATTACCCATACAGTAGGATATCTCACACCGCGCCGGGGTGGTATTCCAACCGATTGTATGTGAACCACCCGGAATTCAATTTACCGTGCTCCAGTAATCACTGATAATGATGTAATCAATATAATATAATAATCCATACAATTGCGCGTTGTGTTATTTTTTCAAGCCCCTCTCATCCATGTCAGTTATTTTTTAAACAGTTTCCATCTACGCACCATCTACTTTTCCTGATGGTTTGCAGCTCGCGCTTTCTGGTTTCTGAATGGTATCAGTAATCAGTGTATTTAGCATGGCTTCGTGGCAGAGAGAAGGCGATGCCCCCTCACCATCAACTCGATGGCGTGCCTAGGACATTCGCCCCAGCTGTGGTGGGTATAAGCCATCTCCGCCATGGTGGGGCTTAACACGCGCACTGGAGGGAGGCCTCGGAGGTAACCCCACCTGTTTTTCCAAGGTGGCCGGAGAACCTCCCGTAGCCGAAAAACGATACTTGGCCACATTTAACAGAATTGAATTGCGCGTCGATTGGTGAAGACGTTTTGGAAAATCGGTCGAAAGTGTTTTGACTTATAGGCTTTCAAAGTTAGACCTGCATTTTGAGATCGCCGTAATCGCGCGGTCGGACCAGTTAGCTTGCATTGGAGACCGAGTGGTGATGTCATACCGCCATATAACCGGGATTATATGTCAAGTTCACCTCACATGAAAGTCAAGTTCAAGGTCAAAGGTCACAGGTCAAGGCCATATCTGTATTTTCTGGGTCACTAACCACAGTGCTTCCGGTCAAATGGCGTTACCCGGTCTGACATATATTATGCTATGACGTCATCGAAAGGATACCCCAATATAAAGTTCAAGGTAGAAGGTCAAGGTCAAAGGTCATTGGGAAAGGTAAATCCTCATTTCTCGCCAAACAGTGGCTACTGGCTACAGTGTTAGTCAAAGTGTACATTATAAGTAGTATACCATGTGGTGACCGTAAAGGTCAATGACCTTGAATGACCTTGGTCAAAAATTGTAGGGAAGCCTCTTTGAGACTTCTTCTCTATGAACCTGGTCCGCCTATAGCTTATTCCCGCCATTTTCCCGCATAATCACAGCATTTACCAATCGGTCCCCAGCATGGCCAAGATTTGACCTTTATGACCTCGTTCGACCTTGAAGATATCGACCTAGGCCAATAATAATTGGTCATGATGTAGATCACTATAGCGGCCACCCACCTCCCAAATGAAATTGTTCTACACCTCTTAGTTTCCGAGATCTTGGGGGCCTACCAGGCACCCCTCCAGTGCGCCTTAGTGCCAGACCCCTCTCCAAGGCGGGGGTTAAGAAAGATACACCTCAAATAAAAAACTAAAAAGGCCAAGAAGATGTAGAGAAAGGAAATAGCAGGCTCAAACTAAATGCAATCCGAGTTACCTCACCTTTTTTGTCAGGTCAATGTTGAGGTCACTAAAGGTGAAACCTGTTGAAAGGATGTGAATTTAGAAAATCGGACTGTTAGAACGTTATTGGTTTAGTTTCGGAAAAAGTTAATAGAATACAATACAAATACCCATATAACATACAGGTAAGTAAATTTGTGTGAAATATTAGTATAAGACCTCCAGTCAAGCAGAGGTTAAAATCGAGCAAAGTTTTACTTGACTCGAGATTTGAACTGATTGATGATTTGAATTTAACTTGTCTATTGGTATTCGTTCAGCCGTTATATAAATGTATTCAGCATTCAAAGCCAGTTTAACGTGCAATCATTGTCACCGTTCACTTGATTCCGTATCTTGTGCAGCTTCTATAAAAGCATGCCCGTTCAGTCCTCACTTAAACTTTGCGATTGGGCAGAGCTTTCAGTAATGGTACCTTTTGATGAAGCGGCGCGTATTTGAACAGTCTAAAAGCACTACAGCAGCAGTGAGATTCTTGAAATCTGGGAACGAAGTGACTATCAATGAAGCAAAGTGGGCTTTACCAAAGTTTGATGGCAGATGAAGTGAGGACGGAGCCTGGAGCCGATAAATTAACCTAATAATTAGCAGACTTATCACCCAATCAGGCGGCATGGGAAGATTGGGAGATGCCGAGCGTATTGAATTTAATGTGCTCATTTATGTATGCATTCATTTGCTGATGCTTATCGCCAATAGGTATGAACCTACTCGTAGGTGAAGTTTGATCAGATAGAACGAGCTCATTAAAAAGACGCACCACCTGGCAGAGCAAACCTGGCTTCTGGGTGTCTGCTGGCCTGATGGGCGGCCAGAGCGCGGAGCCGTTGCAGTAAGCAGTCCACCCTTGGTTCGTCGTCGTAGTGACACGAGGAGCGGGAAACTCCCAAGCAGGAAGACAGAGTCCACTCTACTGCTGATGATTTTGTGCACAGAGCAAACGTTCTATTGAAATATTCGTTTTCCTAGACCACTGATTTGAAAGTGCCTTAACAGATCGTGGTAGAAAACTGCCCGAGACATACGGGTTATCTGTCTAAATGATGAGAGCCAAATGACACATCTGCGTTGAATTGCTCGTCCTTCTTAGTGAGATAATACTGCATCATATCGAATTTTTCCAAAATAATGTATTAGAATGGGACTCATCTGCATTCGTCCCACTGATCAGTCGGTATTAAATTAATGTATCAAAACGCTATCGCTCTGTTCGCCTTCCCAATTGTGATTATGTGTTCAGCGAAATTGCGTTTGTGTCAGGCTATACAGAAGGATCCCGCACCTTATTGACATGTTTCAAAACTAAACTTTGAACTTTGTAAGTAGTCTGGCCGATGCTCTTTTTCAGAGTCATTCCAAAAGATTGACATTTAGAAAGGCTCAACGTAAGTTTCAAATCATTGAACCAGAATATGAAACTGACGAGATGTTCCTGCAGTATTTTTGTCTCCTCGGAGGACTGGATCTTTTGTTAGAGCTTGACATCATCACCAAACAGGACTAGGGCAGGGCGCCTAATCCTGCTCCTGGGCGGGCTCGAATCATTACCCTTTGCTCAATGCAAAGGTGACGTGATTGAGCCGAACATAAACGCTATCCGGCTGCAAAACCCAGACCCTTCACAGTCAAACTTACATTTTGGTTCGCCACAGTAGCTCTTCTCCACCTGCGCCTGCCTTGTAGACGACGTGATTACGTAAAACCTATCATGAAATCATGCTTTTATGTCAAGGTCATCTCACGTGAAGATCAAGGTCAAAGGCAACAAAGCCGGGTCATACAAGCAATGACCAACCAGCCATACCAGCAGCGTTTTCAAAGTGATACGTTTAAGTGTTTTGGCCATAAGACGCCACCCAATATGATGTGGATATTATGCTATGACGTCATCTTATAGGGTACCCAGTGTTATCACAAACGTGGACAGAGTCCGGGTACAGGCTGATGCGCGACTATTTGGCTCCTGGCGATGTGCCAAGTGGGGCAGTACATATTCAAAACTTCAGACCTATAGCTGAGACGGCGTTGACAGCGCCGGGCACGTCGGCTTCTAACTGCTGCCTTTCATAGAGGTCTGGAACAGCGCAATACATCGACATTGCCCTCTGACCACTGGCCTTATCACTCCAGACCCTATGCCGTGGCTACGGATCGGGGAAAGAAAAATACGGATATTGGTTAACTTTCATCTTATACATTAATTTACGCCTTATGTCCATTTGGACATAGTGGAACCGAACTTAACTTTCAACACATAATGTTGATCATTTCCATATTTATTGTCGAGAAATGGCCTTGGAATATATCTCGATCATTGTGCACTGAGGTATTTTCAACGACTTTAAAAAGGTGGCCAATCTCTATGGGTAAAATGTATCGGTATCTGCCATCACCGGATTAAATTGAGTTTGGCCTTTTACCTGACGCTAGAAGGGTATGATACAGTACATTGCTCCTTACAAATGTGTCCAAAAACGTTGATTTTTCTGGCTTGGGTCCAAATACCAAAGGCCCAGGCTTGGGTCAAATGAAATTCTGCTAACACGCTGAATCACATAATAAAGGTGAAGCGTAGAGGCTTCGTTGACAAAAACATGTTTCCATGATTGAAACATCCCCACAAAGTTGGCATTAAATGTGGGATGCTCCTTCCATGACCACTGGAAGGATAAGTAACGAATGCATCGCCTCATTGTCGCTGGCTGTGATTCGTCATCGCTCAATATAGCTCAATTTAACGGATATGTTTCCGAAACAACCCGAGGGAACAATCAGAGGCAAAGAGTGTTAGTATGCAAATATCTTTATAAATGTAAATTTTGTTACAAACATAGCTGAGGAAATTTCAGACATTAACACGCGTACTGGAGGGAGGGGAGGAGCTCGGAGGCCCACCTATTTTTCCAAAGTGACTGGGGAACTGCTCGTAGCCGAGCACGCAGCACGGCGGCGCAGTACGGTGGCGCAGCACAGCAGCACAACACGGCGGCGCAGTACGGTGGCGCAGCAGCACAGCATGGCGGCACAGTACCGCGGCGCAGCACAGCGGCGCAGCACAGCACAGCGGCACATTACGGCGGCACAGCACGGCGGCAAAGCGCAGTGGCACAGCACGGCGGCGCAGTACGGTGGCGCAGCACAGCGGCACAACACGGCGGCGCAGCACAGCGGCACAGCAGCACAGCATGGCGGCACAGTACCGCGGCGCAGCACAGCGGCGCAGCACAGCACAGCGGCACATTACGGCGGCACAGCACGGCGGCCAAGTGCAGTGGCACAGCACGGTAACGTAGCACAACGGCGCAGCACAGTGGCATAGCACGGTGGCGCAGTACAGTGTCGCAGCACCGCTGCACGGCATGGCGGCACAGTACCGCAGCGTAGCACAGCGGTGCAACACATCTCAGCGGCACATTACAGCGGCACAGCACGGCGGCGCAGCTCAGCAGCACAGCACAGTGACACAGTACAGCAGCACAGCACGGTGGCACAGTACGGCGGCGCAGCATAACGGCGCAGCACAGCGGCACAGCACAGTTGCACAGCACGGCGGTACAGCATAGTGGCACAGCATGGCGGCAAAGCGCAGTGGCACAGCACGGCGGCATCACAGTGCCACAGCACAGTGTCACAGCATGGTGGCACAGTACAGTGGCACAGCACGGCGGTACATCACAGTGCCACAGCACAGTGTCACAGCATGGTGGCACAGTACAGTGGCACAGCACGGCGGCAAAGCGCAGTGGCACAGCAGCACAGCAGCACAACACGGCGGCGCAGCACAGCGGCGCACACAGCACAGCGGCACAATACGGCGGAAAAGCACGGCGGTGCAGCACGGCGGCAAAGCGCAGTGGCACAGCAGCACAGCAGCACAACACGGCGGCGCAGCACAGCGGCGCAGCACAGCACAGCGGCACAATACGGCGGAAAAGCACGGCGGTGCAGCACGGCGGCAAAGCGCAGTGGCACAGCACGGCGGCAAAGCGCAGCGGAACAGCACGGTGACACAGCACGCTGGCACATCACAGTGTCACAGCACGGTGGCGCAGCACAGCGGCAGAGCACGGTGGCGCAGTATGGCGACGGAGCACGGCGGCACTCAAGGCATCTGACCTCAGCTGTTGAATAAAGGTGAAGTGTATGGAGGCCCCGTCAACTATCACTGAAATTTCCAAGAAAGCCAGAAGACTGGTTTTCTTCCGCTTAATATACCTGTTTTGTGTACCAAAATAGAAATTATTCCATACATATGAGAGGTCTGTAAACATTCTTCATTATCCAGTTCCATCCCTCATAAATTGGGTGCTCTGTACTAAAATGGTTGATGTCAGGGAGTCCCTTAATTTTGTCCTATCTGCCTACCTTTGGAAGCATGTAATGTCAATACTATTTAATCAGAAGCAGTGTCAGTTTTTCTGGCGGTATGTGCTGAGTTACAGATCTGGCCTCAGTAAGTAAGGCGACCACGAAAACCACTCGGCATGGCCTCCCCGCTGGAAATGGATGAGGAAAATGGTAAAAATAGCTCTAGTTCTGTCGATACGGACCAAAATAGTCCCTCTTTCCAAGCTTTGTTGGGTTTGCCCTTGGTTCTTTGTGTCGTCGGCTTGGTCAAATCACGCAGGCCACGTTAGGTGGGTTAGTGACATTTTTCTGGTATGGTATGATCATATTATACACCATTAGGATTCTCATAACGAGAGGAATCTAATGATGCCTAAATAATAACTAACTCAACCCTGTCAGGAGCTAGATCCAACAAAGCTAGCCTGCCTACCAAAGAAGCCTGTCACCTTTAAGTCGACACAACCTTAATATTGACCTGCTCCAAAGAGAATTCGATGTAGTTTTGTAATAATTTTGAATGCCTATCTACAATCTTTTGCGATATTTTTCTCGCATTCTCGCACAGAAACCGAGGGCGATGGCGGAGTCTGAGTACTCCATGCGGTGAGGTTTAAATCCGACCAATACTCATCGAAATTCCAGCGCAATCAGCGGAGCGGCAATGGAGCCGAACAATGCACGAACTGCGGTCAGGTCCGACCGTTCCGCTCGTTCTGGAAGTGCCGAACCAACGGCGCTGGACCATTCAGCCAGACCATAGCCAGAATGATCAGAGCTCAACGCGATCAATAGCTATCAAATAAATGGTGTTGAAGACAGACGAAACAGTTAATTTCGCAGCTTTCGAGGCAGATATACAGAGTGAGCCATATTACATGTTCAATAAAATTCGTCACATCGGCCACCATGTTTCGTTAGTCTTGCTTTTCTAGCTTCCCAAAACGTAGCAAGAAGCCACTGCAGAGATCTTGCACTACTTTGTGTTTATTTTCATTCTCTTGTGTTTACTAGGCTGCCTCTCAACAATTGATTATCACATAAACACAAAAACAGCTGTCTTAAAATAATTTCTAACGCAGCCTAACGCATCTTTACACAGGATGTGACTCAAATGTATGCTTTCTAATATGGCTCGATTGAAAGAAATATGAGCCCTAGTGAAAGTAGTCACATCTCTAAAACTATCCAGAATGCAAATGATATTAGTGCCCTAATTACACATCGCATTGTTTTATTTCAGTAAATTTGTGGTAAGAACACAGCACTTAAGAAATGCAAATTTGATAACTCCCTTTCGAAGAAAAGAAACCTGAGCTACGATCCGAAAATAATGGGTACTTGACACTAAAACAATGCCCTCGTCAGCTGTACGAGAAGGAAACCTAAAGTCAAAGGAAATAAACCAAAATCCCTTTAAAATGCTCCGTGCCAAGCATGACAAGCTGAATGCAGACAACCAGGGCTCTTTGGTTCCATCCCGCAGAAGACTAACTCCCGCACAAAGCCAGCTGCATCACTTAATCCCAACGCTAAACTTGTTCCTGCGTCTGTTCTCAAGTGGAAGGCGCGTTAAATATTCTCCTGAAGCCAAGCACCAGACACTTTAACCAGGGAAACACCCAGATAAACGGATTGTAGTTTGTGTCCTGTGTGCACGACATCATTTTCGGGAAGACAAACATGGAAAAAGCTTGAACTTCGGTCATCAGTGGTACGGTGGTAAAAGTGGTTATTAATGTGACTATTTTTGTCAGCAAGTGTCTTAAAAAATAGTAATTCTCTGTTTCTATTCATTTTATACTCCGGTATTCCTCCCATGAAATGGACATTCCTGTTTTTTTCTTTTTCGTCAATCACCTCCGCATAGATCCCGGTGGTTTGGTTATTTTTAGGAGGTAAACAGTGTGCAATATGGGTATTTTTTGATGTTCCGTAATTATGTCACAAATCAATAAGTCCACCAAATTGTAGTATGTGATGGTGGAATGTTTCCCTTCATATCAGTACTAATTTTGCCGATAATTGTCTATTCTAACTGAAAGCATTGCAAAATTTGCAAGTATACATTTTCTCCCGCAGGTTGTACTATGAATGGACGCATGGTAACATAAATCCAGAAGTCAATTTTAGGTATATCGTAAGAGCACCCCATCATCTGGGGTGCCTTTAAGCGTGCGATATAAAAGCGCTCCCTCGTCGCGCAATTTATGTCACGGCCTTTCATTTTACACGGAAACAAATGGGACCAGTCTGCGAGAATTTAATTAAGCACGGGCGTCTGCTTCTACGGCCTCGCAGAAGAAAAAAACATCAAGTGTAGGAGAGTGAAGCGTAATCAGTGTAGCACAAAGGCGGCCGTCCCAAGCTAAATCAAGTCTCAGGGTGACAAGTCTGGCGGCGGGAGTGGCGAAGCCTGTCGCCTATCCTAGCCGACTCACTACCAAAACGCGACTCTTCCTTGGTAACAAGGTCATAATGTAAAGTGTGGAAGTGTGTCCCGACTGAATTATTTCGCTGATAATTAAAAAGGCTGTTGCTCCTGGTGTAGCCTTTCCAGGCTACCGGCCATCGGAGGAGGCTCCCCCTGGCAAACAGCGACATCGGAGGGAAGCTGTGTATCAACGCTCCAACTTCACCAGGTCTCGACTCGTATGCAAATGCTACATTTCCAGAACTTACTTCACATACAAATTTCGTACTTCACAAAGACTTAATACACACAAAATTGTCTAACCACATCATGTTGTCTATTCCGAACGTTGAATTCACTTCTGAGGGCATGAAGTTCACCTCAGTGAGCACCAATGCCTTTAGCTCAGAGCATTCTGGACCCTGCTCGAGGCCCTCTGCGATCTGCTACAGAGGAAGTGTACATGTGTTAGGGGCAAATTCTGGCAAATACTAGCAAATACTAGAAGATATACAAATACTAGTATATCTTCTCACATATACCCTACATAGTCTGGAACAGGTGACAGAAACTTTCTGAAGTTGATGACGACTAGTCCTTGGAAATACCCTTAAAAGCTGAGAGAATTATTTAAACACGTGCGGTTTCACAGTGAGACATCTGGAAAACGATTTTATCGTGTGCATGATGATGTTCCGAGAATTAAGCCGCCTGTACCAACTTTGGAAGCTGTTAACCCTCGCCCCACCGGGGGCCATCGATGGCCCCCTAAGGTTTTTCCGGGATAGCAGAAAAACGACGAGGCGCAGCACCGCTGTTGAGGGCTCTACCTCTCACTGCATCATTTTCCCATCATCCCTGAAATTTTTTACCCCGGGTCACTCAAGGTCAGGTCACCAGACGAGGTCAACCAAGGTCACCTCACTTCACCTTTAGAGCTCTGTAAGAGCTACATTTCAAAGTCGATCGATTTGAAACTTCCTACACTTCATGACCCCTCCAGGGTCTACAAGGTGTATATCCGGGATTTTTCGATTTCGTGCCCTGAGGTCAGGTCAGGAGGCGACCTCTCCCATTGGAAAAGCATGGGGAAAAGCTATTTCATGATATAAAAGCCACAAAAATGATTGCAAATACTCAGACTGCTCAGAACAACGTTTTTGTACACCCTTTCACGGATCCCAGGGGTCATATTTGCCCTTTGATTTTTCCAAGGTCATCCAAGGTCACCAGAGGTCAAAAACAGTATTTTGACAATAACTTTTGACCTAATTAAGCTAGAGCGGTGAAACAAACACCATCGTGTTTGTCTTGTCACTGGCTTTCATTTGATATACGGCAAGGTCACTTTTTGACCTTTCGTGACCTCAGGTCATATTAGGTCACGAGGTGACCTCTGGCGGTCAAACCACTGGCGGGAGGTCTTTACGTTCCACATAGCGGAAAAGTACTGGCAATTTGCTATCAAATGTACTTTACCAGGCCTCAATAGCTCTAATGACTTAAGAGTTATGCCCAGTTTGCTTAATCATTGCATATTTGAGTGAAAATAGCCGATCTTGACCTAATTTGACCTCTGGAGGTCAAACCATTGACCTGAGCACAAAAACATGTGAAGTAATTTCTTACTGAATTCACGCGAGCTTTCTATTGCACTTTGCAGATTTGCGCCAACGCCCATATTTTCGGAGTTAGAGGGGGGCCATCGATGGCCCCCCGGTGGGGCGAAGGTGGCGCCGGACCCCCGGTGGGGCGCGGGTTAAAACACGTGAACACTTTCAATGAGTTGTCACTCGGGTCCGCATCATATAAGCCCGGAGCGGGGACCACTTGGGTCAGGGGCGCCAACTCTTAGGGTGCACCCTACCAGAGGGGTGCCAAATCGCATGATGGAGGGCACCAGTGCTTGTATCCTAACGAGGTGGGAAAAGACAGCGACGTATCCGGAGGAGACAGCATCGGAACAGTTTCCAGGAGCGCTGGGCCGGGCACACGCCGGGCCGCGTGTGCGTGACGGTTGAGTCAGTCGGGGAGGCACATGACACGGGGCACGGGGGACACCTTTTACCCTGGATCCACCTATGATTAGGGCATGGTACAGTTTCAGTTGCCAGAGTCAACTAAAGCAATTCAACATTAGAGGCACCCTAATAGACTCATGCTGCATAGTTCTATCAGGATATAACGATCGCCAGAGGCGCCTGAAAGTATCACAGCTCCGGAGGAAGCCACGTTTATGTAACCGCACTTTTAACCTTCGCCTGGGTGGGGAGGTCCCGATGGTGTCCCATTCCGGACCCCTCCCCTGCTGCGGGTTGGGGAGGGGGTGAGGAAGGTCATCTACCAGCTTTTTTCATTTCATAGAAAATTTTAGGTCAGGTAGGAAAGTAAGAAGATGACCAAAGTTCAAAGAAGGTTCCATTACGCGTTGAGAACCTTCTGTATCACTTCTACGAAAAATACAGGTATGAGGGGAAAATATGCTATTTAGGTTTGTATTTACTATCATTCACATTTGCTAGCTCGAAAACATAGCCTTGTTGGAAACATGTGTCCTTCCAGTCGAATGTCCAGCATATAGAGTTTCTGTAAACTATGGAGTAGCACTGACAGATACGGAGTAAGCTCTGCGACAGGATAGAACACGAGTTAAACAAATGAAGTCAAAGTCAAATTAAGCAAAGCTACAGCCACATCCAGTGTCCACATTGACTCTATTCTCATTCAAATTGGTATTTTTACCCATCGAAGAACAAAAATACGTTTCGGAAAATAGTTTGGCCA
Source organism: Lepas anatifera (assembly GCA_034440635.1). NCBI lineage: Eukaryota > Metazoa > Arthropoda > Thecostraca > Lepadidae > Lepas > Lepas anatifera. The sequence continues at coordinate 416,749 of JAOTON010001897.1, read as the reverse complement.
CCAAAAGCAGGAAGTGGAACTGCAATTTTTCAGAGCGTAAATTCGGCCTCCAGGCCCCTCGGCGGAGACATCCATATTACCAAGTCCTCCCGTTAAATCTGTGGAGTCCCCCACATATTACCTTTACCTGGGACCGGCCGCACATACCAGGCACGCCCGCTCGGTATTACAACGTCCAAACGTCATTATTAGCCGGACTGTCGCAGGCCTCCGGGGCGAATCACGTGATCAGGGCAGCCTCGGGATGGTCGGGTATTAAGAGGACGGATTGCCATCAGAAGGGTAGATAGCTCGGACGAGTCTGCTCCTTCTTGAATTGTGTAGAAGCGGCTCTGAAGGTTCCAGTCACAGCAACGATAAGAAATGTGTCAATAGATATATTCGATAGGAGTTCAACCCGTAAGAAAAGAATCACACGAACGCAGCTAGAACATCTTCGCGCCATTGCATGATGCAGAGGCACGCTGGATGCTGTAGCCAAGGCACCCCTTGGGTCATCTTGTGTCCTTTGAATCGGACAAAATGCATGAGCCCCGTGCATATCTATTAAAGGGAATGTGGCACCTTGGTCGAATCCAGGAGCTTAGTGAAATTAGGGGTATTTCTTAGCCTAAAATCATGGAAACGTTTATGATTGCTCTCAAAAATGTACAATGAGCTCAATATTTTGATTTTAAAATGTTCCTCTAGGGTGAAAAATAGAACTCTGCCTGGGGGTGACGTCATGATCTGGAATCTTCCAACCATATTCAATAGGCTTCAAGAGGTTCAATTGACAGATTACTCACCGTCACGTCAGCGCTGTCGTCACACCAACAGCTGACAACCGTGGCCGCCTGGCTGGGGTAAATTTGGGGTACAATTCAGGTAGGTTTTAACCTTTCTCCATGGACATTTTGAGTTTCAAGACAATGATATATTGAGCACTGGGTTTTCCGGCATGCTTTACACCTTGACTATCTCAGTTAAAATCACGTTATAACGGTGCCACATTCCCTTTAAGGGGCAGGGCATATTTTGGAAACCGGCCCCACGGGTTCAGTGTGGTGGAAGCGCAGCCGCAGTGCCCGATTTACCAGCCGCGGTGGGGAGGGGAGACATAAAATGAGCCGGTGAACTACTGCAGCCCATCCACAACCTGTGGCGATAACGCTGTTTTCCAATACCGCTGTTCAGTCACCGTCCAAACTGAAGTCTCAGCTGCATCAACATGAAGTAACAAGCAACAAAGTTGCAAGTACCATCGACGCGGTAGCCCTCCCGGAGGACAAAGTAATGCTTCATGTGATTATGGCCACCTCGCGCTCCAACTCCTGACCCCGTTTCACGACAATAAGGAGACTGACTCTTGCTGGCCCAGTTGATGCAAGACAGGATATTCCGTCTATTTGTCGGGTGCTGATGAAAAGGAACATTATAGTCTCGTTAACTTTCAAGATGCATGACTTTTACGAGACATTTGTACTGGATGTTTCAGAAACATTACGTAAGTTTGAAAAGTGTAATGTTTTGCACATTCATGGTTCATTTGCAGACCAGTACCGCCGAAGCCGACCCTGCACTTCCTTATCACCAGAGGCACAAACTACTCAGCAGCAGCAGCATCATGAACAACATTCGGAGAAACGCCAGACATCTCCGTTGCTACGCTGTGGTTGAGCAATTGCTTCAAAGCGAGACAGCCATCCCGTCTGGAATCTCGCCTGGGCCGGGCGGCTGCGCAATTCCATTCAACTCACCGTAAATCACCAACACTATCTCCAGTTTCCCGGTAACGTTAAAACCCCATGTTTTCACATCATTACATTGGTCATGAGAGATGAGTCAGAAACTGATCTGCCGATGCCGACTCGTTGGAGCATTTTAGGTTCTCAGATCTGGATCCGGTCGGGTCAGTTGGACTAACAGGCCGAAATCGCCATCTGACCCTTACATCGGGAAGGCAAATAGGGCTCGCTCGTTCACACGAACAGCTTACTGACACTTGTCGGTAAGGGCGGGACGGCTAGGCAGGGTGCACCCTCGGCTGACAGTCACACTAAGCTGCTGGGATTGGCGATCCGACTGATTAGTGCATTGTACCACGGGCAGTTCATTTTGAAGTACCAGTTTGAAGTATACACAGGTTAAAAATATATGTGCCTAAAAATTTTCAGATTTGTTTTGTGCAATGGAGCCAAAAGCTCAAAACTCACCCCTGTGGGCCACCTTCGCCCTGGTGGGGTGTTCAAAAACCCCCTCGATCTCGGTTCCAATGTGGGATAGTGAAAAAACGCAAACGCTGGAGGATAGATAGCTCATAAGAATTCATAAATCAACTATATCAGTCACTTTTTTGTCGCAAGGCAATATTGAGGTCATGACAGTTTAACGCTCGCCCCGGTGGGCCTCCGAGCCACATTCGCCATGATGGGGGTGCTCAAACATCCCCCTCGAACTCGGCTCCTATACGGGATAGCGGAAAAACACGAACGCTGGTCGATAGCTCATGCAGATTCATGCTGAAACTATATTTTGTCACTTTTTGACTCAGGTCAGTATTGAGGTCATGACAGGTCATAGAAGGTGGCATATTAGAGAAGAGTTTCGGGGTTCTAGCGTCTGACAGTCTTGAGTTATAATCATTTTTAGGCATCATTCGCTTCCTCTCCTTACGGCGAATCGAATAAAGCATAATATGACTATACTAGGTCAAAACGCAAAAATGACCTGACCTAATGGTCAGGTCAAGATCACTTTCTGATCTAGCATAGTCAATAGGCACATGCATCGACTCGCAATAACCATCTAAATGGAATGGTATCAATATAAAAGCATTATCGTCATTTGCTACAAACTTATTGACCTGATTCTGAAAATATGTTTAAGTAGCCTAGATGAACTCTCAGAGGTCACAGGTCATACATTGCAGCCTTAACATAGAAATGTGCCAGGATACTACGATTTGGAGAATATGAAGGCATTATCAGCTGAATCTACACAAATAGTGTACAAATCATTAAAATGTAACACAAATTCCTGTTTTACCCATGCATTTCCAATGGAGAGGTAGAAATGGTGAGGAATCGAACCAACAATCTTCTGAACATAATATACGCGCTGTCCATTTCCAAACAGCATATAGAAAGTCCCTGCGTGACACTTGACTTGATTCTACATCCATGTTGTGCGTAGAAGCCTACCATCTTTTGGTTTTAGGCCCCATAAAGCCGGCACCACTTTAACAAACGATTGGCTATGAACGTGAGCTGTGTGCCCGGTCGCTCGGAAGTTGCGACAGAACCCCACTAAATCGTCGGTATTCTATGCCTTTCAGCAAGCGCTATAATCGCTATCAACTGTTGAAAGCTTGATGCACGCAAACAGGCTCGGCGGAAGCTAATTCACGGTTTGTGATCCATGGTAAAGTGATTAACACTTGTGGTGGCTTCTAAGGCTGTTTCGAATTGCTGGTGGGGTTAAGCAGCTGCTGCATCCTGTCCATCTTGGCCCCTTGAGAACCTCGGTAAAATTTAGGATGAAATTTTAAACTTATGACATGATAAAGTGGAATTATGGCAACTGTTTAAAGGTTAGATCAATGCTTAGGCCACTAAAGGTGAACAAATTACATATGGAATACAACACAAAATCAGTGATTGCTGTATTTTTCCGTTATAATGATTCAGTGCATGCTGTAAATTTCTGTGCGACGTCGCTTATTAGGATATCACAGAGTTATTCATCCGTTTAAAATTGACTTACATTAAAAAGTCTACAAATATGACAGGTATGTATCCCGGCCAATAAGTCCCAGTAACAGGGCTGAAAATATCTTCTCGATCCAGGAGGGGTTCTGGGTGGGTTAACACTGGCACGATAATACAAGCCTACATAAAGGCTATGGGAAAACCTAGATCCAGGGGGTCCTGCCCCCAAACCCCCTACTCATGCCCAGTGACCCTCATTGCTGAGAAGCACAACGCGGTAACTAAAGGCAAAGTATTACATGGATACAGAAGCTGCTTGATGCAATGTTTCATTGCACTAAAAATAGAGCCTCAAAGAATATCTCATGCAAAATGATCCATGGAGTTCAACCCTTACACAGGTCGATGACCTCAGGTCTAAAGCTAATTGAGAGATGGTAAAACAAGCCCATTGGTAAGATGCAAGACAAGGTGAGCTCAGAGGAGCTTCACTCCGAGTTTCTGAGGCTCTGGAACTATGGATTCCAACGAAGCGGTAACAAATGTGGGAACTAGAGAAGACGTGGTGCTCTCATTTATCGGACATGTTGTCTTAAAAATACCGATTCTGTTCGGAAATGTGTGCTCAGGTCCCCTTTGCTCGGGAAAAAGTGAACTGAACCTGTGCGGTACCTAGTGAAATTGTTGGACTGAAATGTTGATATAGCGCTACATCTAACATCATTCTTGTTTTCTCTCTTTTAGGTGGCGTCTGATGTTCAACCAGGTATCCAGGTACGCCATCAACCACGATCCCAACGGCAGCAGCACCCTTATGAAGCAGGTCGCGGCGCGCGGTGCCGGCAAGAAAACACAACAGAAAAACTTAACCAGATAACCTTGAAATATGTTCAATCCAGAGGTCAGAAAAGTGTCCATATTGCCAACACAGTTGGAGAAAGCCGCGGGAAACCAGATGTTTGTAAGCTTTCAAAACTGAGCGAGACCGATATCCATTGAGGTACTGGTTGGAGATAATTTTCGATCGGGGAAAACTGTCTTATCTCGGGGTAAAATATGTTCCAATGGGAAAAGTAAATATGCTCTGACCTCTAGTTAGATCGATCAAAAGAAAATTGCAGGTCATGTTTTCATGTTTTTTTGGGAAAGACGGCATATTGTGCACTCCAGCCAGCGATGCGTTAGGCGTTGAATTTCAGGAAAATTATACCATAGCAAAAGCGAGAACATAACATGACATTCTAGCTGCTCACATGATACTGATCGTCTAAACTCTATATTCTTTTTGTAGCCAGATTTAAACATTAATTTGAGCTATACTTTGGCAGGTAGCTTGCAGCAACCAATAACACTGGCGGGAGTGGACTTTAGGCTGCTCTCAGGTCAGCGGTCTGGCAGACAGCGGCGACTCTGGAGGGTACGTCCCTGGCCGGGAGCGGCGCCCGCTGTCGACACCGCTCCCGCCAGGCGACCGTTTTTGTGTCGATAAGTCACCACCGGATACCCCGACCGCCCACGTCCGCGGACCATCCCGAAACCAGCGCCGCACCCAGCCAAATGGACCGTGAAAGCGCGGCAAAGGTGACTGAGCCGTCAGCCGTCAGATTCGGTTTCCCATTTTTTGCATGTTGATGTGCTAGAAGAAAATTGGGGAGATATCTAGAATTCATGTTGCATCAAATAATTTCTTCATTGGTGATTTGTGCTTTGAACGTTTGTGAGAATCAGGTGTAGGCACAGTTTTTGATCTTCTAGAGCAGCCGAGATCTAATAGCACTTCCGTAATGAATTGCCAAAAAAACATTGTTTGCTTGACTTGCTGTAAAGCAGGAGTCTCCATGATGGGCCAAACATGCCCACTTAAGCCAGACAGCGGCGGCCGGTGTGTTTTACAGCTGCAGTGAAACAGCACGCAGCCCTCCATCACACTGCACGGTGGCGGCGCGCTGCAGCGCCAAAACACGAAATGTTGACTCAACTACCGCCCATAAACGCACGCCGAACGCTTCTAATGCACAGCGCTCTCACTCCTCCAATAGAGTTGGCGCCGGGCGGTGCCACCCTTTGCCCGGTCGGCGGTGCGACGGCGGCGTCGGTCGCGTCGCACCCGATGATCGCCGCCCGGCTGACGGGCCCAGCGGCGCGGCGGCGACAAACGGCCAAACAACAGACACCGGCGCGCCCGACCGGCACCGCCGCCGGCCCTCCCGACGTTATTGAGGCGTGCCTCGGTTATCGAGACCGACGTGACGGTGCCGTCATTTCCAATTTGCCGGGCGCGGCGCGCCGCCGGCAGCGACGCTGGGCGGCGGCGGCTGATGCTCCAGCCTCCGAAGCCCATCCGCGCGGAAACGACAGCCGAGAATGCCGTCGTCGCCGACGAGGACGACCCGAATCAAACATGCCCGGAGGGTGCAGCCGGAGTCGTGCTCAGACTGGCTGTCTGTAATGAACTCGCGGCGGCTCTCAGGCAGAACAGGCTGTTGGGATCGTCGGAGCTGATGCGCCAACGTGCTCCCGTTCACAGAGATGAAACGGACGTGTAATGATGTGTGAACCAGATCTCAAGTTCTGAGAGAATCATTCCGAGCACAAATGATGTGAACTGATTGCCATGTGTTTAAGGGCATGGAAACAAATATTTCAAATTATTTTTAGTCTTCACGGAGCTAAAGTGCGAAATTTGGCCTGAAACCAACCCGTTGCCCTATCAAAAAATATATGCTCAAGCCACCCAAACAAGGGCTCTTAGAATAGGCAGTATGAGCTTTAGAGGCTTCGACCTGGGAAAGGTCGAGGACAATTTCAGCCTTTCGCATTTTAGCTGCTGTATGGGGTGAAGTTTGCTGTTTCGTTTTGCTCCGTTTGTTGGTTTCGTTCGTGGCAGGTACTGTTTCGGAATAACGACGGAAATATGTACATACATACCATATCTTCCGCGGGGCGTGCAAATAGCAAAATTCTTCAACAAACCAAATATCTTTTAGACATTACAATCGCAATTTTCAGATTTTCACAATAAATGGTAAAATATAAAAAATTAATTAGTTAAGAATTTTACAAAATCACCTAACACTACCCCTTTCATTTAGTCATTAAATCAGACTCTGTGGAAACATTCGTTATCCGGATGCAAAAACAATCTGAGACGGAGTCATGAAGTTCAGAATTTACTGTCTCTGATGTAAGTCTGACAAACGCACTTGTGTAGTTTGTGCTCGTAAGAATTGAAAAGGCGTATTTCAAGGTCGAAATACATGAAACCACTAAAATTAGGATTCTGTGCCTGTCATAGGTTTATGAAAATTCCCATAGCTGGGTTTTGTCTCTTCCCATGCATTTTTGAGTGCAACGAGAATGAGAGAAATTGAAAATGGAAAACTTTGATAGATTCTATGTTAGTGCGACAAAGAGAATGATAATAAGTTGGGAACACGCTAATCGGCGTATTTCCTCGAATCCTGGGTGCAAAACTGGATATTTGTTCATTTCTTAAACTGAGATTTAAGACAATGAAAATGAAGTGACCTGGGATTGGTGGACTTGGAAAAATTTGGAAAGCTTACAAATGAATGAGTGTAAGGTCAACCAATCACAGCGCCGCTGAACCCTACCATTTTTCATCACCTTTAAGGTACCCTCGTGGGCTACAGCAAGTCTCTTTCTCTCCTCCCTCAGTCAGAAGAGAGTTATGAGCTAGAAGTGATTTTGAATTGTTTCAGAAGTGATTTTTCCCTTTGTGTGATTTTATGTGAAAACATAGCTTGAAAATAAAATAAAGAAACAGGAATATTGAAATCTGGCAGCGTAAAAGCGATGAGCATCGAGCTGAGAATTGTCAAGACTTTACACAAATATTTTTTTCCTCAAAATATACAACTTTCAATTATTCTGGAAATTGTTTGTTCCCTTTAATCGAATGATTATCGGGCGTGCGTGCAGCGCCCACGAGGTCTCTCCCTACATATGGCTACAATTTAACCTTCGCCCGGGTGGGGGTCTTTTTAGACCCCCTCGGGTTTTTCCAAAGTGACCAAAAAACGGCGGCACGCAGCGCCGCCAAACTTAGCCTAGCCGTTTCTTCATCATTTTTACATCTTGCCTGAAAATTTTAGCTCAAGGTCATATCAGGTCAGGCCACCAGGCCAGGTGAAGTGACCTCACTTAAAAAAATGCTTAGGACTGCATAACGAAAAGGAGGGCTAATCTATCAGTTGAAACTCATACCACAGATTGGGCCCACCAGGAGCTAAAACATATGTTCCGGGATTTCTTATATTGGTGGCCTAAGGTCATGTGCAGAGCATGACCTCCCCGTTGTAAATACATAGGGAAAATCACGAAATGGGCTTTTCTCAGTAAGTATGGATGAAATCAACTTCAAACATCGGTTATGACTTTATCATAGCCCATTTCTGAAGTTGATACCAAAAAATTTGACTCGTGACCTTTGAAAGGTCACCGTAGGTCAAATCAACATTTTTTGGTGTTTTACTCTATACATTTTTAATAAACAAAGATAGAACGTTTATTTTGTCACCAAAGTGTTTGTATAGTCACTGCAAGTCAAATGATATGCATCATGACTATACAAGGTCAAGTTGGGTCAGACCGTTGACCTGGGTCAGGTCAAATTCTTAAATTTGGCCTGGCATAACAATATTATATATCATTCGATTTTTATTGACGAAAGGATTGCAATGGTCCACCAACTATGGCTGCATTTTGCTTGGTTAGGAAGTTATTAGCGAAAAATGAAACGCCCTTATGCATTGGTGGCTATGGACATTCCCAAGAACTTTCCCAATATTCAGTGACCTGTAGCTCTCTAGGCTTTGACCTGACCCGAAAATCATTAACACTGTAATGAAAGAGCAACTCAAGAGCTTTCTAACAGTGTTAGAAAATGTTTCTAACTATCATAGTTTCGGAGATATATGAGTTTTTTTAGTACACTTCATATTAGCGATTTTGACCTATTTTGGCCTCTGGTGACCTTGATTTTGACCTGACGAGAAAAATGACTAAAGTATTTTCGATATAATTTTTAAAGAGTTTTCGATTGCCCTTATGCGCTTTTTCTAGCTCTCTTAGTTCTTGAGATCGTGGGGGTCTTTGTTCGCCCCCCACCAGGGCGAAGGTGGCTCGTATACGCCACCGGGGCAAGGGTTAACATATCGAGTGACCCACCCCGACCGACCAGCCGACCGTCACGATAATGAAAACCTCAGTCTCCGCTGCGAATAGGTGTCGCACCTAAAAATAGGCAGCACCACGGGAGAGGGGGAGGGGAGGAAGTACGGGGGTGAGCTGCCCACTTAAGGTCGGGCAAGAGGCAAAGGTATGGTCCCCCAGTTATAGAAAACCATGACAGGGAAAAGAAGGTGCATTGCGCCTTTTACGTCATTGTATTGAAAAATTTAGATTTGATTTTTGCAAATCGGTTTCCCGAATGAATGTGAAACATCGATAGCTTCCACTTTTCCACATTCATAACACTCTTATTCGGGTATGGAATCGCAAAATGAATATAAATCTATAAAAATTCGCACAGCTGCTCCTGTCCCGGAGCGTGGTTGCTGGCCTCTTCTCCCGGCTCTATATTTGTTCACGAATGCTCCGGATATGTTTTCGACACAAATACCTCGCTGTCAGCAAATCCTGCGCGGCTGCAGACAGCAGATATTCAACAAAACGGGACGGAATAACAACAGGACATAGTTCGAGAGTCGGTGACTGATTTCTATTGAAAGGAACTACCTATAAGCATCGACTCTTGGCATTTTCCTTTCGAACTCTGACCGAAAATAGGACATTATCTACACTCATCTATTGGTCTGTTAGCCATAGGCTGCTCTTTGGTGATTGTAACAAAGTTAGTAACGGGGACAAAGACTGCAACATACTTAGCAATTAAGCGCTTATCTGCATCCTATTAAGGTATGGATGTTGGTTAAGCGGTGACACCTCGTGCTATAAACAGAGTTAGTGACTTTTGAGCTACTTGTCAAAACAATCCGGTCCTTTCACCGCTGGAGACGGAGACCTGCCCCCAGCCTTCTCCGTCGGTTTGCTGCACGGCGGCTCAAGCCTAGTGTTTTCCGCTCGAGTGCTGGTCGCTGACAGTGACACAGGTCTCCGCTTGGCGTAATTAATGGAGCTACACGCCTGTCTACCTCCCCCCATCCCCACCTCCGCTGCTGGATTTAAGGCTGAACAGGGAGCAGCGGGCCAGCGCCGCCGGCTCTCCGGTCTGTATCGCCCCGGGGGCTCTGCCGTGTCAACCGCTCCATCACGACCGCATACCAGACAGGTGCGGTACACACCTCCGTCCTTACGCCAGCTGACGGGAGCTGTCAGCCGACTGACTGGGCTAGTGGATGGGGAGCGCCAGAACATGCTGTTTGCGCGGCGGACGCTGGCAGATACACAGCAGCTTCTGCCAAACGAGCTTCCTCACAAAAACTCATCGCATTGGACGCAGGAAGAAAAAGTTAATCTGGCGGACGGCGGAGGGTAGCTAATTGTGAGGTACGGCGTGGCCAACTCCTCTCCAGCTGTTGTAATACTCTGCCGGGAAGGACGCGGGGCCTTTTTTGACCGGTGGAATGAGCATTTGCCTTCAATTCTGAGGCGCTGCTGCCTATATCGTTCACTTTTTATTGCAAAGTTATTAAATTTTCCGAGTATTTTCCTTTTATTATTTTAACTTCATAAGATCGGCATTGACCATTTCCGTTCAGCACCTGCCTAAATGACATATATGATAAACACATGATGCAGTTATCATATACATATATATATATATATATATATATATATATATATATATATATATATATATATATATACGGGCATCCTCGCGTCTCTGGACGTAGAGAGTCTTTTTACCAACGTACCTGTCAGTGAGACCATCGACATCATCACAAAAAATATATTCCATCACCCGCGCCTTCCACCTCTAAAAATGCCACCCGAGCTCCTAAGAAATCTCCTGCACGCATGCACAACTGACTCTGCGTTTTTGAGCCCCCGTGGGCAGCTATATACCCAGATCGACGGGGTAGCCATGGGCTCTCCACTGAGGTGCTTATTCGCGAACGCGTACATGTGTGACGTGGAAAATAGAGTGCTCGAATCTGTGGAGAAGAAACCCAGCATCTACTGCCGATACGTAGACGACATATACTGTCAAACAGACACTAGAGAAATCCTGGAAGCCCTCAAAAGTGCGCTCGAAAAGAAGTCTGTCCTCAGATTCACAATTGAGTGCGGCGTCAACTAAAAACTTCCATTTCTAGACCTTGACATCGATGCCTCGAGCGGAAAATTTCAAACACAAGTGTTTAGAAAACCCACCAACAACGGACGCACACTGGGGCAAATGGCCTCCAAAACCGGCCAAAACCTCCAATTTTGGCATCTTCAAAATCGGACTTCATCGTTTGGCTCTGACAGAGAAATGTTCAAAACCTTGGAAAAGCCTAATTGTGTCCATTTTCTCTTCTTTAGCCGCTTGCACAGATGCTGGAACACAGAGCATTAAACACGCTGCAGCTCGGCGTCAAGTTGACTCGAGATGAGGTACACTTTCTGATGCATTATCAACCATGGTCGCAGTCACAAAACCGTTATCTATTTATATCAATGGAAAGCTGGGAACGCCCTGAAGACACTCAATGTTGAAAAGTACGAAATTTGACAATAAGAGCCTAACAGTACTTGTAACTATTAGGACATGTAAAGCTTCTAACTTATTCTCAAATCCTAAACTTCGTTAGACCTGCGAAAAAACGCACAGCGAGTTTCACTTAGAAATTTATATGCAGTGATGCAATGATGTGTCCTCTAACCAGCCGTGAAAAAATTAGCTCGGCATCAGTTGTCCCAGGGGAGATATGACACTTTTGTGCGGCAATGTAGTCCAAGTAGCGCGGTGAGGCCGGCGGCTACGGCGGTCGCCGGCTCATGTTGCGCGGCAATTGGAGAAAGGACGGCTACCAGGGCGCCGTGGTCGAGTCGTGACAGGGGATGGCGGACTTGCCAGACGCTGAGCAGAGAGTCAATCTGTGCAAAAACCGAGTTTAACACGCGCACTGAGGATGGGGAAGATCAGAGAAGAGTCACCCATTTGTTCATGGAGAGCTCAAAACTACGACCAGAAGGACGCTGTTAAAAAACAAAAGAGATTTACAGGAATGTTTTCGTGCTACCATGAGTCTGGTCGTCGATCAGCCAAAGGCGGGAGGGGGGCAACGGCACAGCTAATGAAGGAAACACAGCCCGCCGTTCTTTCGGGAACTTCCGACAGTTCAGCGAGGTTACTGGGGTAAGCCTGGATCTGCTACAAAGGTTTTCGGTAATATTAGCCGCACTATCATCATCAGGGGCGTAGCCAGGATTTCACTCGGGGGAGAAAAAGGGCCCTGCGACAGCGCCAAAAGGGCCCTGATGGGTAAAAAGGGCCATGCTTTTTACAGAATCGTGTCCTCAGGGGACCCTTCGGGCCATCAGGGGCGGCTGTCCCTGCCCCCGTTGGCTACGCCCTGATCATCATCATCAACAATTAAAATTGAGAAGTATCCGGCCTATGCTCTAGAGACAGTAAGGCTGTTTGTAAACGTGTACCTATGGTACAGCATGCCGGCAACCATACATAAGGTGCAAACGCACGGGGAAGATGTTACTGAGAACAGGGGCGTTGCCAGCGGGGGCCAGGAGGCCTGGCACCCCCCACCTTTTTGCCCAAAATTTCCTGATCTCAGTCAAAATGGGAGAAACCGGACATTCTTATAACCAGCCGCCGCAGAAGGCAACGAGGAGCCCACATTTCAGTATTTGGTCCTAACGTGGAAAGTTTTTTGTCAGCGTCAGTTTTGAGTTTGGCTGCCCCCCACTTCTTTGCCGGTGGCGACGCTTATGACTGAGAGCCTGAAAGTTTCCATAGGAGCATACTTGGAGGGGCCCAGGAGGCAAGGAATAGAGATCACCTTGCATTCAGGCAATATGATACCAGAAAGACATCCATAGTTGACAATCACTGATCAGTGCCAGTACCTGCTTATCACCAATGACCTCATGGTAACATGATCTCCGATGATATAAACAAAAATCCAAAAGGCCCATGACAACGGAGGTTTCGAGCCTGGCAGTCACCCTCTTTATAAGCTGAAAGATAGTGACACTAACCATTACTAATTCGATGGTGCGTGAGTGGGTACTTGGATGTGAGACTGCTTCAAGAACTTACCTAGATTTCAACGATAATTTTCAGGGTTAATGGATAGCAGACTGGATAAAGGACGCGGGATATTAAATAGGAGAGTTACACAAAGATGCAAAAGAGGTCGCAAGATTTAATGGACATTCCCTTGAGTTTAATGTGTTGTCTGTTTCTGCATGTTTGTGCTCATTTTATGAGAAGAGTGACGGTAATCATTCCCTGAAATCGTGCTTAACATTATTGTGTCAATACATGCAGCTCCGCACATGACCCAAGAAGTTTCGATATGGTTCGGTACTGGATTTAAAGACGTCAAATAGTGAAAGAGTGAATTTGTGCAATTATTTATCATGTGGTACTTAATAGTTAAACCAGAGTGAAGGCTCAGCAAGACCTCGACCTATGATGACCTTGAATATGTCAGATCGGTTTTTGAAATATTACTTTGTTTTTTTCTTAGTTTTACCGTCACTGGACCCGCCTTATCTGATTCTGTCTCATTGAGTGTCTGCAAACTGGAAAGAACGAAATCGAATTCCGATATTTATCAACCTTGAAAAATAGTTTATCTGATATAACCTGGTGTAGATACCCAATGTTTTGTGGCTGGTTAATGAAGCTCAGAGCAACACCTTTCATTTGAGCACAAAAAGTATTCCTAATCAAAGTATTTTTTTAGTTACGAGGTTTTGACCTATTTTGAAGCCCAGTTGCCCCAGTGTGGGACGGTGCATGAACGGCGCAAGTGAATGTCCTGAACGATATCGCAAAGGCACCATAAGAGCCTACATACGCTGCGCACTGAAGTGCTGTAGCACCTGGAGCGCCTGCAACGAAGAACGCAACACCATCAAGCAAATGCTGATCAACAACGGTTTTTCTAACACAGAAGTCGATAAGGAGACCCAGGACCTAATTGACCATCACCAGCAGCCTAAAAACCACGCGACACACCCAACAACAGTGCAAATCAAGCTTTACTATGAAGGCCTAATATCACCATCCTATAAGCTTGATGAACGAGTTCTAAAACCAATCATCAGAGAAAACGTCAGGCCTGTGCAAGAAACCTCCAATCTCCAACTCATCATCTATTACAAGAGTCGGAAAGTATCAAATCTGGTGATGTGGAATAACCTGCACCCGAAGAATGGCTCCATGCGACGAAATGTAGTCTATAGGTTCTCCTGCCCCCACAGCGATTGCAAGCGCTGTCCAGAACCTGTAGACTACATAGGCGCCCCAACAACAACGCTATCTCGCTGCATGACCATGCATCTCCAGGGTGGACACCAGCACATGATGGACATGATGTACCAGCACATGATGGACCAACACAAACACCAAATATCCAGGCAAGACTTAGAGAATAACGTGACAATCATAGATTCAAACTCCAGCAAGCAAAAGCTTTGGATCCTGGAAGCTCTCTGGCTAAACCAAGAGTTACCAGTGATCAACAAACAGCTCAAGCTTACTGCTGAGACACACCTTTTTCGGCAGCGCATTCTAATGCTGTATTCCGCATGATGTCTCGCAGTTTCACTATAAGTTATTCATCTTCATTCACTCCTTCATTCATCGTGAATTTCGTATTTAGCTGTCATTATGAATCGTGTATGAATTTGATCGTATCCTTACATTGTATTTTAATTTTTGTGATAGCGTTCGTGTAATTTTTGTATTTGCAAAAGAGATTTAACCCATAAACTTAAACATATTTGTTCTCCCTCCAGCCTAGTTAACTTCAGCTTGTTGAAAATGTCCCATAACCATTTGCAGTGTTTTTAGTGAATAATTCAAAAGCTTAGATTCTTTGTAATGTGGACAGTATTCGAATGACATCCGATTAGTTTTCATGTTTAGTGTGTAATTATATTTCTGATGATGAAAGTTGAATCTTTCAAAACGTGTCAAGCAATTCCACATTCGGGTGTTTTATTAATAAAATTTCCAACAATAGTAAACAACTAATCAGAGAACTGAAAAAAAACAAAAAAGAAACAGGCGATTAAGGCATCATATGCTCGGGCATTTAACCATCAATGTTATATATTATATATATATATATATATATATATATATATATATATATATATATATATATATATAATATAAAATGTAATATATAATACATATTTTGCATTATATCTTGCATTTATTTGTGTTTAGTTCTTCGTAGGCGCTTCAGCTAGGAGTCACGGAGCGCACCAGGAGCCACTCTTTTGACCTATAATGCTGCTGTACCAGCAAGTAAGCACATAAGTGTAAACAAAATCACTAGAGCCGAATGATGCGCTACTTATTCTATTACCGCGCCACTCCGCTACATGTGGAGTCTATAAACGGTAGCGGGGTAGCGATAGCAGTTTCTATAAACAAAAAGTAGAGGGGTTGCGGGTAGCCACCTCAAAAAGTACTGAAAACCACTACCGCCACTGGAAGCTTGTTAAGGGAACCACTACACAAAAAATCTAAGATGGAGATTGGGGTAAATAATTTTTCATCCATCAGAAAAAAGAAGATAGTATAAACGTCTTTGTTGTGTGACTTTGTTTGCATATCTTACAATAACAACGTGAATTGTTATTAAAATGCGTATAATAAGGAGTTTTCTTTAAAGTTTATTTAAAAAACAAAAAATTTTTGGAGCACATTTCATAGCAAGAAATTAGTGACAATGGAGAAGTGGGGTAGCGAGAAGTGGTCTCGCAGTTTGAAGAGAAGTGGTGCTGGTAGCGGAAGCGGCTTCAGCCAGCAAAGGTAAGGAAAGTAGCGAAAGAAGTTTCATGATTTGGTAGCGGCACCCACCTCTAAAAATCACTTTGGAAAGAGAGGTTTTGAATCTGGGGTAACCTGGGCAATTTTTACCGCGGAGACAGAGCAGATTGCAACTAATTTTTTGCGCCATGCGATAAGTAAATCATGCAGAATGCTCATTTCGAAATTAATAAAAATTCCGAGTTCTCCACTGGACAAAACAGCACATGCACAGACAATTTACTAGGATGCGTCTCTTGTCTTTTCTGCATTCTGCATTTTCTATTTAACTATGAGGTTACGGAAGGCTGCTTGGAAATACACAAAAGTTAAATCGTGTCTAAGATACCACTGTGATCATGATCAAGGACCAAAGCCTGTCAGTTCAATATCTATACTGTTTTTATATTCCGGTATAAGCTTTACGGCAAAAAATCATCTTATCACGCGCATTGACAGGGGGTGGGTACCCGCCCACCTCGGTTTTTTAGAGATAGAATAAAAAACGGTAGCGCGTAGCACCATCATACTTGGCAAAACTTTTTCTGATAATGTTTACAAGGTATGCCAAAATCTTAAGGTTGGGTCATCTCAGGTCAGGTCACCAGTGCAGGTCAAGTGACCCCACCTCAATTTTTTTTAAGATAGCATAAGTCAGAACAGGGTGAACCTATTCAATTGAAACTAATAGCACATAATGGGCCGACCGAGTTCTACAAAATGCATTCTGGTATTTTTTATATCGTAGACCTAAGGTCAGGTACGAGTCATGACCTCTCCATAGGAACTACACGGGAAAAATGGTTTAAACTAAATAGCTCAGTAATGAATGATGGTAGAGAATTTATTTTAACAACATTAGCTTTTTCTTATCCTCACAATTTTAAATATATGCATATTGACCCAGTTTGACCTTGGCCTTACCTCAGGGTAGGCTAAATCCTAGATTTGACCTGATGTGATCTAGGAAGGTCATATTATATGTTATTCGATTAGACTTGCTACGAGGATTCCTCCCCATGGTACATAGTGTTTTGCTCTATCTTTACTTGTTCAGATGTGATGACTAAAATTCTTCATTTACATGTTATCCCTATGGTGGTATGCCTTGACCTCTAGTGACCTTAAAGGTGACCTGACAAAAAATGGTATAAATGTTTTCTACAGAGATTTGAATGGGATATCCAACAACGTTTGCCGTTTCTCGCTACCTAGCGTGGTTCTCGACATCTTAAGGGGAAGGGGGCGGGTACCCGTCCCTCCGTCAAAGCGAAGGTGGCTCAGATGCCGTCAAGGCTCGCGTAAACAATATGTTTAACTATATCATTTTACTGAACTCGTTGTTTTTGACAGGCAAACGGCATCAGGCTTGTCTGGGTCTCTCAGATCTACCAGTGCAGCCGTTAGCAAGTCAACTGAGGTATTCGGAGCGCTGAGCAGCTGGAAACCTGAGCCTCGTGAAAACAAGCTATTTCAAAATGTGTTAATTAATCACTCCAGGGCCCGGTTTCATAAACATTGCAGCATGAGTTGTAGAAATGGGACGTAATTTACGCCGCTCTCTCTGGCGATACCAATTGGCAGCTCTAGTGAATGTGGTGTAAATTACAATTCATGCTATTGGGTTTATGAAACCGGGCCCAGGAAGAGTTCGCAGCCACCGCGCGTTTCTACGGTTTGCCTTTTGATTCAACTGCCCGGTCTCGTTTTGCGCTATCGATGCTCCCTTCAATTCAGGAAGAATAGAGAAAGGGAATTATTTTCCAAACAATTTGGAGGTCAACATCTACCATGCTTCACAACATTCCTAAGCGTTGGTTTGAAAAAGTGGAAATTATCTTTAAAATTCATCTGCAGGCCATGCAGCCCCTACCTTGAAATACTGGCATCAGGCCGGGTTTTTTACCAGTTTCGACTGCGCTCCAACGAAAAATCGTTTCTGAGGGGCATACTTTGGAGGCATGTCCTGTAGGATGTCAGAGCAAAAGAGAAAATGATGATAATATTGCAACACATTTTCATCATAGACGGCTCCACATGATATTCTTACTTATCAAATCACAAAGCATACTTATGTGCAGATCACATACTTCTATTAACATCTAAAGGAACGCATATAGCGTTCACAAGATAGGCTAAAATACCGGATATATTAGGCAGCTCCGCGTGCCAGCGACAGCAAAACTCGGGAGCTGCGAAACCATGGATCTGCAACGATGGGCTGAGTCATGCTGGATTAACGCGAGGATCCCGTGCTACTAGCGCTGTCAGACAGCACCGCCCCCGGCATCGCTCTGGTCCGGGAATCTGCACCAGCGCCGCTAACTTGTCTGCCCTCGGCTCAGGAGTTCTCACTCCGGCAGTTGATGAGACGTACACGACCCTTGTCTGGCTGCTTCTAACTAAGTAAGACACGTGATGCGTCTTATTCAAAGCTTGTTGACCATTCGAATTTCCCCAAACTCGTTTAATTTCATTCGAGCATGGTGCGTCCTCCACCGGGCCTTCTGTAGACGAACCTGTCGCACCGTTAATGACCTTGACTTTAATCAATTTCTGACAAATGAACAATAAAATGTTTTGCTATAATTGACGAATAACAATATTAGCAAAATAGTTGCAAAACTTTCAAGAGCGTCATACTTGAATGAAAGAACTAATTCAGAACTGACCTGATTTTTTCTTACATCAGTCAAATGTCTTACCTTTTTAGCTCTTGTTCACATCAATACAGAAAGCCGAAGCGTGCGAACTTGCACCAACGAAAAGAGACTGTCCAGTTGAAAAGAGACGTACGAAAATCACGGAGCAAATGGCAATCAGGAGGCGACCTTAATAGAAAATAAATATGCACAAGCAAGCTAGATGATGGGACCTGCAAGGGAGTCGAAATCTACCCAATTACTACTTTTTGACAACGATAATACGGTTACTATCACGGCCGGTCGATCCAGGATCTTCCATGGCTTGCATTATAGCACCCAGCGTTGGTAAATCTACGGTTGAGACCTTAAACGCGCTTGTGGTGACGCATGGCGATTAGGCATGCCCAATCTGTGTGCCTGCCGGACCAGCTGCGGCATCACAGGTCACGCGGGCATAACATAATCATTCAGAGCGCACGGTGTGCCGGCTGGTGGCTGCGTCTCGACAGATACCGCCCCACCCCTCCGTCAGATCTGAGCCATGGAAAAATCCGCCTACCCGATCCCACGTTCGACCGAAACCCAGGCTTCAGTCGCTTGTACGCTTCACTGGAGTTGACTGCTAAAGTTTAAAGCGATCTGACATTGACGTGGCAACTGCCGCCTCCGATAGTTAGTGGCAAGTTGATGGTCTGCGGTAACGGCACACGTCTAATCAGACCAACACGATCCAAAATGTCTGGAAAATATGGTTTTAAATTAGGCGTGACAGTTACGTGAAACGGATCCTATTCAGCTTCCAAACTACTATAATAAATGTTTAATGCAGGCGCTCTCCCTAGCTATTACTTTTGTACTCAAACATACATCACTTTTGCACTCAAACACACATCACTTTTGTACTCAAACACACCTTCCTGTTGAGCCGCTTTGCATCCATCACGCGGGAAGACTGGTGCGGACGGCTGTAGAGACGCCTCCTGGCTCCAAACACGAGACAATGTCTGTTCAGTTGGCAGCGATGCAACTAGTACGCTGCTTAACCCTCGCCCCACCGAGGGGGCCATCGATGGCCCCCTAAGGTTTTCCGGGATAGCAGAAAAACGACGAGGCGCAGCACCGCGGTTGAGGGCTCTACCTCTCACTGCATCATTTTCCCATCATCCCTGAAATTTTTTACCCCGGGTCACCCAAGGTCAGGTCACCAGACGAGGTCAACCAAGGTCACCTCACTTCAATTTAGAGCTCTGTAAGAGCTACATTTCAAAGTCGATCGATTTGAAACTTCCTACACTTCATGACCCCTCCAGGGTCTACAAGGTGTATATCCGGGATTTTTTGATTTCGTGCCCTGAGGTCAGGTCACGAGGCGACCTCTCCCATTGGAAAAGCATGGGGAAAAGCTATTTCATGATATAAAAGCCACAAAAATGATTGCAAATACTCAGACTGCTCAGAACAACGTTTTTGGACACCCTTTCACGGATCCCAGGGGTCATATTTGCCCTTTGACTTTTCCAAGGTCATCCAAGGTCACCGGAGGTCAAAAACAGTATTTTGACAATAACTTTTGACCTAATTGAGCTAGAGCGGTGAAACAAACACCATCGTGTTTGTCTTGTCACTGGCTTTCATTTGATATACGGCAAGATCACTTTTTGACCTTTCGTGACCTCAGGTCATATTAGGTCACGAGTTGACCTCTGGCGGTCAAACCACTGGCGGGAGGTCTTGACGTTCCACATAGCGGAAAAAGTACAGGCAATTTGCTATCAAATGTACTTTACCAGGCCTCAATAGCTCTAATGACATGAGAGTTATGCCCAGTTTGCTTAATCATTGCATATTTGAGTGAAAATAGCCGATCTTGACCTAATTTGACCTCTGGAGGTCAAACCATTGACCTGAGCACTAAAACATGTGAAGTAATTTCTTACTGAATTCACGCGAGCTTTCTATTGCACTTCGCAGATTTGCGCTAACGCCCATATTTTCGGAGTTAGAGGGGGCCATCGATGGCCCCCGGTGGGGCGAAGGTGGCGCCGGACCCCGGTGGGGCGCGGGTTAAATTCCGGCAGGCACGTGTTTTTAGTAGCAACGCAATATGTCTAAAACATTTTTTTCTTCAAATAAGGTATGCATTCAATCTGTCTTCGCCTACTACTGTCAGAGAGGGGGACTGGGTAGGGTTCTGCTCACCTCTCAATATTTCTTAGAATATCTCCAAAATAGTTCCTCATAGGCTCTTGAAATTTTGAATTTTCTCTAAACAAAATTGGACTGATTCCCTGAAAATTTTAACATTTTACCTTTACCAGCTCAGTAATTAAGAAGGATATTTTCGCAAACCGAGTATTATCGTGTACGGTGCGTTCTTCGTACAACGAAGCCGTGGGTAACAATACTGAAGTGAGTCCGAGTGTTTGAATATCATGAAATATATTCCAAGTGATTTTTAACGTTAATTTCTTATTATTTTTATTAGGGCCACTCCAACAGGCACACTAGCCCAATTACAGGGAACATTGGCGTGGGTGTTTAACACGCACATTAACGGGGGTGGGTACCCGCCCCCTTGGGTTTTTTTGGACACAATGAAAAACGGCGATGCGTAGCGCCGCCGTACTCGGCATACCTTTCCTCTGATCATTTTTACAGCTTTCGTCAAAATTTTAAGGTTAGGTAATCTCAGGTCAGGTCACCAGTACAGGTCAAGTGACTTGACCTAAAAAGTTTAGATAGCATAAGTCGGAACAGGGTGAGCTTATCCGATTGAAACTCATACCACCTAATGAGCCCACTGAGTTCTCTAAAAATTATTCCGTTATTCTTTATATCGATGACCTAAGGCCAGGTATGAGCCGTGATATCTCCATTGGAAATACATGGGAAAAGTGGTTTTAACTAAATAACTTGATAATGGATAGTGATAGAGTGTTTATTTTAGCTTCATTAGACTGCCCTTGTCTTTGCAGTCCCAATGATGTGCATTTTGACCTAATTTGATGTTGACCTGACCTCAGGTCAGGTCAAATGACATATTTAACCTGATTTGACCTAGCAAAGGCATATTATGCATAGTTAGATTCAGCTTTCTGCGAGGATTCCAATGGTCTAAATGGTTTTGCTCTATTTTTACTTGTTCAGATGTAATGACCGAACACCTTCATTTACATGTTATCCCTGTGACGGCATGTTTTGACTTCCAGTGACCTTAAATGTGACCTGATAAAAAATAGTTCAGATATTTTCGATGAAGAATTAGATGGCCTACCCAAGGCCGCTTAATTTTTCGCTACCTTCCAATCCCGCTTCGTCATTGAATCACTGTATCCAGATAACCAGAAATTTGGTTAGCATTATCAATTATACTTGCCGCACCACTCTCCGCTAAAATTTGATATTTTTCCTGCTTTTCCAACTGTGAATTTTTGTTTTTGAACAGTG
This sequence comes from Lepas anatifera, assembly GCA_034440635.1. Taxonomy (NCBI): domain Eukaryota; kingdom Metazoa; phylum Arthropoda; class Thecostraca; family Lepadidae; genus Lepas; species Lepas anatifera. The sequence goes on along the minus strand of JAOTON010001897.1, from coordinate 394,985 downwards.
GCGGACCAAGGATTCTGGTAAGTGGGGGGGGGGGGTGGGGCCTCAGACCATCAACGTTTCACCCAAAGGACGGCTATAGTATCGCATCCTTCGCGTCCGGCTTTCGGTAGCCGTCATACCCGTGGATCGTGTTTTTAGCAATGTCCCGTCCCTCCCTTCCACCGCTATAACACATTTTCTGCTGTTCTGTTGCTTTTCTTAGTGTCAGAACATCTTACTCAAGAGCGGAAAATGCCAAAAGAAGCCATATTTATACAAGGGACAAACCAAAAATAGCTTAGGTAAAAAAGGGCCAGTATGCTAGAAAAGCGGCCAAAAAGGTCAGATTCCAAGAAACGGCCAACTGAAAAAATCGCAGGGTCAAACACGGCATCAAATGCCAAATTCGAGACATGTGGTTGCAAAATCGCCAAGCTGGTAGCCCTGGTCACAAACGCATATTTCTATCAAGGCAAGCCTTTAGGAGAATAAGTCCTCAGGAGTATGACTGATATGTCTGCAAGCATGCAACAAAACTCCCACAGCATATTTGGGAATATCAATGCCACCACTAAAACCATGCATACATGTTAATGCTTTCAAGGGCAAAACCCACATCAAAACTAGTTCCCAGAGGTGCAGAAAGTATGCTGGCTGTCACAAACTGAATGCGACATATGCCTTCTCTGTCACAAAAAGCTGAAAATCATAATTGTATACTTGAATACTATTTCCAATACGCTGAATGTCATCTACCTGTCCCTTACTTTTTACAACAGACAAGGTTCAAGCATTACCAAGCCAAGCCATTACCGCATAAAGGTAGTAAACTGTGTTTTCATTTTTAGATCATGTTTGTTTTTGGAAGGAAAATTTCCAATTATTGATCATTGTTCCCTGTATTGGGATCATAGCTATCATTGGCAACTCTGACTGCAGTTTCCCTGAATGACATGCACTTCCCTTTTTGAAGAAGCTTCCATTTTTGGAAGGAGTGTTTCCAATTATGGTACATTTCCCCATGATTAAATGTGGCAATTATCATGAAAATAATTATTATTGGGAACTAATCCATGAATGGGAGCGTACACCTACACACAATTGGGAACCCTGATCACAGCTCTCCCCCCACTGAACTTCTATCTCATATATCAACAAAAGGGACAAAAATGTCAATGTCGACATAGGATTTGGATCTACCTAAAATGTGTTGGTAAAGTGGACCTTAGGTAGCGTTTTTATAGAAAGATCAAATGCTTAAAATTTTGGTAATCATCGGGTAGACGTCTCCGCTCTCCGGCTTTTTCCCCAAAATATCCCAAGATCCAGAAATATCCAAACATATCCCACGTTTTGTTCCGAACAACCCAATATTCCAATAAATCCCCATTCCGGGAGCAATGATATGCCCAGGAGGATGCTGGGAAGGGTATGTATTGTGCAGAGCATAGGCGGATCCAGGATTGCCGACCGGAGAGGGCACCTTCCCGGGGAGACGCCATCCGGACCAGGGGGCGCCACTTATGACCGGCAAAACCTATCAGGTGGGCGCCAAATTCTATCGGTGGGCGCCGACTTTCGTATCCTGGGGGGGAGGGGTGGGAAGTGACATTTCAGGGGGGCGCCTTCATCCTTTCAGGGGGCGCCGAGGGTCGATCGGGGGGCACGTGCCCCCTTGCCCCCTGGATCCGCCTATGGTGCAGAGGCGTGCTCAGACTGCCAGAAAGGGGGATGAAGTTAGCAAAGGCGTGCTAAGAAGACTGCTGGCAAGGGGACGTGTTGAACATAGGCGTGTTCAGACTGCTATGGTGGGGAAGTATTGTACAGAGGCGTGCTCGGACTGCCAGAAAGGGGGGGTGAAGTTAGCAAAGGCGTGCCAAGAAGACTGCTGGCAAGGGGACGTGTTGAACATACATAGGCGTGTTCAGACTGCTATGGTGGGAGGTATTGTACAGAGGCGTGCTCAGACTGCTATGGTGGGGAAGTATTGTTCAGAGGCGTGCTCGGACTGCCAGAAAGGGGGTGAAGTTAGCAAAGGCGTGCCAAGAAGACTGCTGGCAAGGGGGACGTGTTGAACATAGGCGTGTTCAGACTGCTATGGTGGGGAAGTATTTTACAGAGGCGTGCTCAGACTGCCAGAAGGGGGTGAAGTTAGCAAAGGCGTGCCAAGATGACTGCTGGCAAGGGGATGTGTTGAACATAGGCGTGCTCAGACTGCTATGGTGGAAAGGTTCTGTACAGAGGCGTGCTCAGACTGCTATTATATGGAAGTATTGTACAGAGGCGTGCTCAGACTGCCAGAAGAGGGGGGAGTGAAGTTAGCAAAGGCGTGCCAAGAAGACTGCTGGCAAGGGAACGTGTTGAACATAGGCGTTTTCAGACTGCTATGGTGGGGAGGTATTGTACAGAGGCGTGCTCGGACTGCTATGGTGGGGACGTATTATACAGAGGCGTGCTGAGACTGCCAGAAAGGGGGGTGAAGTTAGCAAAGGCGTGCCAAGAAGACTGCTGTCGAGGGGACGTGTTGAACATAGGCGTGTTCAGACTGCTATGGTGGGGAGGTATTACACAGAGGCGTGCTCAGGCTGCCAGAAAGGGGTGGTGAAGTTAGCAAAGGCGTGCTTAGAAGACTGCTGGCAAGGGGACGAAGCCATTTTGGCACGCTTTTGCTAACTTCACCCCCCTTTCTGGCAGTCTGATAACGCCTCTGTATCATACATCCCCACCATAGCAGTCTGAGTACGCCTCTGTACTATACATCCCCTAACCAGCACTCTGAGCACGCCTATGCACAATACATCCCTTCATCGTAGTCTAAGCATGAGATCTGTAGACTAAATTCCCTTCATAACAGTCTGAGCACGCCTCTGTTCAACACATTCCCTGTCAGCAGGCTCCTTGGCACGCCTTTGCTAACTTCGACCCCTTTCCTGGCAGTCTGAGCACGCCTCTGTACAATACTTCCCCACCATAGCAGTCTGAACACGCCTATGTTCAACACGTCCCCTTGCCGGCAGTCTTCTTGGCACGCCTTTGCTAACTTCACCCCCCTTTCTGGCAGTATGAGCTCGCCTCTGTACACTACCTCCCCACCATACCAGTCTGAACACGCCTATGTTCAACACGTCCCCTTGCCAGCAATCTTCTTGGCACGCCTTTGCTAACTTCACCCCCCTTTCTGGCAGTCTGAGCACGCCTCTGTAAAATACTTCCCCACCATAGCAGTCTGAACACGCCTATGTTCAACACGTCCCCTTGCCAGCAGTCTTCTTGGCACGCCTTTGCTAACTTCACCCCCCCTTTCTGGCAATCTGAGCACGCCTCTGTACAATACTTCCCCACCATAGCAGTCTGAGCACGCCTCTGTACAATACCTCCCCACCATAGCAGTCTGAACACGCCTATGTTCAACACGTACCCTTGCCGGGCAGTCTTCTTAGCAAGCCTTTGCTAACTTCAACCCCCCCTTTCTGGCAGTCTGAGCACGCCTGTGTACAATACTTCCCTACCATAGCAGTCTGAGCACGCCTCTGCACAATACATCCCCTTCCCAGCATCCTCCTGGGCATATCATTGCTCCCGGAATGGGGATTTATTGTAATATTGGGTTGTTCGGAACAAAACTTTGGCTATTTCCGGATATTTCTGTATCTTGGGATATTTTGGGGAAAAAGCCGGAGACCGGAGACGTCTACCCGATGATTACCAAAATTTTCCCCCAACACCCGATTATCACCTGCCTGGTCGTTCCTTCTTGCAGTAAAAACTCTGAGGCAACTACCCTGCACAGATGAAAAATTATGTCTATTGGCCTAATAGGTACAGGGGTATTGGAAGTCTCATACCAAAGAAAGATCCAGTGGAGTCAAAATCCTGCTTTAACTCCATGCAGTTCATGTCCTGTGTGTTGCTACCTACCACTGGTAGTAAGCAACACACCCCCAACCAGCGTTTTTCGAAGTCTCTTTCTTTCTGAGATTTCCTGTGATTTTCTCAGACGAGAAGGGGGTCTACTAGGCCCCCTCCAGTGCACGTTAGTGCCACGCCCCTCTCCAGTATGTGTTTTAACACTTTGTGAAGGACTGCATTGGCACACATTTGCTATCTGTACAATATTGACATGATAATTTGATCATGAAATCTCACCTGAATTACTTTTGTTGCCAGTCTGTTGCTGGCGCCAGCTCTCCCAACTTCCTCCAGCTCCAAATCTACCTAACCCAAAGCAATTGACCTAACCAATCTTGATCCCGGGCACACATAAGGTAAGGCACAAGCAAGCTAAGGAATGAAAAACCAAGTTTGTTATGTGAAAGTGCATCAGTCTCAAAGTAGCCTACATTCATCTTAGATTAGCCATGGGCAGCACTATTTATTCCAGCTAGTTTTAGCCTGCACTTATCTCAGATATACCTAATAAATATGCCCTCAAAAGAAGAAGCTTCCCACCTGTTAAAATTTTTTGGCGGGCTCTTCATCACATAAACATTTCTAACTTGTCTTGCCGCTGTTGCGTACCTTAAGTAGAATTGCTGCCCAGCTATGTTTATTTCTTTCACTCATTTAGTACTTTTCTTAGTAGCTTTTAGGCGTACTTAGTACTAAATTCAAAGACATAGGGACCGCTAAATCGAAGAGACTCAAACTCTAAATATTATTGAACATGACAAAATGGACAGAGAAGTACTTGATAACGTATCTGCGTTATCTTTAATGCCTTAAAAATGGCCACAGTCCTATATTTCTCGAAAAAATTGACTGTCACATTTCGGGCATCTAGGCGGCAACTTTCTGGCAACTACTAACAATCGGCACCATTGGGCTGCATGTTAAAATCTGGCAACTGTGACAGCGGTTTCCGGGTTTTCTGCAGCGAGGGGTCCCTCGTTTTAGTAGAAACTGAACACAGTACCAATATTGTATCACTGATGGTACGCTGTGCAATTGAAGAACAGAGTTGCTAAATTGAAATAATCGCTACACGCCTCATTCTGTATTTCGAAAATATGTGGTTTGATTTTAAACCATACAGTCACGATCGCTGTTTTGTCACAGTTATGCGCCTCGATTTTCGTAAATATGTCACAAACTCCAGCAGCAGAGTTGGCAAGTTTCTGCACCTCTGCTAGTTCCGGTGCGGAGAAACTGCGAGGACACTGCGATTTAAAAGTGACGATCAGCACCGTGACCAGAGTCTTTGGTTGATCGGAATCTGGTCCTTCCCGGCTCTCTATATGTACACAGCCAGCGGCGACGGAATAAATCACGGAGCCAATGGGGCAGGCCTGTGTGCGGATTGAGGAACGCTGGCGGGACCGGCCGCCGCGCCGTGTGACTACGGCGCTCCGCGGGGACTATACATCAGGCCGGGGTAATCGGCGGCTCCCGCACGCAGCTGTCCGTAGGGCTCTGACCGGACTGCGGCACATATCGCTCGGACAGGATTTATCGCCCAACAGGTTGAAATGCAGCCGCTGTTCCGACTCTAAGCATGCCCTGTCCCCATGTCTCCGGCCTCATTTCAGCAGGAGTCGCTCACGTCCAACTAATGATATTGTGCGGTGGAAATGCCGAGTCACGTTTGCGTGTTGAATCACATACCATCACAGTGTTATCAACTATATGTCCTGAATTCATGAATTTACGCGGAACCTCGCACCTGAACAGGAGCGATTTTGATAGCTTAACCCTTCACCGCCTGGGGGTCCGATCAGACCCCTTCAGTTTTTTTTGCCGATGATTCAAAGCTGATCAAAATAAGTGATCCATCACTTTGCATACCTATAGGCTGACTCACTTTTGACAACGTATGACCAAAAACTGGCATCAGGTCAGGTCAAGTCAATGAGTTATGACATAATTTTTAAACCCATGGAAGGCGATTATAGTTTCCTTAAATGAGGCTGAAAAAAACTGCAGGGTGTAACTCTGCTTCTACAAGAGCTAGATCAAGTTTCTAAACATCATTCGAAAGCTCTTGAAACGGCAAATATGTATGCCGTTAGCCATTTTGAGGTCAGGTGAATAACAAGCTCACCAGAGGTCACCAAAAGTCATAGTTTTCGAAATTGTTTGTGTCTATAACCTTTGAACCAGATAACATAAAGCAATCAATGTGGTATGATACTGACGCGAATGACACAAGAATTCGAATGATGTTCAGAATGTCCCCTGTAAGGCCATTATTTAACCTCGACCAGAGGTCAAAGCCATAATGTAACCTTTCAAGGTCATGTTGCATATGGTCATGTTCGAATCCTTGGGTGTTGACGAATACATTGATGACCTTGACTTTGTTGTAGACCTACAAAACCTGTATTACGACCACAATCGTGTAATGGTTCCCGAGTTATAAGGGATTCCCTAAACGGGTCAAAATTCGACCCATTTTGGCCTTCTGTGACCTTACGGGTCCACAGATATTGTTCAAACTCGGCTTAAGAGTAAAAGACGGCAAGGCGCATTCAGAACCGTTTCATTTTTGTCTATATCACTTTCGGTTCCCAAAATCGTAGTGGGGGGGTGATCGTACCCTCAGGCGGTGGTGCGTGCGGAAAGAGTCAGGCCAGGTGGTGCCGGGTTAGGATTTCCATTTTTGCTTGCTGAATGATGATTGAATGAGATAGTAAACGGTCATGTGTATTTTAGGCTATGCTGTCATATTATTTGTACCTCTTTGGTTGATATTAGTGACTACCACATGCGGACTTTTGGTACCTCTAATGATTTCATGACCAATCATACAACTTTCAAGCTCTCAGAAAAATGTTTTAATAAAGCTTGAAACCTTCCTACATTTCAAAATTCGATACAACATCAACTTGCTTTAACCCTAGGACGGCCGGAAAATGTGTATACCTAGAAACGGCCTCGCCGGTCAATTGACCGGTCCCAGCTGAGCACACTGATTTGTTCACTCAGGATCCGCAAACACGCGAAAAAAATCAAGAATACGCAAACTGCCACATCTGACGGAGGATTCATACCACCGATGTGCACGTGCGCGTGTCTGGCACGTGCCTTTCTCCAACAATGGAGGTGAGTTTTCGTTGCTCAATCTGAGGTGCAGCAGATCGGTACGTTATCAGTCGAAATAAGTGTGGGTAGTGATTGCCTGATTGTTGTAAACATATCGTATTTGAATATTCTACATACCACTTTTTTGGTTGAACATTAGCCATGTCGGATCACCACTTTTTCACAGGATCTTTGATTACCGGGTGTTTTATAATGTATTGATGGCCGCTAATCACGATTTTCTGGTCTAAAATGTGGAATTCGAAAAATATTTGCCCGCCAAGCCGTTTGAAATTCTTCCGGTTTGCCAAAATTTCGATGTTTTCATATCTCACGGACAATAGAATTACAACCAATGTATTGAAAGGGCTCCAGAACTTTAAACAATTGAATCTGAACAATTGAAACCTTTTTGACTCCTGAAATATATATTTACCCGAAAAGTACCTTGGAATGACAGGGATGTTTGAGCTAAAAGATGATAATAATGGCGCGCATGACGCAGCCGTCAATCAGTGTCCCGCTACGTCGCTTATGACAAGACTATTAGCCAAAGGCTGGATATAGGATTGAGCCTATTATGAATTCGATGAATGAACATTTACCTTCACAAGATGATCTAGATTTCCCGCTTGCAGTTTAAATATTATTGGTAATGGTCGCTTTAAAGCAGGTCCAATTCAGATCAGCCAGCGATATATAGATTAGGTATCTAAGCGAGTCACGCGGATCAATTTTAAGTATTCAAATGATGTAAGAGCCAGTCGATTATATTTAGATTAGTCTTGCTATCACTAGCAAGGAGAATACCGCATTTCGGGAAAAATGAGCTACACCACACCTAGCGCCGCCGTCAAGCCATGTATGCGCCGCTTAACCAGCTCTTGACTGGGGCTGACGTTGTCGGTCACATTATGATGCTGCGGCTTGAAGAATGGAGGCCAGAGAAGTGGACGAATTTCACGTTTCAATGGCGTGAAAATTCGAACCGACCGCTGATGAAGTTACCGAGACTTACAGAAGAGCATCTGTGCCAGCAAGAAACAAGTACAAAGTTCGCTGTGAAATAAGAAAGCATTATAATTTGAAGGAAGCGATCAGCAGGCGCCTACAAAACATGAAGATATTGTCCGCATGGACAAAGCATGACAACATTGTTTGACATATCAAACAGATCTCTACCATCAAAGGTATCGGCAAACAGAGCATTTCTGGAAAACCAGCGATAGGCACAGAGGTTGCATATTGGTGGCTTGGACGCAGTCGTGACAGACCATTGGAGGCGGCAGCAGCTGAGGCAAGCCACTGCTGCTGTCGTTGTGGCTACCAGGAGTTCTCCGGATGTTGCGTTCTGACGGAGCTGAAGCTGCGTCAGAACGCAACGGCACCATTGACAGCGACCGCTGGTGGTACATGCAGCAGCGAGCTTCCTATTTGTAGCATCACACCAGCTGCTGACAGACGCCGCATGCGAACAGGCTCGGCAGGTATAAATCAATCTCGGAAAGAAAACTTATTTCTAAATATTACATGGAAGTCGTTTATAGACTTGTCCGGGTGATTGTCATATAATTGTGCTCGAATACGGACGAGCCGGCCTCCCGATCAGGCCTTATTAGCGGCAGCAGCAGTGGCTTGCCGCAGCTGCTGCTGTCTCCAATGGTCCGTCACGACTGCATCCAAGCCACCAATATACAACCTGTGTACTTTTCGCTGGTCTTCCAGAAATGTTCTGTTTGCCGATGCCTTTGATGGTAAAGCTCTGCTTTATATGTCAAACAATGTTGTCATCCTTTGTCCATACTTACAATATCTTCATGTTTTGTAGGCGCCTTCTGATCGCTTCCTTCAGGTTACAAAGCTTCTTATTTCACAGCGAACTTTGTACTTGTTTCTTGCTGGCACAGATACCTTCTGTAAGTCTCGGTAACTTCATCAGCGGTCGGTTCGAATTTTCACGCTATTGAAACGTGAAATTCGTCCACTTCTCGGCCTCCATCTCTTCAAGCCGCAGCATCATAATGTGACCGACAACGTCAGCCCCAGTCAAGAGCTGGTTGCGCAGCATACATGGCTTGACGGCGGCGCTAGGTGTGGTGTAGCTTCATTTTTCCCAAAATGCGGTATTCTCCTTGCTAGTGATAGCAAGACAAATCTAAATATAATCGACTGGCTCTTACATACATTTGAATACTTAAAATTGATCCGCAGTGACTACATGCTTAGATACCTAATCTATATATCGCTGGCTGATCTGAATTGGACCTGCTTTGAAAGCGACCATTACCAATAATATTTAAAACTGCAAGCGAGAGAAATCTAGATCATCTTGTGAAGGTAAGTGTTCATTCATCGAATTTATAATAGGCTCAAATCCTATATCCAGCTCCTTTGGCTAATAGCTTCTTGTCATAAGCGACGTAGCGGGACACTAATTGACGGCTGCGTCATGCGCGCCATCTATTATCATCTTTTTAAGCTCAAACATCCCTGTCTTTCCAAGGTACTTTTCGGGTAAATACTATATTTCAAGGAGTCAAAAAGGTTTCAAACTTGTTCAGATTCAATTGTTTAAAGTTCTGGAGCCCTTTCAATACATTAGTTGTAATTTTATTGTCCGTGAGATATGAAAACATCAAAATTTTGGCAAACCGGAAGAGTTTCAAACGGCTTGCGCGGGCAAATATTTTTCGAATTCCACATTTTAGACCAGAAAATCGTGATTAGCGGTCATCAATACATTAGAAAATACCCGGTAATCAAAGATCCTGTTGAAAAAGTGGTGATCACGACATGGCCTATTGAACATGCAATTTTCACATTTTGCCATAGGCGGATCCGTTTAGGGGTAAAGGGGGGAGGTGGTCGCCAACGATCCTCGAGGCGCCCACTGAAATAGTCACGGCGCCCCCTGAAAGGTCAATTGCGCCCCCTGATATGTCGCTTCCCAACCCTCCCCCAGGATACGAAAATCAGCGCCCACCGATAGGATTTGACGCCCACCTGATGGGTTTTACCGGCCAAAAGTGGCATGCCCTGGTCCGGATGGCACCCCTCCGGAAAGGTCCCCCCTGATTGGCAATCCTGTATCTGCCCATGTATTTTACGGATTCGACGAGCGCAAGATCTCGAAGGCAAGCACATCATCTCATATGATCTGTGTAAAGCCTTTCATCAGGGACTATTCTAATATTTTGAAGGAACAGACCCATATTTTGCGGTATCTTCTCTGAGATTCCAAGCTGAAATGTGTTTTCAAGGGCCTGGAGCCGAAAGCACGCTCATCAATTGTGGGACCGGGAATTGTGATATTTTGTAACTCTTATCCGTAAATTTCTTAGCTAATTTCTTCATTTTCGGGCCCCGTTATACAGCTGGCCTCACGTGGCCGTTCCTGCTCATTCGGCCAACACGCAAGAATCAACTGAAGACGGACCCTCAGCCGGAGCTTTCTATCCAAAAAGCATTCCCCGAAAATAGTTCAACATGCCAACCCGATAGCATATTATTACTTATCCTTCCGTAATGCGTCATGCCGACTAGAAGCATTTCCAGAGCCCGAAAATGGATCGATCTCAGCGACGAAACCCTGTTCTAGATATCCACATACATGTTTGATGCCAAGACGGGACCTGGCCTCTGCTACGACGTCATGCAAAGTCCGAGGCGCTCACTGACTTTGGCTAATATGTATGGGGAAGTGATCTAGGTGGTCATGCGTGCAAATTTCCTCCAGCCCTAAAATGTAGGAAAACATCGTCGACATTGTCATAACTTTGGGCGAAATCTAGCTTTTGGGTCACCCTGCAAATCACGGCATGAAGTCCAGGTCTTAATCTAGCCCGATTGGAATGTTGCTCAAATCGTCATCAAAAGTTAAATGTCACAAGCTGCTGAAGTCGTCGTACATGTAAATAAATTATATTAAGGCACTTTCTATTTTTTATCACAGCTACTGAAACGTTCAGCCATCTCAAGGTGTTTCCGTTTTCGCCAGGGGAAATATTTCTAATAACGCAATATTACATGCGTAATGCACTAATGTGCAAAATTTTGCATTACAAATACAAAAACAGCAACCAAAATTGACAAAATATGATTCAGTTGAGGAAACTTAGCGCTAAATCGCATATAAGGAAGAAAATTACCATTAAAATGCGTTTGAGGCCGGTAATTCCCGAAAAACATGTCACCGGTCAATTGACCGGTATGGCCGCTATAGCTATATACAAATATTTATCTTAAAACAATAAACAGAGGCAGAACAAACTGCATATTGCCGAGAAAGAGGTAATAAGCTATGAGAACTTAAGAGATATCGGACTCATATATTTCTTCGGTCTTCGTATAGCTAATATTTTTCCAAGTGTTACAGGTCAATCGACCGGCACGGCCGTCTTAGAGTTAAGCGCAGACGTAAGTATTTACTTTGACACTGGTTTTATAGGACGATTTTCGGTACATGTGTGGTGGAAATGTTTCTCTTTGATAGCTTGTTTGATTTTATCCTTATTTCCACTTGAATTTTGACATCTTACACAAAGGCAATATCAGGGGATTTATTTAGCTGTAATAATTTGCAGCTATCTAATTATGCAATTCCAGCTAATTTTGTACTTTTATATCACTTAGATCAGACCAGGATTTAGGACCCAGAGTCTGAGGAAGTCATCATCGCCCCGGGTACTGCGTCAGACATTCACCGCAGTCATCTGCAGCATCAGATTCCCATTAGTGGCCAATCAGAGGCCAGCAGACGGAGGCCGCCAGACCAGGATCAAGTGCCGTTGACGTCAATGTATTAGATCCAGAAGAGAAGCACCCGGAGCTCCTTACACAAGCGCTTGTGATGTCCGCCCGACCGTCACATGTAGTCTGAGGGCGGTTCACCCTCTGTTTGCAAAGGTTTTTCCGGACATTTTTGGACCACCAAACTAGCCAATTTTTGTATAGAGCTCTCTATTTTTCTCAATATTTTGCCATGTCGACCTTCTGAATGCATCCTTAGCTGCCACTGCGCATCGGTTTCGAAAAAAATTCGAGACTATATAAAGGCAGTTCTCAAATTTGGTTAAGTCAACCTTGAAAGTGTAATTTGGTTCCCAAACCTAACATTTTGGCGTTACCCAATTTAAACATTGTTCAACACTTCTAAAGACGCCTACGTGACGTCGCATTCCCGTCACATTCATTTGGCACGTGACTGGGAAGCTGTCCACTCAGATATTTTGAAGTCAGTATTTGGGTCAGTTACTCATCTTCCTGGTTCACCACGAAACTATTTCCTTGGTAAAATCAAGATTTTTAGTCAAGTGTCAGGGTCCCATAATGTATCTTCTTTCTTTTTGGCCAGGTGGGTGAGTTAAATGGGAATGAGAGACAGACTTTCCCACTGGCGTACAAATCAGTTCGGAGTGCTCAGAAGTATATTTCATATGCACCATCACTGGCAAGCGGGTAGTTACGCAACGCGTGGTAGTTACGCAACGCAGCCACCCGACGTGCCCTTCTGGTGGCGAAGATCACATATTTTAAAGGCGCTCCAAACTGATTTTTACGCCAGTGGAGAAGGTCCTGCTTTTATTCCTAGTATCTGAATGCATACAAGTATTCACATACGTGACCAAAGTACAGGCATAGTTGGGGTGCTTGGCAGGCAAAAACTATAACTGAAGAAACCGGTAAATATCTTACTTTTCACACGGCAAAATACTTTATCCTAGATTCGAAACAGCCTGGCTTTGCTCCTTACTTCTTAATTCTTACTTCAGAACGTCTTTCATAATTTACTGGAGCATAGCATCAAAATAAAACCACAATGATGGTGTGCAATCCTGCCAAAGTAAAACGCAGACGAAAAAATGGGCGTAATTTTATTCAGGATGTTTACGGCTTATTGTATCAAAAGAGCGGAGACCTGGAAGAACAATGTTGTGAGTATTGTCAGCAATGAAACATTTTTTTCTTCGGAGTCACTTAGAACACACAAACAGTGGAACTGTCTATTCCGGAGTGCCTTCGTTTGCGCATGCTCGAGCTTCTACACCACTACTGCATACTGCTGTCTCGTTTTTCCTCCACCACCACCACAGCCGCCCGCCATATATATGCTTCACAAACATTTTTACGCGTTCATCTCTCAGCTCCACTCAAAACCCACCGACCACGCACCCGATGGCCTGCCCACGGTAAATGCGCGCCGTTTGTGTAATGCAGAGGCCTGCCGGGCCGGGACAATTATTGGCGCGGCGCAGCAGCGACGGCCGCTCCAGCGCGCGCCGCCAAATGGCGCCAAATGGTGCAGCCGTCGGTCAGGCGGCGGCTGCAGACGCTGTTTTCCAGTACTTTATTTTTCCATTACGACTCCACGAAGCAACGAGCCATCAGCATAAGCTGTCTGCCGTAAATCGTTGTAATAACCCCGGGTGGGGGGCTGGCAGTGCGGTGTCTAGTTCTGGCGCGAAACTTTTGCGCCAGACAAGAGAGACCTTTCCTCCTACAGTTTCTTTCAGTTTATTTTAGTTTTCAACAGTTGATACGGTAGCACGCTGTGTACGATGAAGCGGGCCATATATGGACCACACGCATAGTGAACACCGAGATAAAGGTTCTGGAGCAGCACATGTAATTATTCTCAGAGAGCATGGATTTACAATACCGCTGAGAATGATGCGTTCTCAGTGTTGTAAACAGTGCTGAGGCAGGGTGACCACCGTTCACTGCCGAAACTCTCGGAACGAGAATGGGGGGGGTTCACCAGAATATCTGTGGGCAGTTCACCGAACTGCTCACGGATATCACAGCCATCCAAGCACACCAACTCCGCCGCGCATCAGGGCAGAGGGGGCAGACGAAGGTTATGGTGTTGCTGTTTCAAAGTCTTCAACATGTGGGACATTGATGGTACAAGACCATTCAGAATTGCATCGTGAAACACCTTCACTATAGGGAAGGGGATGTTATACAGAACTATTTGTACGGGCTATGAGATATAAGTCTTCAACATGTGGGGCATTGATGGTACAAGACCATTCAGAGTTGCATCGTGAAACACCTTCACTATAGGTAAGTAAAGGCGTTTCATCCATCAGACACTTGCTCTGCCGTTAGACCCGACCCTGACCCTATCGTTAGACCCTGACCCATCGTTAGACTCTGACACTGACGTTAACTGGTGGGTGAAATTATCGCCCCGACTGCCACTGTCAGCCGGCAACCCCAGCGTCAAAAACGACGCCCACTGTCATCGAAAAGCGATTTTCCGGCAGGGCTAAGCTGGGCACAGTGGAGGGAATAGATGTGGGGAGGCAGTGTGATAAATGCGCCAGATAACAAATGACCGGTTGGACCGATCAATTACCGCTTAGTGCTGAAATTCACGGAAACACTCAAGGCCAAACTACGTTCTGAAGCCTTATATACCTCTCACTAGCCGGGTATTGTATAAAACATATCTGGGAATGGCAAAATGATTATGAGGTGCTGTGAGGCCAAACAATCGTCGTTGGATCCGATAAATTTATGTTAGCTTGGGCAGTCGCTTCCAAAACGATAATGACCTTTGTTGTCCAAGCATTACACAAGTGCCTGGTCTTAATTTTCAGATTAGACTATGCTAATCTCAGCACTACGTTTCAGAGATGAAAGGCCGATCTAATCAAGAAGAAATCCTTAAAAAAACATACCCGAAGTTCAGAAAACAGCGGGGTGAAGAGAACAACACACACCTAAAACAGACATTTTTCTAAGCCGTTGGAGTTTTGAGATCTAAAGGGGAGTAATCACCAGGCCGCTTTCCAATGAGCGTTAGTGTCAGGCCCCTTCCAGTGCGCGTTAGTGTCGGGGCCACTCCAGTGCGCATTAGTGTCAGGCCCCTCCCAGTGCGCGTTAGTGTCGGGGCCACTCCAGTGCGCGTTAGTGTCAAGCCCCTCCCAGTGCGCGTTAGTGTCGGGACCACTCCAGTGCGCGTTAGTGTCAGGCCCCTCCCAGTGCGCGTTAGTGTCGGGCCCCTTCCAGTGCGCGTTAGTGTCAGGCCCCTCCCAGCGCGTTAGTGTCGGGACCACTCCAGTGCGCGTTAGTGTCAGGCCCCTCCCAGTGCGCGTTAGTGTCGGGCCCCTTCCAGTGCGCGTTAGTGTCAGGCCCCTCCCAGCGCGCGTTAGTGTCGGGGCCACTCCAGTGCGCGTTAGTGTCAGGCCCCTTCCAGTGCGCGTTAGTGTCAGGCCCCTCCCAGCGTGCGTTAGTGTCGGGGCCAATCCAGTGCGCGTTAGTGTCAGGCCCCTTCCAGTGCGCGTTAGTGTCAGGCCCCTCCCAGCGCGTTAGTGTCGGGGCCACTCCAGTGCGCGTTAGTGTCAGGCCCCTTCCAGAGCGCGTTAGTGTCAGGCCCCTCCCAGTGCGCGTTAGTGTCAGGCCCCTCCCAGTGCGCGTTAGTGTCGGGGCCACTCCAGTGCGCGTTAGTGCCAGGCCCCTTTCAGTGCACGTTAGTGTCGGGGCCACTCCAGTACGCGTTAGTGTCGGGGCCACTCCAGTGCGCGTTAGTGTCAGGCCCCTTCCAGTGCACGTTAGTGTCAGGCCCCTCCCAGTGCGCGTTAGTGTCGGGGCCACTCCAGTGCGCGTTAGTGTCGGGGCCACTCCAGTGCGCGTTAGTGTCGGGGCCACTCCAGTACGCGTTAGTGTCGGGGCCACTCCAGTACGCGTTAGTGTCGGGGCCACTCCAGTACGCGTTAGTGTCGGGGCGGCTCCAGTACGTGTTAGTGTCGGGGCCACTCCAGTACGCGTTAGTGTCGGGGCCACTCCAGTACGCGTTAGTGTCGGGGCCACTCCAGTACGCGTTAGTGTCGGGGCCACTCCAGTACGCGTTAGTGTCGGGGCCACTCCAGTGCGCGTTAGTGTCGGGGCCACTCCAGTACGCGTTAGTGTCGGGGCGGCTCCAGTACGTGTTAGTGTCGGGGCCACTCCAGTACGCGTTAGTGTCGGGGCCACTCCAGTACTCGTTAGTGTCGGGGCCACTCCAGTACGCGTTAGTGTCGGGGCCACTCCAGTGCGCGTTAGTGCAAGACCCTGTTCAGCGTGTGTTATTGTCAGACCTTTTTCAGTGCGGGTGTTAACCCTCGCCCCGTTGGGGGTGTTTGAACACCCCTTCGGGTTTTTTCTCGCGGCACAAAAATACCGTGGTGCGAGGCGCCGCCGTACTTGGAACACCTTATTTTTTATTAATTCCGCAACTTTCCACAACATTTTAAGGTTGGTCATCTCAAGCTAGGTCACCAGTGCAGGTTGAGTGACCTAACCTACAAAAATGTTCAAGTTGTCATAAGTAAGAAGGAGGTGAATCTATCGAATTGAAACTTATACCACGCAGTGGGCCCACCGAGTATTACAAAAAAATATTGCGGTATTTTTTATATTGATGACCTAGGGTGAGGTACGGATCATGACCTCTCCACTGGAAATGCATGGGGAAAACAGGAATTGGGCTGTATTTATGCAGATACAGCTGCGAATGTCTTCATGTTCTTCGTATCGTAGTATCCTGAGCTCCTTTCGAGGTTAATGCTGCAATGTTTTACCTGTGACCTTTGAGAGATAATCTGGGGCTACTTAAGCAAGTTTCCGACTTGGGCCAATAACTTCGCAGGAAATGTCGATACAGCTTTTATTCTGATACCATCACGTTTGGATTGCTATTGAGAGCTAATTGATATGTATATTGACTATGCTAGGCTAGAAAGTGACCTTAGCCTGACCTCAGGCAGGTCATTTTTATGTTTAACCTAGTATAATCATTTTATACATCATTCGATTCGCCGTAACGAGAGGAAGCAAATAGTGCCTAAAAATTATTCTAACTCAACTCCGTCAGCCACTAGAGTTCAAACTTAAACTCATCTCTAACATGCCAACTTCATTAACCTGACCCAAAAAGTGGTCGATGTAGTTTCTTCATGAATTTGAATATGAGGTATCCAACAGCGTTCGCGTTTTTCGCTATCCCGCTTAGGAGCCGAATTCGAGGGGGTATTTGAACACCCCCCTTCTCTACCAGGGCGAAGGTGGCTCGGAGGTCAACTGGGGTGGGTGTTAACCCTCGCCCCACCGGGGGGCCATCGATGGCCCCCCTAAGGTTTTTCCGGGATAGCAGAAAAACGACGAGGCGCAGCACCGCGGTTGAGGGCTCTACCTCTCACTGCATCATTTTCCCATCATCCCTGAAATTTTTTACCCCGGGTCACCCAAGGTCAGGTCACCAGACGAGGTCAACCAAGGTCACCTCACTTCACCTTTAGAGCTCTGTAAGAGCTACATTTCAAAGTCGATCGATTTGAAACTTCCTACACTTCATGACCCCTCCAGGGTCTACAAGGTGTATATCCGGGATTTTTCGATTTCGTGCCCTGAGGTCAGGTCACGAGGCGACCTCTCCCATTGGAAAAGCATGGGGAAAAGCTATTTCATGATATAAAAGCCACAAAAATGATTGCAAATACTCAGACTGCTCAGAACAGCGTTTTTGGACACCCTTTCACGGATCCCAGGGGTCATACTTGCCCTTTGACTTTTCCAAGGTCATCCAAGGTCAGTGGCGCAGCCAGGGGGGGCACAGGGGGCACGTGCCCCCCCATCGGTGCCGGGGTGCCCTTTTGATTGCCAGGTTGTGTGCCCTTTTTTGGCCGTGCCGCTCGAAATTTAGTGCCCTACGTCGTTGAGCCTAGATGGAACTAGACTGCATTTAGCGATTTGAACTATTGTTTGACAATTAAGTGCCTTTTTGGTCAGTTAGGGCATTCTGTCGCCATTCCAAGCACCCGGGAAGAGTATAGGCACGTAATCCGTTTCCAAATAATGCCTCATCGTCGCCAATAATCGTATGGGCAGAGCTAATCTGGTGCCCCTTGAGCTCATCTGGTGCCCCCTGAGCGCTGGTCTTGAACCCTGGAGCTGATCATGTGCCTTCTGAGCTGATCTGATGCCCTCGTAGTCAATCTGGTGCCCCCCCCCCTGAGAAAATAATTGTGCCTTCTGAATCTATATAATGCTCTCTGAGTTAGTCTGATGCCTCCGAGCTTGCCTGGTGCCCTATTAGCTGTTTTAGTGCCCCTTGAGCTGATCCGGGCCCCCTGAACTTATCTAATGCCTCCCGTAGTTTATCTACTGTCCAGGGCCGCAGCCAGGGGTCACAGGGGGCACGTGCCCCCATCGGTGCCGGGTGCCCTTTTGATTGCCAGGTGGTGTACCCCCTTCGGGCCGTGCCGCTCGAAATTTAGTGCCCTACGCCGTTGAACCTAGATGGAACTAGGCCGCATTTAGCGATTTCAACTATTGTTTAACAATTAAGTGCCTTTTGGTCAGCTAAAGCATTCTGTCGCCTTTCCAAGCACCCGGGAAGAGTATAGGCACGTAATCCGTTTCCAGATAATGCCTCATCGTCGCCAATAATCGTACGGGTGGAGCTCATCTGGTGCCCCCTGGAGATGATCATTTGCCTTCTGAGCTGATCTGATGCCCTCGTAGTCAATCTGGTGCCCCCCCTCCCCAGAATAAATAATTGTGCCTTCTGAACCTTTATAATGCTCTCTAAGTTAGTCTGATGCTTCCGAGCTTGCCTGCTGCCCTATTAGCTGTTTTATTGCCCCTTGAGCTGATCCGGGCCCCCTGAACTTATTTAATGCCTCCCTGAGTTTATCTACCGCTCAGGGGGCACAGGGGGCATGTGCACCCATCGGTGCCGGGTGCCCTTTTGATTGCCAGGTGGTGTACCCTCTTTGGTCCGTGCCACTCGAAATTTAGTGCCCTGCGCCGTTGAACCTAGATGTAACTAGACTGCATTTAGCGATTTCAACTATTGTTTGACAACTAAGTGCCTTTTTTGTCAGCTAGGGCATTCTGTCGCCTTTCCAAGCACCCGGGAAGAGCATAGGCACGTAATCCGTTTCCAGATAATGCCTCATCGTCGCCAATAATCGTACGGGCGGAGCTCATCTGGTGCCCCCTGGAGCTGATCATGTGCCCTCTGAGCTGATCTGGTGCCCTCGTAGTCAATCTGGTGCCCTCCTGGGAAAATAAGTGTGCCTTCTGAACCTATAAAATACTCTCTGAGTTAGTTTGATGCCTCCGAGCTTGCCTGGTGTACTTTTAGCTGTTTTAGTGCCCCTTGAGCTGATCCGGGCCCCTGAGCTTATTTAATGCCTCCCGGAGTTGATCTACTGTCCAGGGGTGCAGTTAGGAAGGCACAGGGGGCACGTGCCCCCATCACTGCCAGGGTGCCCTTTTGATTGCCAGGTGGTGTACCCAATTTGGGCCGTGCCGCTCGAAATTTAGAGCCCTAGCCGTTGAACCTAGATTTAACTGGACCGCATGTAGCGATTGAAACTATTGTTGGACAACTTTATACCTTTCTCGGTCAGCTAGGGCATTCTGTCGCCTTTCCAAGCACCCGGGAAGAGTATGGGCACCTAGTATGTGTCTACCTATTGCATCATCGTCGCCAATAATCGTACGGGTGAAGCCAATCTGGTGCTCCTTGAGCTCATCTCGTGGCCCCTTGAGCTGATTACTTGCCCTCTAAGCTGATCTGGTGCCCTTGAGTCAATCGAGTGCCCCACTGAGCAAATAATTGTGCCTCCTGAACCTATATAATGCTCTTTGAGTTAGTCTAATGCTTCCGAGCTTGTTTGGTGCCCTGATAGCTGATTTAGTGCCCCTTGAGCTGATTCGGGCCCCCGAGCTGATATCATGCCTCCCCAAGTTGATTCTGTATCCTAAGTCAATATGGTGCCTCTTCAGCTGATTAGGTGCCCCCTCAACTGATTATTGATGTCTCCTTAGATGGTCTGGTCCCCCCCCTGAGCTGGTTTGGTGGGCCCTGAGTCCACCTTGTGTCCCCTGAGCTGTTATGTTGCTCCCTGAGCTGATTTAGGCTCCTGCCATAGTCTGGGGGGCTGGGAGCTGATCTGGACCCCGAGCGGATTGATCTGGTGCCACCTGAGCTGCTCTAATGCCCCTTAGTCGATCTGGTGCCTCCTGAGCCCATATGATGCCCCCCTGAGTAAGCTGGTGCCCTTTCAGCTGATCTGGGCCTCCTTACGTGATTTCATGAGCAGATCTAAAGCCCTGAGCTGAGCTGGGCCCACAGAGGCTGATGAGGGCCCCTGAGATGGTATGGGCTCATGAGCTGATTAGGTGCCTCCTGACTTGATCTGGTATTCCCAAGCTGGTCGGGGACCACTGATCTGATTGTTTGTCCCCGGAGCTGATCTGGTGCCCTATGGGCATCTGGTGTCCCCTGAGCAGCTCTGGGGCTTTTGAACTGATTGGGCCCGGAGCTGGTGAGGGATCCCTGAGCTGATTTAGTGCCCCTGACTTGAACATGCCCCCTGTGCTGATCGATCTGGTGCACCCTGAGCAGATATACTGCCTCCTGAACTTGACTAATGCCCCCTGAGTCGATCTGGAGCCTGCTGAGTCATCAGTGTGTCTCCTGAGCCCATCTTATTCCTCTGAGCTAGTCTGGTGCCCCATGGATAATATTATGCCCTTTAAGCTGACCCGGGCCGCCTAGGTTAATTACGTGATTTCCTGAGCAGCTCCCAGGCCTTGAGCTGAGATGGGGCCACAGGGGTTGGTGAGGGTCCCTGAGATGGTATGGGGCTCCTGAGCTGATTAAGTGCCTCCTGACTTGATCTGGTATTCCCGAACTGATCTGGGCCCCGAGCTGGTCGGGGACCACTGATTTTTTTGTTTGTCCCCTAGGCTGATCTGGTGCCCTATGGGCCGATCTGGTGTCCCCTGAGCAGCTCTGGGGCTTTTGAACTGCTTGGGCCCCGAGCTGGTGAGGGATTCCTGAGCTGAATTAGTGCCCCTGACTTGATCTTGCCCCCTGACCTGACTTGAGGCCCCTGAACTGATCTGGGGCCCCAAGAGCTGATCTGGGGCCCAAGAGCGGATCTAGGTTCTGAGGGTACCCTGAGCTGGTCCGTGCGCTGAGCTTGTGAGAGCCCCTTAAGTTGGCTTGAGGCCCCCTGAAGTGATCTGGCGCCTTAAACTGTTCTGGGGCTTCTTGAACTGGTTTAAGGCCCCATGAGTCTATCTGTGGCCCATTGAGCTAGTCTGATGACCTCATCTCTGGGACCAATGAGCTAGTCTAGTCCCTGGGTGAAGCATGAGCTGCTCTGTGGCCCTGATCTACATCAGGGGCCCCTGAGATGATCTTGAATAGATAGATAATAAGAACACAAGGCCAACTCCCATCATCTTGGGGCGGGGTCACTGAGCTAGTCTATTCCCTGGAGGCACATCTGGGGGATGGGGGAAGTTGCTCTGGAGGCCTCTGATCCACACTTGGGGGCCCCAGAGCTGGTCTTGAATAGATTGGGAATAAGAACCCAATGGAAACTCCCCTTGTAAAACAGAGCTAACGGGGAATGAGGAATCTCTAAAACGGCTTGTGATACCTAGGCACCCCTGGTTATATAAATTGCTTATTATACTGGTGGATTCTGGGAAGGGATGATAAAAAGGCATGTGCCCATGAGCTCAGAGCACAGTCCCCTAAACCAGGATTTCTACTAATTAATTTAGATGAAGAAATAGTTTTCACAATTTTCAGCCCTGTCACACCATCCCTATCCAAACCACCGGCCTGTTCACCTTTTATTTACTCTTAACTGGGACCGAGCCTTGCGAATATGGAACTTAATAAACGCGTTCAAAAGGTATCTCCCAAATTTTTCCGGCAGCAAAATGTGTTCTTCCAAAGACACTATACTACTCCTCGTCCCACGGCGATTGTGGGAGGCAAGGAACTTAATCCGCATTCAGCTAGGGCTCACTCGTCACGACAAAACCAGTGGGCATAACAGAAAAATTTTCGACTCCAATATGCTTTAACCTGCACATTGTAACAGATATCACATGCTCCGCTGATTTCTCTGATGTTAAGTACTTGCATGAGTTGGCTGCCCTTAAATCTATCCAAAAAAGTAGTGTTTTGGCTACTTCCATGACATTTTGGTGATATTTCGTTCCTTTTTTCGGTTTTAATCGAGTTTTCCTTCTCCATCAATGATTTCTTTGCATTTATATTGAACCAAAGATGCCCAAAAAATTATATAAACAAAGATATAGTAAGTTTTTAGGTTACGTTAAAAAGTGCCCTTTTTTCCCCGGGGTGCCCCTCAAAGTTGGTGTGCCCCCCCATACGAAAGCTCTGGCTGCGCCCCTGTCCAAGGTCACCAGAGGTCAAAAACAGTATTTTGACAATAACTTTTGACCTAATTGAGCTAGAGCGGTGAAACAAACACCATCGTGTTTGTCTTGTCACTGGCTTTCATTTGATATACGGCAAGGTCACTTTTTTGACCTTTCGTGACCTCAGGTCATATTAGGTCACGAGGTGACCTCTGGCGGTCAAACCACTGGCGGGAGGTCTTTACGTTCCACATAGCGGAAAACGTACTGGCAATTTGCTATCAAATGTACTTTACCAGGCCTCAATAGCTCTAATGACATAAGAGTTATGCCCAGTTTGCTTAATCATTGCATATTTGAGTGAAAGTAGCCGATCTTGACCTAATTTGACCTCTGGAGGTCAAACCATTGACCTGAGCACTAAAACATGCGAAGTAATTTTTACTGAATTCACGCGAGCTTTCTATTGCACTTTGCAGATTTGCGCTAACGCCCATATTTTCGGAGTTAGAGGGGGGGCCATCGATGGACCCCCCGGTGGGGCGAAGGTGGCGCCGGACCCCCGGTGGGGCGCGGGTTAAGAGACCGGTGCTAGGGACCGAACTGTAGATATGAAAACCACCCGCATACCTATTACTGATTGGACGAGCAAACGAAGTCAGTTACATAAAATCACTATCTGGTGGCGCATGCTGTACCGCAGCACTCAAAAGCGCTGCGGCACAGCAGACCCTACCACTGCCACCTGTCGAGCGTTCGTGTCACTAGAGGAGAGCAACACCTCTGCCTGGTACGCGGGGTGGAATAACGATCGAGCGACACCAATCCGTTGGAGGAGCGCAAAAGGGACACCAACCCGCTGGAGGAACGATGAAGAAACGTTCATGGTACACCAACCCGCTGGAGAAACATTAGCGTGACACCATCTCGCTGGGGAGTGCATGCCTCAAAGGTGACCGATCCGACAGAATATAGACGTTCTTTAGCAGCCACCAACAGGACAGACGCCCCCCACCGCCCAACCCCTGCTCCACTCAGAATTCCACCAGAGGTGCAGAAAGTATGCTGGCTGTCACAAACTCAATGCGACGTATGCCTCCTCTGTCACACAGAGCTGGAAATAATAATTGTATACTTGAATACTATTTCCAATATGCTGAATGTCCTCTACCTGTCCCTTACTTTTTGCAGCAGACAAGGTTCTAGCACCAAACCATTACAGCATGAAAGTAGTAAGTTTTCCTTTATAGATCATGCTTTTGTTTTTGGAAGGAAAATTTCCAATTATGGGTTATTTTTTCCAGTATTGGGGTCATAACTATTATTGGCAACTCTGACTGCAGTTTCCCCCAATGACATGCACTTCCTTTTTGAAGAAGTTTCCATTTTTGAAAGGAGTGTTTCCAATTATGGTACTTTTCCACATGATTACATGTACCAATTATCATGAAAATAGTCATTATTGGGAACATACCTATTAATGGGAGCGTACACCTACACACAATTGGGAACCCTAACTACAGCTTCCCCCCCACTAAACTTCTATCTCACATATCAACAAAAGGGAAAAAATGTCAATGTCAACATAGTATTTGAATCTACCTAAAATGTGTTGGTAAAGTGAACCTTAGGTAGCATTTTTATAAACACATCAAATGCTTAAAATTTGCATCCCACTCATGATCATTACCTGCCTGGTCATTCCTTTTTGCAGTAAAACTCTGAGGCAACTAGCCTGCATTGATGTAAAATTATGCCAATTGCCCTAATAGGTACAGAGGTATTGGAATTCACATACCAAAGAAAGATCCAGTGTGGTCAAAATCCTGCTTTAACTCCATGCAGTTCAGGTCCAGTGCGTTGCGTACCACCACTGGTAGTAAACAACACACCCCCAACCAGCGTTTTTCGAAGTCTATTTCTTTCTGAGATTTGCTGTGATTTTCTGAGATAAGCAGGGGGTCTACTCGGCCCCCTCCAGTGCACGTTAGTTCCAGGCCCCTCTCCAGTGTGGGTGTTAACACTTTGTGGAGGACTGCATTAGCACACATTTGCTATCTGTACAATATTGATATGATAATTTGATCATGAAAACTCACCTGAATCACTGTTGTTGCCAGCCTGTTGCTGGCGCCAACTCTCCCAACTTCCTCCAGCTCCAAATCTATCTAACCAACCTAGGGCACAAATAAACTAAGGCACAAGCAGGCTAAGGAATGAAAAACCAAGCTTGATATGGGAAAGTGCATAAGTCTTACAATAGCCTACATTCATCTTAGATTAGCCATGGGCAGCAATATTTATTCTAGCTAGTTTTAGCCTGCACTTATCTTAAATATACCTAATGAATATGCCCTCAAAATAAGTGGCTTCCCGCCTGTTTAAATTTTTGGCAGGCTCTACATCACATAAACATTTGTAACTTGTCTTGTCGCTGTTGCGCAGTTTAAGTAGAATTGCTGCCCAGCTATGTTTATTTTCTCACTCACTTAGTACTTTTATTAGTAGCTTTTAGGCGTACTTGATACTAAATTCGAAGAAATAGGGGCCAATAAATCGAAGACACTCAAACTGTAAATATGATTTAACCTGAAAAAATGGACAGAGAAGTACTTGATAAAGTATCTGCGTTATCGTTAATGCCTTAAATATGCCCACAATCGTGTATTTCTCGAAAAAATTGACTGTCACATTTCCGGCATCTAGGCGACAACTTTCTGCAAACTACTAACAATCAGCCCCATTGGGCTGCATGTTAAAATCTGGCAACTGTGACAGCGGTTTGCGGGTTTTCTGCAGCGGGGGTCCCTCGTTTTAGTAGAAACTGAACGCAGTACCAATATTGTATTACTAATGGTACGCTGTGCAATTGAAGAACAGAGCTGCTAAGTTAAAATATTCCTTACACGCTTCATTCTCTATTTCGAAAATATGGGGTTTGATCTTGAGCCATACAGTCAGGATCGCTATTTTGTCACAAATATGCACCTCAATTTTCGTAAATGTGTCACAAACTCCGGTAGCAGGGTTGGCAAGTTTCTGCACCTCTGAATTCCACTATGGGTAAGTGTTGCAGCCCCGTCACACTGCACCTGTTACCACCCTATATTACCTCCTTATGCGTATCACCAGCACCGTTTTGGAGGCTCCTGCAGTACCTCAGTCGAAGAGATACTACAGGACTTTTGACCAGATCAGACTGATGATATAGAACAGAGCACATATCAACACGCGCAGTAGAGAGGGTCTGGCGTCAACGCGCAGTGAAGGGGCGTCCTCGACAGTAGCCTTGGCTATGAAGTCATATCACAACATACGCCATACTGACTAGTGTCATCTGGCCGGAACATTCGGTCCAACCTGCGTTACAAATCTGTCTACAGCGCAGGCGAAGTGATACGACAGCCTGATTGCGATGGTCTGAAAATATAGGTCTGATTTTGAAAGCCTACAAGCCTGAAACAGATTCATCGATTTTAAATTTTTCGCCAATCGACGTGCTCATGAACTTTCTCAAATTCAATAAAGTTACATTTTTCAGCTGCGAAAAGTTATCTGGCCACCTTGGAAAAATAGATGAGGGGGGCACTTAAGGACCCCTCCACTGCGCGTGTTAGTGCACAGCCTCATTTTGTAAAAAAAGTACTAAAACCACAAATATTTATGGCATATGGAGCCAAGAGTTATCAAGTGGGCCAGACTGTTTGCCACTGAGATGACCCTGAGTGCAAGACATTTTACAGTCCACGTCTTGTCGGTATTATAAACACGAGGTCAACTTGCATCGGTGTTTATTCCAGCTGGTTTCTTTTGATGAGGTCACATACTTCAGCTTTC
This sequence comes from Lepas anatifera, assembly GCA_034440635.1. Lineage (NCBI taxonomy): Eukaryota > Metazoa > Arthropoda > Thecostraca > Lepadidae > Lepas > Lepas anatifera. The sequence goes on along the minus strand of JAOTON010001897.1, from coordinate 368,969 downwards.
AGATAACATTTAAATAAACAAGTTGAGGGGTGGCCCAAGAGCTCTCAGACTTAATTAGCGCTATCACGTTACTGTATATTAGGGTGTAGTGAATCTGAAAAATTGTTTCAGATCAAAACTGTACACTGTTTTTTTGCTGTTTCAGACCTTTCTGAACATAGCTATGCCCATTTTATGTAGATAAAATTGGGGTTAAGGTCTTGCTTTTTTAGTTCAAAATAGGCATGCAAGGGTGCTGAAAGTGGGCATGCAGATGCTTCATTTATGTGATGTTACACAAGCATATCTCAGAGACGTGAGTTATTTTCGATGCTCCAACACCTACCGGGACTGAAAATTAGAGTTACCAAGTAGAAGATAAAAAATTATCATTTCAGGGCAGTGGCGGATACAAGTGGGTGGGCTAGGGGGCTGAAGCCCCCCACCCGAAATGACGAAATGCCTTTATTTAATGGAAAAAGCCGGAGGCTGTTCCGGGGTAATAGCAGTAGCCCTCCCCGAAATAAGGTTCTGGATCCGCCGCTGATTCGGGGTAATTCTGATCAGTTCTTTCTTTATCCTAATAATCATTTTATTTTTGTATTTCTTGGCTCCCTCTGCCTTTTCAAATGAGATGCTTCGTGTCTGCACTACATATTTCATGTCACACTACATACGAAAGGTATATTTGGATAGGCTTTCAGAGTTAAATGACATTTAGAACTTTCAGATAATGCTGATCTTTCATTTAAAATCATGGGGAACGCTTCAGATTTTCTTTGCCCCCAGAGGAGAAGTTTTTCCTTGCACAGCGTTGTTCCCATATCAATCGCTAACGTTAATATGAATCCTCCTACGGATGTTTAACTGAAAAGACGTCATTGTTCCCTTTAAATGAAAAGGGACGTTGTGTTTGCTCACATGAGTCTTGATCACAAATGGCGACTACTGCAAGAGCATGCAAGCATTTGTCGTTAATAGAAGTAATTGGCAAGGCGGAGGATTAAACCGCAAGCTACCATCCCACTAACAGGGGCGTCCTCAGACAAGCTCTGTTAATACGGGATTTAAACACGCAAAGCACAGGAGCTGCATTTGCAGCATGGGAATTTGCGCACATCATTGGAGGAATGGTGATGGAAGTTTGACTGACGATAAGCGAGTGCATGAAACCAGCCATCGTGAAACATCTCGGAGTCGCAAACAGGGTGATGAGGCCTTGCCAACAGCTTGAGGAGGTCACCTATGGCGGGAAAGTTAAGGAAACTTAAAGGCAGAATGGCCAGAATAAATAATCCAAGGCAAAGTTGAAAGCTAGTCTGGACAAGCGTCCGACATATATCTATACGTCACTGCCCGACTCGTTAATGTGCTGTTTTTCTCATCGAGCTGCAAGCAAGCGACGTTACCTACAGCTACCCAAGAGAAAGGAAAATCCCAGTGATGGAGTTGGGATTCATTCGGGACCGGCGAACAAAAAAAGGGAGAACGTGGAAAGCTCCAGGTTGGAGGAAAAGACAAAGCAGCTTCAGCCAGATTAGAAAAGAGGATGCAACGACAAGCAGACGAGAAGAGCAATACGAATGCAAGCACTAGAGCCCGAGAGGAAAAGCAAGCAGAACGCAGCAGAATGGAAGTGCAAAGAGAGTGTAACTCTGCGAGGGAATATGATATCACTGAAGTTTCAGATCACCCATTTATCTCCATATATGAGAGAGTATGCTGACCAGCGCTCTTTGGGATACTCCATGGCGCATGGCAGTCCTCACAGTGAGTGGGAAGTCCTCCCTGTTTTGACCATTTCCCCTTCCTTTCCGATTCGGAGGTTAGCAAAGCTGAGGTGACCTGAGAGGATATATATGGGCAATCTGAATTTTCAGAGACATCATATTCACTCGCAGCGTTGCACTCCCCTTCCATTCTGCTGCGTTCTGCTTGCTTTTTCTCTGGGCTCTAGCGCTCGACTGCGTATTGCTCTTCTCCTTTGCTTGTCGTTGCATCCTCTTTTCTAATCTGACTGAAGTTGTTTCGTTTTTCCCCCAATCTGGAACTTTTTACGCTCTTCCTTCTTTGATCTCTTTTCCTGGATGAGTCCCAACTCCATCACTGGGATTTTCCTTTCTCTTGAGCAGCTACAGGTAACGTTGCTTGCTTGCAGCTCGACGAGAAAACACAGTCAGCACATTAAAGAATCGGGCAATGATAAAAAGACTTATGTCGGACAGCCTGTCCAGACTAACTTCCAACTCTGCCTTGGTTTGTCTGTTCTGGCCATACTGACTTTTTTAAATTCCCTTAACTTTCCCGCCACAGGAGTCCTCCTCAAGCTATTGCCGACGCCCCACCGCCCTATTTGCGACGCCTAGCTCTTTCACAATGGCTGGTTCCGTGCACTCGCTTACCGTCAGTCAAATATCCTTCACCATTCGTCCAATGATGTGTGCAACTTCCCATGATAATTCAGGTTCTGTGCTTTTCATGCTTAAATCCCGTATTTTAAGAGTCTGGCTGAGGACACCCTGCTAGTAGGAATGTCAGCTTGCGGTAGATCCTCCGCCGTGTCAATTACTTCTATTGAAAAATGCTTGCTTGCTCTTGCAGCAGCCATTTGTGGTCAAGACTCATGTGAGCAAAAACAACGTTCCCCTTCATTGAGTTAAAAATCTATAAGATTTTTAACGTTAGCTAATGATATGAGAACAACGCTGTGCAAGTAAAAACTGCCCCTCTGGGGCAAAGAAAATCTGAAGCTTCCCCATCATTTTAAATGAAAGATCAGCATTATCTGAAGTCCTAAATGTCATTTACTCTGAAAGCCTATCCAAATATACCTTTCGTATGTAGTGTGACATGAAATATGTAGTGCAGACACGAAACATCTCATTTGAAAAGGTAGAGAGCGCCAAGAAATACAAAAATAAAAGGATTATTAGGATAAAGAAAAGAACTGACCAGAATTACCCCGAATCAGTGGCAGATCCAAACCTTATTTCGGGGAGGGCTACTGCTATTACCTTGGAACAGCCTCCGGCTTCTTCCATCAACTTAAGTCATTTCGTCATTTCGGGTGGGGGCTTCAGCCCCTAGCCCACCCACATGTATCCGCCACTGCCCTGGATGAAAATTTTTTCATCTTCTACTTGGTAACTCTAATGTTCAGCCCCGGTAGGTATTGGAGCATCGAAAATAACCCATGTCTCTGAGATATGCTCGTGTAACATCACATAAATGACGCATTTGCATGCCCACTTTTAGCACTCTTGCATGCCTATTTTAAATTAAAAAAGCAAGACCTTAACCCCAATTTAATCTACATAAAATGGGCATAGCCATGTTCAGAAAGGTCTGAAACAAGAAAAAACAGGGTACAGTTTTGATCTGAAACAATTTTTCAGATTCACTACACCCTACTGTATATGCTGTCTTGTGAAACGTTTTGAACCTCCTGTCGGGTCATCAATGACCATGCATCGTGTCATTTTTGGTGATTTTTCAAAGTCTCTGAGCAAAATAACAAAACAAAAACAGAAAGATGTGATGAAAGGAAAATAAAACACCACACACTTCCGAATGCAACTATATACATAAAGGAATCATTTACGATTAATGGTCGGTGCTGAATGAATATACACGTTTGATAAAAATCATTGCCTTCTCACTTTTTACCGCTGTTAAATGCATGTATAATTCGCGATTTCAAATCAATAAAAGCCAAGTCTGTCTGTCGGCGCAGTTTTGTCAGCACCAATCAGCTGTCAGTATTTCACTGTCACAGTCGCAGGGCTGTAGCCTCTCCTCAGGAGCGGGTCCTAGAGGTTTTATGTGCTGACGACCTGCTGATGTGCTGCTGGGAAAACATCAACAGCACGGCAGCAGCAGCCTATCATTTTGAAAATGGTAGATATGTGTTAGGTCTCATTCTTGTTAAGCAGATACCAGAGACACCTATTGCTCTGGCACTGTTTTCCTGGAGAGAAGGTTAGGGGGTCCTGCTGACAAAACCATGCTGACAGCCGGAATAGGGTCAAAACTTCACAGCTAACGAAAACGCCGCAAATAAGGTGGCAACCGGCTCTGGACCATCAGGTTCTGCAATGTTTGTGAGAAAACCGTTATCTGCGCCTCACTGGTCACTAACGGAGCCGCCGGCTCCATGCAGCCCCATCTCAAGTCGAATAGCGCCTAGAATCTGTGACGGCTTCAGCTTCGTACCGCGGACACGTTACAGCTGGAGCCCGCGAGTAGTTGAAGCCATACATGTTTAGTCTCACTAGACAACACAAAAGCACATCGGAACGAACATGAGTTCTTGTATGTTCTGTAGTTCCATGTTTTTTTGCGGGCGTAGAAGAAAATCTATTACTTCAATTGCCTTGAAAGTGACTATTGAAAAGCTCTGCTTATGCTCTTTACCAAACGGACCCGGGCCAGTATTCTGATATCTCGCGTACATAGGTCTGGGCGCAGAAAAACAGCTTACGTACGCCAATTCGGTATTCTGATCTCCTTCCGCGCGTGGCTAAGACCGGTGTAAGACCAGCTGGGCCACTTTCTGTCCTACGTACGATTTATTTAGGAATTCTATATTTTTCGTAAGCACAGTGTGCGCTCGCGATGGTTAAGGCATGGACATTTGCGGCAGCTCCCAAGTTGACGCACCGTTTGAGGATCTCTGTTCCCTCGCACGTTTTATTTTGAAACAAGAAGTCATGAGGACAGGGACATCGTAGAGAGTGTTTTTGTTTTTAAGGATATGCGTATCACTTGATGTTGTGTGCCAAATGAGCCTAACTACCCGTGAGGTGTAAGTGGGTTTCCTCACAAAATGCAAATCAGTATTTGATGGGGGTCGAATCACTATAATACAAATCAGTAAAATCAGAATATCAGTAAAATACATATCTCAGTATAATCAGTAAAATACAGTAAAATACAAATATCAGTGAAATACTAATCAGTACATGAGGAGGGAGGTGGGATAGGAAGATTGAAACGGGATGAGGAATGAGTGGAATATTTGAGGCGGAAGAGTGAAACGGGATGGAATGGGATGATTTTGCCAGGTTTCATTTGCATGCGAGGGAGAGGGAACTTACCTCTGGAAATGTTGTTTGAACGATTTAATGGAATGGAAAGGAGGATGGAGCTGAATGTGTCACGTGCGTTTTCCGGGAGGGGCTGGAGCGGTACAGGCTGAATTCGGATGGAATGGCATGGCTGAAGTCGGATGGAATGGTATGGATGATGAAATTTTGTTCTATGCTGACTTCTTATAATGTCGCCATCGACGCTGCCCGGAATTTTTCTCACCGTTATTGAAGTGACCGTGTGGGGCTGTATTTTTCCAACGGGATAGGAAGGAGATGCAAAATCCTGTGAGAAGAATAATTGATAGGCCAAGAATTAAGAAGAAAAATACAACAGTGCAAACAATCCGTTTTTCAAGGGCTCAAATATGCTTTATGCTATTATTCATGGCCGTAATATTACTACGGCTTAGCTTTAGGGATATATCTTGTGAGTTCAGAGGAGCTTGTGTAATTTATCATCTGTCTTAACTTGTGTCCACTATGCGTAGGGATGAAGATATCTAATGCACATTACCTTTCCGAGAGATGACCACTTTCTTTTAACCCTCGCCCCACCGGGGGCCATCGATGTCCCCCTCTAAGGTTATTTCGAGATAGCAGAAAAACGACGAAACGCAGCATCGCGGTTGAGGAATCTATCTCTCACCTCATCATTTTCCCACTATCCCTGAGAATTTTTACCCCGGGTCACCCAAGGTCAGGTCACCAGGCGAGGTCAACCAAGGTCACCTCACTTCAACTTTGAAGCTCTATAAGAGCTACATTTCTTAGTCGATCGATTTGAAACTTGCTACACTTCATGACCCTTTCAGGGTCTACACGTGTATTTCCGGGATTTTTCGATTTCGTGACCTGAGGTCAGGTCACGAGGCGACCTCTCCCATTGGAAAAGCATGGGAAAAGCTATCTCATGATCTAAAAGCCACAAATATGATTGCAAATACTCAGAATGCTCAGAACAGCGTTTTTGGACACCCTTTCACGGATCCCAGGGGTCATATTTGTCCTATAACTTTTCCAAGGTCATCCAAGGTCACCAGTGGTCAAAAACAGTATTTTGACAATAACTTTTGACCTAATTAAGCTAGAGCGCTGAAACAAACACCATCGTGTTTGTCTCGTCACTGCCTTTCATTTGATATACGGCAAGGTCACTTTCTGACTTTTTGTGACTTCAGGTCATATTAGGTCACGATGTGACCTCTGGAGGTCAAACCACTGGCGGAGGTCGTTACGTTCCGCATAGCGGAAAAAGGTCTGGCAATTTCCTATCAAATTTACTTAACCAGATCTCAATAGCTCTAATGTCATAGGAGTTATGCTCAGTTTTCCTAAGCATTGCATATTTGAGTGAAAATAGCCTATCGTGACCTTTCTTGACCTCTGGAGGTCAAACCATTGACCTGAGCGCTTAAACATGCGAAGTAATTTCTTACTGAATTCACGCGAGCTTTCTAATGCACTTTGCAGATTTGCGCTAACCCCCATATTTTTTTAGTTAGATGGAGGCCATCGATGGCCCCCGGTGGGGCGAAGGTGGCGCCGGACCCCCGGTGGGGCGCGGGTTAAAGGGAATGTGGCACCTTGGTCGAATCCTGGAATTTAGTGTAATTAGGGGTAATTTTAGCCGAAAATAATGGAAACACTCATGATTTCTCTGAAAAATGTTCAATAAGCTCAATATTTTGATTTTTAAAATACTCCTCTAGGAAAAGAAATAAATATCTGCCTGTGGATGATGTCATGATCTGGCAACCACTACCATACTTGAAACGCTTCAAGAGCTTCAATTGGCTGATGCTCATTGTGATGTCAGCATATGTCGTCACACCAACAGCCATGACAAGTGTGGCCTGCTGCTAGGGGTACAATAGTGGTACACTGCAGGTAGGTTTTAGCTGTTTTCTACGGAAATTTCGAGTTCCAAGACAAATGATGTATTGAGTACCGGGTTTTCCGACTTGCTTTACAAATTGGCTATCTCAGTTAAAATCACGTTATGAAGGTGCCACATTCCCTTTAAACCACACTGCTGAATGAGGACATTTAGCGGAGGTCGCTGCTGACTTCCAGCAAGGCTTAATGTCATTTTCATTTAATAAAAAAATGGGGAACTTACAGCGGATGACTGCAAAAATAATATCAAAGTATTCTCTCATGCATTTTGCAGTCTGCAAGTACAGCAGTGAGCCGATATTTATCTTGTTACGTTCCAACCGTCGCAGATTAGGCTTCTTATCCAGGTATTTTACTATCACCATTTATCAGCCTGCCACCCCCGGTAACGGTCCAGAACCGTGGGCGAGTGGTGCACCCAGCCGGAGAACCGATGGGGACTAAATTGGAATTGGATGGAATACATTTAACAGGAAATTAAACACTCCTCTTTCGAATTTTTTATACGAGTTTTAGATTCCACAAATGCCCCCGACACAGCTATGAACTTTGCTTTCCACTCTGGCTAACGTCATGATGTTTTGTGACGAAAAAAATTTCCCATTCACCTGCATTAAGAGCCCATGTTGAGAGGTCTTGTGCATGTATGCAATGATTGTGATCGTCTCGCTGTCTATCCTCCCGCATTTATCAGAAACATAGATCCTGAATATTATACCGCCGGCTCAGGACGGAATAGCATAACCCGCCGGTCCGGTTACCTTGATACGGACCGGAACTTATTGTATTTCAGGAGATGAATAATTGTATTTCCGCACTGATTCTAAGCTGAGCATGTCGGTTAGCATTCATGAACATGGACTTTACATTCGAGGCAGTGGCGGATCCAGGGCTTCATTTCGAGGGGAGGGGAACAAGGGGGCTCGGGCCTCCCCGCCATGCCTCGGAACAGCGTTCGGCTATGCATCAACTATAGACACTTTGAAATTTCCAGAGGAGGCTTGACCCCTAGCACCCCTTGTAGCCGCTATTGCTTCAACCATCCCAATCACTCAGAAGATAAGACTTTCAACACCAAAAAGCTGTGCAGCTTCACAAAAAACGCTGAGCCTGTCCGGTGTGGCAGGAAGCTCCCAATACCGACCGTACGCACGAACAATATAGGAATGCCAATCTCTTGTAAGTAGTGAGATCAAAACCGTTTGAATCCTAGGACACAGTGCGTTCCTACGCCATAGATCAGAGTTGCAAATCGGCGCACGTGCACCCATTCCTACGCATGACCGACTTCAACATACATCCCCAGGTTTCGCATTTTCAGAAAACTTGAAAACTGAACGAGGCTTGAACTTCATGGGACTTCGGTTCAATGTGCCATGGCCTAGCTTCTGCTGTATCTGGCCTAATTTTACTGTGGGTTAGGCGAACTCCGGAGCCGGGACGGACAGTAGAGAGTACAACTCTAGCGCTCCTTAATTACAGCAGCGTCAGTCACAGCGGGATATACCAGCACCAGTCAAGCTTGCACTGAACATTGGGCTTGGGGGGCTGATGAGCCTAGTTTTGAAGCCTCATCAAGAGGAATTTCAGGATAAAAAGAATGACCCAAATCAAACACCCCTACCCTCGTAAGAAACAGGGTAGGCCTAGTCGTTTTGCCGTATCATAGTGCGCAACAGGCCCTCAGACTCCTCAGGATCGGAGGGCAAAAGCACACCGTGATTAGCCTTGAACGTTACAGTAGCCAGACGAGCCAAAATCACAGCATGCTCCACCCAAAACACTTCAGCGAGTGAAATCTGGGAGAACTGGTCCAGTGAATATATTCCTTGCCGCTGATCCATTTTCTATAAAACTAAAATTAGCATAAGTCGAGGTACGGTTAAGCCCATTTGTGTCGCACGATTTCATAATAAGGTGTCAACCTACGGATTATGTGTGCTGGTGAGAGAAATTTCCACTTGTTTGTTCGGCAAACTAGTTCCTTGCAGTACATGATCCATGAACCACAGAAAGATCCATGCGCTGCATTGCTATGGCCCAATCAATCCCACTCCAAACATTTAGTTATAATTGTAGAAAATCAGTCATGAATAAAGCCCATTATATTGCGATGAGACCTGACCTACCAGAATTTATGAGCGATCTAAAAAAGAGGCAAAAATGTGTTGATAACCCGTCGCATGAGCAATATTCTAGAGGCACTAGAAAACAATGGGGTGAACTCACTCAAATCATGGACAAACAAAAAGAACTTCAGAACCAGTTTGCTTTCACTGGACAAGCGCAAAAACACGGACCTGCACCTCGGACCTACACCTCTTTATTTTGCAGTGAGTGTGATTGTGACTGTGCGGTGTACGAGATACAAATAGTCCTGGGAAGCAGCCAGTCAATGGAGATGCCTGGATCAGTGACGTCACTTAAAGGCGAACATGATTGTCCGGCATTCCGGTAGAAAAGAATGGTGTTTAAGACGCGGGCTGATACGTAACATGTTCAGAACTAGCAGATGACGATTCCATAGATTATTAAGTGAATAAGGAAGTTTTAGAGTCGCATATATAAGCTTCCTTGGCATCAAATACATTCTGCTTTGAGGAACAAAACGATGCAAATTTGGAAACGTTTTTTTCTTTCTCTATTGGTACAGAATAGCTTGATGCTATTATGATTGCTCCAAAGATGTCGTGTATAGTGCTCCAAAAATGCATATTTATGGTGAGGTTTTGAAAGTAAAACAAGCGATAACTAGAGGAAAAACAGCTATATGTGATAAAGTAGGCATAAAATGTTTCAGCAAAGCTATAAGACAGAAAATCTTAATCGGTGACAGTTCCTTTTCACGAAAGATAAAAAATCTCTTGTGGAAAGTGTTTAAACGAGTGTTTGAGGTCGATCGCACAAAGGAGCTCGATATTTTACGCTACCTTATGACAGGAATATACCATTGGTAGTTTAAATAAAACATACCTTAATGATTGTTGGGGTTTAACGACGCACCAGCTGCCAAGAACCAACTCATACGGCGTCCCCAACTTTCACCCTATGAGAAGGGGTTTTGGGGATTAAAACATACTTTATTAGAAATAAAATGCACACCACGTTTTGTTAAAGAAATTTAAAATCTTCCATCATCGGCAGAATTCGTTCACGCTGAAAACCATACGAGACTACGCGGCAGTCACGGCACCAAAACCAAGATCACTGTTTGCGCGAAATCATTTTTCTTCCCAGTAAAAGTCCTGCTTAAAATGCTTCAGCTACTTGAGATATGAAAATGATAAGTCACTCTTAACCCCGGTGGCGACGACCACCTCGCCGGGGAGGGGCAAAAGACCCCCACGATCCAAAAACAAGAGAAAAAAAGCCAAAACGGCAATCAAAGCTCTCGAAAATGATATCGAAAATACTTCGGTCATTTTCTGTCAGGTCAATATCAAGGTCACCAGAGGCAAAATAGGTCAAAATCGCTAATAGAGGTGTACTAAGAAAACCTCATATATCTCAGAAACTGTGATAGCTAGAAACATTTTAACACCATTCGAAAGCTCTTGAGATGTGCTTTCATTACAGTGGCATTCATTTTCGTGTCAGGTCAAAGCCAGGGAGCTACAGGTCACTAAATATTGGGCATATTCTTGGGAATCTCCATAGCCACCCATCATAAGGGCGTTTACTTTTCGCTAATAGCTTCCAAACCAAACAAGATGCAGCCATAGTTTATGCACCATTGCAATCCTCTCGTCAATACAAATCGAATGATATATGATATTCATGCCAGGTCAAATTTAAGAATTTGACCTGACCCAGGTCAACGGTCTGACCCAACTTGACCTGGTATAGTCATGATGTATATCATTTGACTTCCAGTGACTATACAAACACTTGTGACAAAAAAAGCCTATCTTAGTTTATTCAAAATTTATAGAGAAAAACACCAAAAATGCTTATTTGACCTAAGGTGACCTTTTAAAGGTCACAAGTCAAAAATTTTGGTATCAGTTTCAGAAATGGGCTAAGAAAAGTCGCAACCGATGTTTGAAGTTGGTTTCATCCATACTTACTGAAAAAGCTCATTTCGTTATTTTCCCCATGCATTGTCAATGGGGAGGTCATGCCGCACATGACCTTAGGTCACCAATATCAAAAATCCCGAACAAATGTTGTAGCTCCTGGTGGGCCCAAGATGTCTATGAGTTTCAACTTGATCGATTAACTCTTCTTTAGTTATGCCGTCCTAAGTATTTTTGAGGTGAGGTCACTCACCTGACCTGGTGACCTGACCTGATATGACCTTGACCAAAATTTTCAGGAAAGATGTAAAAATATGAAGGAACAGCTAGACGTTTGCGGCTGCGCGCCGCCGTTTTTGGTCACTTCAAAAACCCGAGGGGGTCTAAAAGACCCCCCACCCGGCGAAGGTTAACAGCTGTGTTTATGAATCAAACCGTATTTTAAAACCGGAACCTTCCAATGACAGAATATATTTATTTCAGCGAGTAGCTGTTGGAGTTCTGGATCTGAGTGACTGTCAATAAATCGGGATAATTTTATAGCTATCGATTAACTGCAGGCTATAGCGTCCAAGATGTGTGAAATCTGGCACGTGGTCATTTATCAAGATTCAACCTCTATCAAATTCAACGCTCAGATTAGTTTTGGCGGAAATATGAAAGAAAGATACTGGCGTCTGAACCCAAATAAAACGAACGCCAGTCTAGAAACCACTTCCAACCTGCACTCATTTCGTCACAAGCTCCCCGACCGAGCCATCCTCACACCTACTGGACCGCACTACAAAGGAGCGCCCACTCATCGGAAAAATAATGATAACATCTCTATCGTCCGGAGATTCCTCGGCGGTATCCAATACGTCGTCGCCCGGGGTGGCAGGGGCCGCAGCGCCGCCGGCCGCCGCCGTCCGTCCGTCCGCCGGCGGCGTGTTTAGCCGCGGGGGGCGCCGGTCGGCCGTCCGCCGGCCGCCAGTGCGCCGGACGCCGCCGTGCCGGAGTGGTGTGTGTGGGAGCGTGTGTGGTGCCCCCTGGGTGTGGGTGCGGAGATGTGGTGTTGCTGACACCCTGCTGAGAGATGAAGTCGCTGGAGCTGCTGTTGACGCTGGTGACCGCTGTGGCGGCCGAGTCGGCTGATGGTGAGTTTCTGACCTCCACGACGCGGTGGCGCATTAGCGCAAACACAACCACGACTGTAATTGTTTTCAATGGGGTTTTCAATGGAGTTTTCATGAATGAATCTGGGGTTCAAGATAGTTATAGTTTCATACAAACATGAATATTATTGGCGATCTCTGCCCTTAGATAACATGTCTGACAATGTGACATGGCAATACGCATTCCCTCGACATGGGTGTTTCGGCCACCCTGCTCTTTGCCGTTTGTCATGCGTTGAAAGGTGTGTGAAACGTGTGTTTTGGAGAGCTGGAGGTCGGCATGCAGCTTCTATCACAATCCTTGCAAAAATCCGACTCATGTGAGGTTTGAACCGCTGACCTCGTGCCTCAGAACTCAACAAGTCCGTTCAGACAGCTGGCCTGAAGATATTTGATACAGTGGCATAGCCCCGATTGACTTGATCTTACACCGCTACATTAAAGGTATCGCTGCGCTGTCGATAATGTCCAAGCCTAGTGGAACACACCTTCAGCCAGTCTGGAGTGGTCGATCGGGGTCTGAACTCATTAGGTACCAAAGAATACCGATCCGGTAATCGGTCGGGTGGATGGACATGGCTTTATCGGCTATGTTTCGCTATGCTACTACTGTAGCGCTTTTAATCTAAAGGAATCGATATGACCATGGATTGTATGCCCGGCTCAAAAATGGCGGATACTTGGGTTGTTTTGCTGACCGATGACGTTGCACTGGCCAGCGAGTACCGGGGGTCGCCATGTTCTCCGAGGGTCCCATTGACGGGTATCGCAGTGTGGGCAGGTCCTCCGCATCTTACTGATTTGGCTGTATGGATTACTGCAGCCGTCACGAAATGCTGCTGCTCTTCGGGTAAACAACACTGGTATTTTCTAGAAGCTTTCAACGATAAGCTTTCTTACAATATTTGCATCAGTACACCAGAACCACAGATCCACTCCTTAGTCTACAACGCCGTGGTCATCCATAAATGCACGATGGGGACAGTACTAGACTTCTGGGCGGCCGCCTTTACGTGCCGTTTGGTATTTGGTATGATTACGCTCACCGCTCCCCGCTGTTAGCGTGCTGACGCCGTCTGTAGTTTTGCTTTAGCTTTTCCGGGAAATGAGATACGGAGGGGAGAGAGGCGAAATGTGCCCCCCTCCCACCCAGCGGGGTGCGTCATGCCAGGGACCCCGGCGGGGTGCGTGTTAAGGAATATATGTAAGCAAGCATGCGAGAACACCTGGCTATTGAGTTCTCTCCTCGCAAAGGGATAAGTGTTTGTGTTGAATTAGTGGAGCTGTCCGCTGTGTCTTCCCGAACGCCTGATGAGTGTATGTTCAGCTCTTTGCTGTTGAAGGTGTTGTCTACTTGTTATAGTTGTGCTAATGAAACAGCGGCACTCGCTCTAGTGAAAGCACAGCCGAGCCTTCCTCGTAAACCGCAGCCGTCGGTGGAGACAGTGATAGGTCCCGGCACCCTGCTGCTTGCCATTCTCGTTATAAAAGCGAGAAACTGCGCAACGATAAATGCTTGAGCTAAGGATAAATAATGAATTATATATTTAAAAATTAAAACTGGAGGGTCCTCAGAACAATACGGAGAACGGGTAATACTAGATGCCAACGAGAAAACCTAAATTACAGCAATGACGCAACAGACGTATGAGTAGTGGCCATAGAAGGTGATTTCATTGCTTAGTTCTTGGTGAAACACATTCAGTGCATTCATGTACATATTACTTCCAACCATTTAGTTCCCTGGCGGCAGTTTATGTGTTTCCGTGACCGCTTTCCATCCGAAATATCAGTCTACCCGATGTGATTAGCCCCGGCCTGCTGCTTCCGCTTTAGGAGCACTCACAAGCAGCATTTGATATGACCCATTGTTAAAGCAGTGAATCCAAGACCAAAGCATTCTTGAGGTTTTGTACTAGAACTGAATGTGAAGTCAATTTGGAGCCAATCTTTTGGACTCAATATGTTCCTGGTGGTTGCATTTCAGAGCAAAAGCAAACTGTTGCCTTATTTGACTTAACAGCCCCATTGCAGCTTGTATTCTCATAGAATGTAAAACATCAGTAGTCAGAGGGCGTTGATGAAGGAAGACGGCTTCTAATCTATCAATCGAATTTGTACCAGCGACGTCAAGTTTAAAGGGCATTGCTAGTTTAGTTTATTGTCCAATCATCAACGGGCATGAACCATCCCAATTACAGATGAAGTCATGGTGATAAAACAGTCGTGTCAAATATTAATGTCAGTGGAATACAGGAACAACGTCACGCAGTAAAACGGATAAAATATTGGCTGATTAATAGCAGTTAGCCACATAAGGGACCACGCGTGCTCGAGATTGAGCAGCTGTGGTGTTCCACATATCAACATATCTACACTTGTCTAGGAGCACATTACAGATCATCGGCAATCTACAAAACAAGCTTGATTGTACAGTGCTAACTCTCGCGTGGGGCACAAGAAAGAGAATCCAGTTCCGCAGGGCTCGGAAAGGAGCCTCTAAGCGCTACATTCGCCTGAAGGGACGTTTCCACATACCGTCCATGGTTTCGAGCTATGGCCCGATAAAGGGTAAAAATGGCCTTTCAAGTTTTACCACGTTACATCACACCTTTGTTTACAACTGAGTAGTGAAATTTTTGTACTTACCGTAGTGCTTCTCCTTCCCTCTACTGTGGACTTTTTGCATGACGATATAAATGCCATCAGGCCATACACGACCACCACCAAACCCCGGGGCTCTGACATTGGGGGGGGGGGGGGGGGCTTGAGACCCCTATCCCCAATTACCGCCACTGTCTTCAGGGTGTGCTATACGTGACACACAGCAAGAGAAAATGTTTCAAGAACTTATAAAAAGTTATCGTTTCCAATGGCAAAAAAGACAACTTGAGTAGTAGATTTCGATGAGCGAAAATTGTGCTTAATATGCACAGTGCCTTAAGTTAGAACACAAGTAATACCGTACTGAGATCCCGATTTCAAATGTTCTCCGTGGAGTCACATTCGTATTGTGTAAGGCGCAGTGGATGCCTCATTTTAAGAACTTAGATTGCATGTACCTATCATTACGTATATTTTCAGTGTTTTCTCTCTCGCCATTGTTCCCTGCAATGCTGTTGAAATGCAGCAGGACTCGCTACTGCCGGGGCGGAAGTGTGAATCGCTGTGATCTAACATGCTGCAGCCTAACGCAGCACATGTGGTGCCAATGACACGTTGGTGGCGCCAATGACGGTGCAAACAGTTCAGGGACGAAGCAAAGAGCTCAGCGACAAGGCTAAAGGTTGGTGACGCGATGCCTAGGTTTCAATAAAGAGGCTTAAAGTCCAATAACGAGATCAAGTGTCCATTGACGAGGACCATAGCCTAATGACAAGGTCAAGGGTTCAATGTCGAGGCAAATGATTCAGTGTCGAGGAAAAGCGTTCAATGACAAGACGTAGGCTTCCAGATCGAATCTTAGCCTGTCCAATGACGAGCTAAAGGCTCTATGAAAAGACCAGAGGTTCCACGGAGAAGTGAAGGGTTTAATGATAAGGCGAAATGTTCAGTGACGAGGCTACATTTTTAATGATGAGGCAAAAAGTTCAATGACAATATCAAAGCTTCAATGAACGGGCCAAAACTTTTATAACTGGGCAAATATATAAATGGCAAGCTGAGGTTTAATGTCGAAACTTGCCATCCAATTACGAGGCCGGGCGTACATGGTGAGACAAATGGTTCAATGACGAGGCCAATTATCCAATGACTAAGTATATAATTCAATGACAAGACCAAGGGTCCAGTGACGGAGCCAAGTGTTCAATAGCGAGACCAATAGTCTAATGACGATGCCAAGGTCCCAATAACAGACCTGAGGGTCCAATACCGGGCCCAAGGGTTTAATGACGGGTCTTAAGTTCTAATGAAGAGCCAAGGGTCCAATGACGAGGCCAAGGGCCCAATGATCAGGTCAAGAGGCCAATGATGACGCGGTACTGTCCCTCTCTCTCCCTCGGCTGTTTCAGCCACGGCTTTGGTATGCTTTAGCCTTGCCGCTTTCATGCCGCTTTCAGTCATGCCTTGCCGTGGTTTCGCCATTATGTTTAGGACACTGGTGTTGTCCAGTAGTCAGTTGTGCAGTTCATGTGATTGTTGTGACCGCCGCTGATTCTTCCGCTGTTGGTCGTGGAATGTATTTGTCATCATCTAACATTGTGGCTGAATCAAAGCTGGCGCCCCAGTCAGGACGGCTGGCGTGTGGTGCACCGCGGCCCATCATTCATTGGCGGACGCAGGGGGGGGGCATTCCGGCCATGGCCCCCAAAAGCGCTGGAGGGGAGCCAAACTATCTTTTGGCCCCCAAACGTCGGAAATTTTTTCGAAAAAGGTGTTTACACTAGGTCTGTAGAGCAACAAAAATATCCGCTCCCACCCCCCCAGAGCGATCATGTACTTGGAGAGGTAGCTTATACTAGGTCTGTCGAGCACTGAAAAAGGTGTTTACACTAGGTCTGTAGAGCAAAAAAATCTTCGCTCCCACCTTCCCCCCCGGAGGGCAGGCAGACTTGGGTTTGGCCCCTCCCAAAACTCGGATCTGCGTCCGTCCCTGCCATCATTGGACGGACATCAGTAGATTTCACTGATTACGGCACTTCCCGGCGGCGAGTTTTCCTTCCTGCCGCGTGTGCTATGATCTTCCGAAATAACTCATATGGTTTCATCGGCCAAACACTCACGTGTTAACGTCCCCCCCTCGGTTTGGAAACAAAACGGCGCGCCCATACCTCCATCATTTACAACTGAAAATAAGTAGGTCATCCAGGTCGGTCACCAACGGTCAGGCCCACCTCAAAAAGTAAGATACATAAGTGGACAGGGAACTATCCGATAAACCAACACATAATGGCCACCAGTTCTCAAAATATGTCCGGATTTATATCGAACCAGGTCGGCAGTTGACCTCTCCATTGAAATACATGGGAAAAGGTTTACGGAATAACTCAGTAACGGATGGTGATAAGCATTATTTAGCTCATTAGACTCGTCGGGCTCGGTTCAATGATATGCATTTTATATAATTGACCCGACCACCCAGGTCAGGTCAAATCCTGATTACCAGCAAGGTCAAATTATATATCATCGATTCGGCTTGCTAAGAGGATTCATATAGTTAAGTC
The DNA here is from genome assembly GCA_034440635.1 of Lepas anatifera. Lineage (NCBI taxonomy): Eukaryota > Metazoa > Arthropoda > Thecostraca > Lepadidae > Lepas > Lepas anatifera. Next base: position 351,669 of record JAOTON010001897.1, on the reverse strand, counting down.
GTTTGCTCACTTACTGTTCAGATTTAATGGCCGAAAAACTGAATTACATGTATCCCTAGACGGGCATGTTTTGACCCCGTGACCTTAAATGACCTACAAAAAAGGTTCAAATGTTTCAATGGACGTGATGGGCAGCCCAACGCCGTTTACCGTTTTCGCTACCTACCGTGGTCCGAGATCTTAGGGGGGCGGGTACCCCCCCGTCAAGCGAAGGTGGCTCAGACCCCCGTCAATGCGCGTGTTAACCCTATTTCCGGCAGGGCTAATATTGCCCCCCCAGGTTTTCGAGAATATCTCCAAACGGCTGTGATAGAACTAAACTCCTGACTTTTCCTAAAACAGTACAGGCAGGTTTCGAAATTCAAGATTATATATTTACCAGGGGCGGAGCCATGGCGGGTTTTGGGGGGTTCTATCCACAAACCAAGTATTATCGTATGCGATGGGTTTTGTAAAAGGAAGCCGTCTCGCGATCCTGATACCAGTTATATGGTTTTATTATATCATTTTTAGGAGATGATAGTGCATTCACAATTGTCACTATTTGTATTCATCAGGGCGGTTACAGCAGTTCAAAAGGGAATGTTATCAAGAAGGACTAAACGTTAGTAAGGAAGACTGCTACAGCCGTGTCAGGGCGAATACAATTGGGTATATGAAAATCAAAATAGTTAAACCCAATTCAGATTACCAGAGGCGTGTCCAGTCACTACACATTTCAAAATGTATATTCCCAGCCAGTATCACCGCCGCACTCAATATCGTTGTATATTAAAAGTGTTTCCAATCACCCCCACCCCCCGACGAGTCTTGATCCGCCTATGTCACCCCCTTTCCCAGAGCTGCCATGGAGGGTACAAATTATCAAAATTAAATTTCAACTAGTCGAGGACTAATATACTCACATACCATCGCATATGTGGTAGATTTACCCCACTGTTTACCTACGCATCCGCCCCTGATGAGTTTTCACTTTTTCCATTTATTTATGTGTCAAAGATGCCAAGCAGTATATGACGGCTTCTAATCCGCGTAACAAAAACTTTTAGGTTGTATATATTTCCCCTCATAGTCCTGGTCCTGGAACTGCCATAATCAATTTTGCGTAACTCAGTATATAAAATTTGGGCAATTATTTGTAAATCGAACTAGTTTGTGAAAATCGTACAACAGAGACAAGGGTTATGGAAAACCTAAAAATACACAAAAATGTATATTTGCACGACCTCCCAAAAAAATAAAAATTTGAAATTTTCTTTTTCAAAATAAAGTAGCAGCAGAAATCTATGGCACTGAATTTCAAAATCGGCCGGTAGATTACGAGATCTTAGGGGCCGATATTGCCCCCCCCGAAAAGGGGTAGCCGGGAGCCACGGAAATAGGGTTAAGCTTCCTGAAGCGTGGCATGTTGTGGCGCCGGAACACTTACTGCTCCATCGTAGCCAGACACTAATGATCACAATGAAAACATAGCACCACCAGTGGGCCCAAAAAGCAGGGAACAGGTGCCAAGGTTCTCCAATGTCTCGGATTTGCAATCAGCAACTGAATCTCATGGTACGAGTAGGCTTCGAAATAATATCGTTGAAACTGGCTTTTGGGCTCCACGACGTTGTAGATGTTGTTAGGACATTCATGCTAACTTTAAAAAAAGCCACTGTCAATACCTATGGTGCCTCAGAGCTTGCCATTTGCTTTCACTTTATGCTAAAGGAAACTAGCGGTTGGATGTTCTGTGCATTGATTTTTAGGCCAGAGCTGCAATATGGGACGGCTGTCGTCGCCTCCCATTATAGTTTAGTGTGCAACATTGGGCAGGGCAAACGATCCCGCTTGCCGGCAGGTCCGGGGCCATCGCCCGCGGGTCCGATATGATGGGCCCATTGCACCGCCAAACTTGATTATGACCAGCACCATGTGCCCCACCGCCTGCTGCCGAAACAGCTCTTCATCGTGAGGACGCCATTTTGGATGCGTCCATTTTGGGCGCGTCAAATCTTGCAGAAATAGTCATGAGGGTTATCATCTTATCTGGGACTACCCATGGACAGCACCGATCGCAGAGGGTCGGCATGGTGTGGATGCTGGAATGTTGCTCCGTGTTGACCTCTGGCCTTTCTATTTGTGGCCAGTCCCCGTATGCGGTCGCAGATATTTACCCGGGATGTATATCTCTCCGATGCGACGCGGTGCCCACAAACGCCCCAGGTGCCAATGGTACCTATTCTAGAATACTGACCGCGTTCGAGCAACGGGCAGGGGCAAGCTTGAACAATACGAAAAAGGTGGATATTAAGAGAACAGAAGCAAGGATTTTGTCACCAGTGAAACAGGCAGGCGGGGCCACTAGCGAAACATAACTAAAATAATATCCACAAGCGGATCCAGGAGACATGTACACTAGGCCAGGTCGATGGAAACGGATCCTGGGGAAAGGAAAAAATCATTTGTCCCTGTAGAATTTGAAAGTCATTTGCCAATTTTCATCGCTTTGAATGGATTCTGAGTGATGGCTCAAAGCCCATTTATTTGAGCACTTTTTGTTGTATTTATCTTAAAAGGTGATTTTCGAACACTGGAAGGTTTTGTAGATTTCTGGGATAGTGGTTTGCGATTAGCCTGGTGAAATTACACAAAATATGTTTAAAATATTATTGAGCAGGACCTATCAGCGTTTTTATATGGGTTTTACTACGGAGGGTTTGGCATCTCTCGCCAGTGACATTTAGCGTTCGAGGCTAGAAACAGCTCAAGGCCCGTGTGCTATGAGATAGGGTTTGTGCCTATCCGTGGAGAACAGGTGGTGGTTTGTCAATTTTTATCTCCCAAAATATATCTATCTCTCCTATTATTGATTCATACCTATGTCTGCGCCCTCCCCCCGCCCTCTCTGCCAGTTTAGGTTGTCGATGATAGCTTTTAACGGGAGGTTAACAGAGCGGCAACGCCGTCCTATAAGAAGTGTCTTGGGTTTCTATGCTCCCTCTCTCTCTCTCTCCCCCGTGGTCTGGAGGGGTCTGCTCGAGCGTAACGAAGCGTTACAGAGAGGGTGAGTAAGAAGTTACGAAAAAGAGTTACGTAATCTACGGACGACCGTCTTACATTGGAGATTTCTCTGGCGGAGTCTGCGCCAGTGTTTTTTTCGAGAGCCATGAAAAATAGCATCATGCTATTCGTAATGCCTTTTACTCCACTCTATTGGGAATTTTCACATTCGATCTCACATCAGTTTGTTGTTGCGTAGAGAAGATACAGAAACGGTCTGTTGATTTATAGGGACCGATTGGATGATAAGCGAGTGAAATGGGCTAAAATCCTGATATCACGTCTGCGAATATTATTAAAATATAACCCCTAATCAACTCCCTGCCTCACCATATCCGTGATTGCATTTGTCCCGCGTTTGATCATATTATTTCTTTACTTCTAAGATAAACAGAATATGATAAGTTGAGTATGAGTACAGTGAAAATGAAGGGTCTTCTCCACTAGGTGAAACCGAGTAGGGAGACCCCATCTTCACTGTTCTAAGATAAAGTTGTTGCTGTGCTGTAAAGACGCGTTCCAGAAGCTAGAACTTTTCCTAGAAAGCACACAGTGCCCAATTGCACAAAGAAAGCATGAAGCGTAGCGATATGTCCATATGTCTGGGAGCGTGCTGTACAGCTGCTAGACTACGTGATATGACTCACAGTTTGTGAGGCGTGAATTCCGATCAACACTTCACTATATACAAGCTTTGCTACCGAAGGAAACGACAATGGCACTGCTCTAGGGATTGCAGGCACGAAGGGATGCAGAATAACAAATCCATCAAGGTTATTTCAGATAGATGTTATTGGCCTGATACCGGTGATACCCTTTTGATGTGACATTTAAAGGAAATTTAATATATCTTCGTAATTAGTGGACTTGGGTGTGCGTCGTTAAGCACTTAGTTCCTAAACATGCACGAATGCAAACATCTGAGAGAACGAGTTTCAGTGAAAATAGAAAATAAACAAGGGTTGTCAGGCATTGTTTGAAGATGATGTATTGACTGACCAGTGATAAGCGAAGGCTGCACCAGCAGATGTCAAAACTGTTCGACCCTATCGTGATTTTTTTATAATGTGCGAAACTTAGGCACTTTTCCTCTTGAAAACATGACCTACTAAAAGGGTTAAAAAATCACGAGAAGCTCTTGCTTCGGACCCAAGCCTTGATTGCTGCATTCCATAACGAAACTACCAGTCACGGTCACCACGAAAAAACTCGAGAAACATGTGCCACTTGTCTTTCTATCCTTTCCATCGCTGTACGCTCAATGCCCTGCTAGGATTATATCAATCATTATTAGGTGCGGCGGGAAAATACGTTTGCGTGAGGGTAATGGTAAGTTAATCACATGGCTCCCAGTAATCATAGTCAATCATTCTATATTGAATGCTAACGACTCTTTCTTTGCGTTGTGGGATGAATTATTCATGTGTCCCACTACATGAACTGTAGCAGTGTTTGTACTCATCAGGGTCCAGGCTACTGATCTGTACAGAAAGTCAGGGCTTGCTGTGTCTGAAATAATTTAACAGCTTAATTCAAGTTGTTACCTTCCACGTGCAACCTCATGTTGGCATTGTTATGACAGCTTAATTAAAGCTTATTATAACAATGCAGTTTTATTTCTGTACTGACGTGCTGCGTTGGATTAGGTTAATTAACGTGCCACAACAAGCAGGAGGTACCCAATTACTGAAATCCATGCTGAATACTTATTCCTAATCAGCCACGTCACGAGAAAACGGCACTAAACTTCAAACGAGCGCTTTCAACATTCACCTCACCACCCTACAAGACATCCAGAGTTACGAATTTTTTATATCACTTATCGACTGACGGGCCTCGGCTTGTCTTTAGGTGGCAAATATTTGGCCAAGGGAAACATCGGTGCCGCTGCCGCCTGCGGCGAGCCTGGCGCGGCGGCGACATTTCGGCGGCACTCCTGAGGCGAAAGTGACGCCTGAGCGCGTGCAGCGTCTCCACTTTTGACGTGAGGCACCTCCGCTGGCAGGATTCAGCAAGCCGGGCCCACAGTGTTAGGATTGAGTGAAGCCACTCAGCTGGCGTCAGGAAAGCGTGGCGCAGCTGCTGAAAATATAGCCTCGGGCAGCTCAAATCGGCAAAACTCTCCACAGTCCTGGTGGAATAAAGAAACATGGGGCTTTGTGGTCCCCATTCAGCAATGTTTAGATGAATCTGTTAACGTAAAATCTACGTTAAAGTATCAAACAATAATAATAAATGCCCCTCCCGTTCCCCATTCTCTCCTCCCCAGTGTCAATTCATGTTCAGAAATACTTTGTCCCAACTAGAATGCACATTTATAAACAACTTGTTTGGCAGGTAATTGATGAGCCAAAACTTGAACGAATAAGTGTGCAATTGAAAAAGTAAGCTGCTTCTCTGGGATTATTTGTCCCAGTGACAGGGCAGGCACCCGAATAGCATCAGAAATTGCTTTGTCTCTTCATTCCTAAACTCTTCCAGTACTATTTTTGGCCGAACAATCAGGTTTAATGAGTATAACTGGCCTTCAAAAGTATAGTTTCAACAAACCATGGTCGGATGGAGAGTAAATAGAATTTGAGCTTTTTTACCGATTTTGAAGAGCTGGCAAAACCGGAACTGGCAAGCCTGACCCTTTATTAAACTCACATCACCCTTCTGGTCAGACGACGAGCAAAGGTGAGTTTAAGCTCCAAATGCACTTTACTCGCGCTTAGACGGTCCCTCGGCACCATTCCAAATCCACTTAGAGTGGCACAATCGAGTTTCCGCTCTCTTCCGGGAGCTGCCTGTGGCAGGGCGGTGTTCAACTTCGGAAAATGTGTCGACACGCCACGACTGCACGCCTGAATATGTCGACGCGTCCCCGACTGCACAGCCTGAATGTGTCGACACATGCCCGAAAGCACTGCCTGAATGTGTCGTCACGCCCCAACTGCACAGCCTGAATGTGTCGTCACGTCCCCGACTGCACAGCCTGAATGTGTCGACGCGTCCCCGACTGCACAGCCTGCATGTGTCGACACGTCCGTGACTGCACAGCCTACATGTGTCGACACTCCCCGACTGCACAGCCTGAATGTGTCGACACGTCCCCGACTGCACATCCTGAATGTGTCGACACGTCCTCGACTGCACAGCCTGAATGTGTCGACACGTCCTCGACTGCACAGCCTGAATGTGTCGACGCCCCCGACTGCACAGCCTGCATATGTCGACACGTGCCCGACAGCACAGCCTAATGTGTCGAAGCATTCCCGACTGCACAGCCTGAATGTGTCGACGCGTCCCCGCCTGCACGCCTTGTCTGAAAAAAATATTCCTCGACACAGTTTTGTGAGGCATATTATTGAATTAGATTCGCCAACCACACCGCAATTTTTGACGCACAACTGCCACGGAGGGTTGATTTGGACTGCTTTACAGTGGGCTGGTATGCCCAGGGATGGAACATCTTAGCCATCGTAACCCCAAAGCATTGCCAAAAATAATAAAACTCTGCAACTTTTGAAATATGTTCTAATCTGTAAACAAACACTTGATCACCAGGCACAAATGAAACAGCAGATTAAACCTATGGTAATTCACAGGATACCATTCTTGCAAATTGCATTTTAATGTTTGTACCCATGCATGTTTAGGTATTTGTTTAAATACTTCGAACTCTAACTAAAATGTTTGCAGATCAGCTGGTTATCATAAATTTGCTCTAAGCCTTTAAAGCATGAAGTTTCTCTCGGCTCGTTCTTCTTATCATGCACGTCAATCTGCAGCGCCCAACTAGTTGTTTCAGTATTTTCTCCCATTTATCAAGGTGGACTATCATCTGAAAGTTTGTTTTAGTTTGTCGCATATGAATTGTTTTGAAATCGTTCGCCTGGCTGACCATAAGTTTTGTCTTCACATTGCTTCCTGTACCTTTTGTGATCATGGCCTGCCCGGAGGCCTTTCCTTCTATAAAAATCAGTGGCGACGCCCCTACTTCCTAGCCCTGAACGCTCCAAAAGTTACAACCATAAGTGCTTTATTCCGAGTTGATGTGGAACTTTTGCTTCAGTGCATTAGCCATATTACTGTCAGTTGGATTGCAAGCACTATAAATTAAGCCCCGCGACCGTGTTGAATCTCACCGCACGCCGATGAGTTCCCATAATGGCCCATAAGGGCTGTTGTTCCGCCAACTTGGACGACGGCGAATCTCAGTGGATGGCGCGCCAGAATTGCCGCGCCAGCCGTCCGCTCTGCGCTCCGTTTTGCACTGCCATGCTGGTCGATGCAGTGATGGCAGGTCGGGGCAAAGGCGGATTCAGAGGGCGGGGTAGCATGGTCTGCTGGCAATCCAGCATCAGCAGATGTGTCCTGGCATCCCCTAAGACACTGCTTCCCATTTCCTACACCAGGATGCAGCTTTTGTCCCCTGGTCATCAGTGCCTGGCACCTCCTCGTCTTTCTGGTGCCCACCGTCCCAGTGCCTGCCAACCAATCTCGCCCGGCCGATGATCCTGGGCGCGCCTCTGAGCGGGATCCCTCCCCAGCCGGAAGCGGTCCCGGGCGGCCAATGTTGCGGCTGACAGACCGGACTGCTCTCCATGCGGCGCCGCCGGAGGCCGACGGCTGCGGCGGACATTGCCGCTCAGCGTCGGGCCGGTGTCGCACCGCGGCCCCCCTCCGGCTAATGACCAATCGCCGGGTCATCGATCTCGGCGGTAGCTGTTACACCGCCACCCTGCCAGACAGCGTGCCCTCTGGACGTCTCACTGGCCTTGAGCTCAGACCCACCCCTGGGACGCTCTACAAGAATTATGCAAACCCTCCTGAATTAAGGGGACATGCAAGTTTCTGGCTCCCTTATGAAGGGTCAGAACTGGTCGTTCGGTCACTTCCCCTTTCAAAAGGTGCCCTGCAATCGAAAAGGCCGCGGCAGTGTTGGGCAATAAAAACGGTTTCCAGTCCACCGTTTCCAAAAAGCTACTGCTATTAGTGGGATTGTACAGTGAAGGCAACGAAGGGCATGAGGAAGGGGGGGTTTGGGGGATTTCGATGCAGCTCATTTATCCCATTCCCTCCGCGGTCATCATTCTCTTTCCACGTCATCAGCTACAACACAGTTTAGTGTAAGACGAGCTCACTTTTGGAGCGGGCCTTTGGTGCCCAGTCATTTTACCACGGCGCTGCAAGTCCAGTTAGCCGGGCAGTAATCCCGGGATATCGTTGGCGTCCGGGCCTGAGGGATACCGTCTGCCAATATAACCCGACTAACAGGTCACGAGCGCCTCCAATACCCACCTCCCGGGAGAAAACTCCATCGCGCTGATGCTCACCTCGGCTGGTGACGGCCCGCAAAGCCAGCTCTCTGCTCCGGTACTGCCCGTCTGCGACAATGTCGTTAAATCCGCAGCTCGTCAGCGGGCGACAGAAGACCAGCACGTGGAGAAGCATGGCTTTCGCTTCAATCACGGGTAACGACCGGGTTCGGCGGCGGGAATTCGCCCGGCGATTGATGACGTTGCAGGCGGTGACGTCTCGAACGTGGGGCCTGCCCTTTACACAAATTTTGTAGTGGAGAGGCAGGAAGCCTCGCCAACTCTGCTGCGTCCCATTTACTGTATATACCGTTTAAGAAGTCAACAGGTAGTAACGCATTTATAAGGAAGGTGTTCGTAGTTAAGCACTGATTTGTGCGCCGTAAAACTTTCGGTTCGCTTGATGGAGCGTAATTATTTCGTAAAGGTCAACTGTCGGAAGTGACTTTTGACTAAGTTTCCAGGAGCTGGATTGAACGGCTGTAAAGCTGCAGAAATCAGACCCTGCTACGATTTACTAAAGATGGCGGCTGAACAGGGACGCCTTCTCTTCCCAGAATGGCACGCAGTCCCCGCGGTGCCTGATTTAGACAGCGTTGTTGGGTGGCTAGAACCAAAGCTTTCCTACAAAAAGGAACTAGGGAGGTTTGTTTCTCGTTGTTCAACATGTCCAGAAACTAGTCTGCTGTAACTTCCTACATTACATTCAACTGTTTCTACATGTTAACAACAAAACCAACCCCCTAGTTCCTACATCCCACATTGTCATGGCATATGGGATAGCTTTCTGAATATATTACTTATGAAATAACTATCTGAATATACGGACAGGAACAACCAGAGATATTATATTTGTTTTCAAATAAAAACACACATTTGTTGTTTCATTGTGCTCCCGTAAGCTTCATCATTTCGTGTGATAACGTCAATGAAAATAAATACCATAAGGATAACTATATGGTGAACACAACTTTTCTTGGTGAAAGCATTGCATCGCTCGCAATATATTTGAATCCGTACATGTATATTCATATCACACAAAGCACAATTGTTAAAAATACAAGACACTGGAAAAATACAGTCACAGGAAAGACAAGTGGCTGGAGTTAAATCTAAAACACACTCCTTAGGGAGGACTAGGTGGACAGGGACACCAGAGCTTGGTGCATTCGCGACGGCGACGGGGCCAAGGGGCGCAGCGGAGCGCGCCCAACCCATCGGTGGGGAGCGCGACGCAGCGGCGGAGGGACGCAGCGGCGGAGGGACCTCGACGCAGCGGCAAAGTGGGCGCGATACAGCGGCAGAGGAGCTCGGCGCAGCGGCGGAGGGAGCGCGACGCAGCGGCGGAGGGAGCTCGATGCAGCGGCGGAGGAAACGCGACGCCGAGGGCGGATGGCACGTCATTTCAAGTGAGCACAGCAGATTAATAACGGAGGTGACGGATAGCCTAGTGGCTTCATTGCCCGTATTCAGATCGGAAAGTTTGTGAGATAAATCCCCACGATGGAAGACCGCCTTCCATGTCCGATCTGACCCAGTGATCTGACCCGATCGCCCACGCCAATCCTCCCTGTAATTATGCGAATGTGGTTGTTGGGAGGGTTCTAATAAAAAATGAAAAATAAAAATAGTACAGTTTGAATTGAAGACTTGTTAGCCATATCAGAAGACTTTGGATTTCGTATTTCGATGTTCCAATACGCACTGCTTACGGAGAAATAATAATTTCCTGGCTAGAATATTTTGTCCTGAGTACACATTCTTCCCTTCCTCTCCTTTAATTCGCATTTTAGAGCCGACCACTCAGCCCATATAGGGAAGAATAGGGCTGAGTGGCACAGGAATCTGTTTTAAAAAACGAGCATTTATCCACAAAATATATGGTTTTAGGATGAACAAACTATGGAACAGCTTTTTTTGGTGCGCTTAACAAGGGACCGCTGCATCCATACAAACATCATAAATGGAAACCTCATCAAAGCGAAAAATCGCATTCAACGTGAATCTTACACAAAGCAGATGAGACCACACGTTTTGCACTTAGGGTGTCTTGATGTGTACTTTTATGCCCTTTTTATTTGCATGCCCCATTATTGCATGATATATAGAGGTAAACATAAGAGTCCCTCACTTTAATTTCTTCCCGGAATGGCGTCACCGACAGTGGGCCACCCCAACATCGACGGTTGAAGGCGATTCAAAAGGAAATTCAGTGACGTCAAGAGAAAACTAATAATACGTAATAATTCCACTTTGCAGAGAATCTGTAAAATACTAGATGAAAGCACTAGAATGTGTTTTGCACGTAAGAAATTGATATATATGTGTGGCCCCGGAAAACTGATTTGATTTATATGTTGCACATGTGAACACAGAATTCCGATGTTAGATCATACATCATAGTTACATTCCAGCGACATGTGTATCAGCCAGTGGTCTCAGACGGCTTGCGAAAGTGAGCCAGGGGCTACCGTCGGAACCGGCAGGCTTCAAACCAGACAATTGCATGTATCCATAGTCACGCGAACAAAGTTCATCAACCTTACTTAAATCAATCAACTGAACAGAGCTGGGAAGAAAACAATAAGTCCCCATCGATTTTTAAGAGCTGTAGGTTCAAACACCACGCAGAGACATTCTAACGGGAATATGAGCCAGTGCGGGATCGATGCGTCGCCGTGGGCGGTAGCGCCGACCAGCCGTGACCTGGCCGCGCGCCAGTTCATAACCCGGCTCGTATATCGCGGTCAAGTTTACGCAGCGGGCACCAGTCGGGCTGAGCCCGGAGCCAGATAAATGTTCACGCGGCCCGCGAGTAACGTGCTGCCTATAGCCCAACGTAGACCAGCGTGGCTTCAATAGGAAGGCCGCTTCGTATTTTGATGAAAGTATGTATTGGAACTACAATCAACACCTCAGAAGTCGGTGCAAAATTCAACAGAGAGAGCGTTAAGCGCCGATGTTTGCTAACATTTTCAAGCTTATAAAAGCAAAACTTTCCCTGCTCATGATTACGAAGCTGCCTCTGCTATTCTCGAGAGTCAAAATAGATATGTTGTAAATATTTTGTTCTCCTTTTTAAGAAACGGTTATTGACGGGTTACCAGGGCTTTTGATGGTTATGCCATGCTCACTGCCGATATATCATAACTGTTATAGCTAAAGCGTTGGATGGACCATTTTTTTCTGGGAAAATTCTTAAATATTCACGGCTAATAGTCTAATCAGAGAATATACATATTTGTTTCTTGGATGCATCAAATTCCAAGAATCGAAGAATCAGGCATTCCAAAGAAGCACTTTACACCACTGCTTTTCTATTGTTTTCCCGCCAATGAGCCACGTAGACAAAGCTAGTAAAGAGGGTTGGATTTCTGCGAGAAAGTGGATCCTGTACCAATTTACCGGAATGTTCTCGTCGAAAAAGCTGCCCATAAGCGGGAAGAAACCCGCTATCGGATGTATCTATCGCCATGCTACTACGAACCCTTTTAATCTGCCATTTGCCAGTTGGAAGTTATAGCTCCGCTTATGCGTCGGGGCCATCAGTTATGGAGGGCTGGCAATATCCGGCAGCGTGGAAGCTGACAATATCCGGCGGCGTGGAGGGCGGACCTGGAAGGCCCAGTTGCCACCAGCCGTGCTGCGGCAGCCGCGTTACCATTGCATGGTAACAGGTCGTCCGTCCTGGCCCTGTCTGCGCGTCCACCGGCTCACCAGAAATGCCGCCATGCCACACACCGAAATTGTGCTCGTAAATCATTTGGGCTCAGTGACGCCGTGAAGATGGTCTCGATCTGAGTGTTTACGAGCGGGTGCCGCGGCAGTAGTGAGGCTGTGAGCGAGACTCAGGTCTGCTGCGGCAGTAGTGAGGCTGTGAGCGAGAATCAGGTCTGCCGCGGCAGTAGTGAGGCTGTGAGCGAGACTCAGGTCTGCCGCGGCAGTAGTGAGGCTGTGAGCGAGAATCAGGTCCACCGCGGCAGTAGTGAGGCTGTGAGCGAGACTCAGGTCTGCCGCGGCAGTAGTGAGGCTGTGAGCGAGGCTCAGGTCCGCCGCGGCAGTAGTGAGGCTGTGAGCGAGACTCAGGTCTGCCGCGGCAGTAGTGAGGCTGTGAGCGAGACTCAGGTCTGCCGCGGCAGTAGTGAGGCTGTGAGCGAGGCTCAGGTCCGCCGCGGCAGTAGTGAGGCTGTGAGCGAGACTCAGGTCCGCCGCGGCAGTAGTGAGGCTGTGAGCGAGACTCAGGTCCGCCGCGGCAGTAGTGAGGCTGTGAGCGAGGCTCAGGTCCGCCGCGGCAGTAGTGAGGCTGTGAGCGAGGTTCAGGTCTGCCGCGGCAGTAGTGAGGCTGTGAGCGAGACTCAGGTCCGCCGCGGCAGTAGTGAGGCTGTGAGCGAGACTCAGGTCTGCCGCGGCAGTAGTGAGGCTGTGAGCCAGGCTGGGTGCCGCGGCAGTAGTGAGGCTGTGAGCGAGGCTCAGGTCTGCCGCGGCAGTAGTGAGGCTGTGAGCCAGGCTGGGTGCCGCGGCAGTAGTGAGGCTGTGAACGAGGCTCAGGTCCGCCGCGGCAGTAGTGAGGCTGTGAGCGAGACTCAGGTCCGCCGCGGCAGTAGTGAGGCTGTGAGCGAGACTCAGGTCCGCCGTGGCAGTAGTGAGGCTGTGAGCGAGACTCAGGTCTGCCGCGGCAGTAGTGAGGCTGTGAGCCAGGCTGGGTGCCGCGGCAGTAGTGAGGCTGTGAACGAGGCTGGGTACCGCGGCAGTAGTGAGGCTGTGAGCGAGACTCAGGTCTGCCGCGGCAGTAGTGAGGCTGTGAGCCAGGCTGGGTGCCGCGGCAGTAGTGAGGCTGTGAGCGAGGCTCAGGTCTGCCGCGGCAGTAGTGAGGCTGTGAGCCAGGCTGGGTGCCGCGGCAGTAGTGAGGCTGTGAACGAGGCTGGGTACCGCGGCAGTAGTGAGGCTGTGAGCGAGACTCAGGTCTGCCGCGGCAGTAGTGAGGCTGTGAGCGAGGCTCAGGTCTGCCGCGGCAGTAGTGAGGCTGTGAGCGAGGCTCAGGTCTGCCGCGGCAGTAGTGAGGCTGTGAGCGAGACTCAGGTCTGCCGCGGCAGTAGTGAGGCTGTGAGCGAGGCTCAGGTCTGCCGCGGCAGTAGTGAGGCTGTGAGCGAGACTCAGGTCCACCGCGGCAGTAGTGAGGCTGTGAGCGAGGCTCAGGTCTGCCGCGGCAGTAGTGAGGCTGTGAGCGAGGCTCAGGTCTGCCGCGGCAGTAGTGAGGCTGTGAGCGAGGCTCAGGTCTGCCGCGGCAGTAGTGAGGCTGTGAGCGAGACTCAGGTCTGCCGCGGCAGTAGTGAGGCTGTGAGCGAGGCTCAGGTCTGCCGCGGCAGTAGTGAGGCTGTGAGCGAGACTCAGGTCCGCCGCGGCAGTAGTGAGGCTGTGAGCGAGGCTCAGGTCCGCCGCGGCAGTAGTGAGGCTGTGAGCGAGGCTCAGGTCTGCCGCGGTAGTAGTGAGGCTGTGAGTGAGGCTCAGGTCCGCCGCGGCAGTAGTGAGGCTGTGAGCGAGACTCAGGTCTGCCGCGGCAGTAGTGAGGCTGTGAGCGAGACTCAGGTCTGCCGCGGCAGTAGTGAGGCTGTGAGCGAGACTCAGGTCTGCCGCGGCAGTAGTGAGGCTGTGAGCGAGGCTCAGGTCTGCCGCGGCAGTAGTGAGGCTGTGAGCGAGGCTCAGGTCTGCCGCGGCAGTAGTGAGGCTGTGAGCGAGACTCAGGTCTGCCGCGGCAGTAGTGAGGCTGTGAGCGAGGCTCAGGTCTGCCGCGGCAGTAGTGAGGCTGTGAGCGAGACTCAGGTCCGCCGCGGCAGTAGTGAGGCTGTGAGCGAGACTCAGGTCTGCCGCGGCAGTAGTGAGGCTGTGAGCGAGGTTCAGGTCCGCTGCGGCAGTAGTGAGGCTGTGAGTGAGGCTCAGGTCCGCCGCGGCAGTAGTGAGGCTGTGAGCGAGACTCAGGTCTGCCGCGGCAGTAGTGAGGCTGTGAGCGAGACTCAGGTCTGCCGCGGCAGTAGTGAGGCTGTGAGCGAGACTCAGGTCCGCCGCGGCAGTAGTGAGGCTGTGAGCGAGACTCAGGTCTGCCGCGGCAGTAGTGAGGCTGTAAGCGAGGCTCAGGTCCGCCGCGGCAGTAGTGAGGCTGTGAGCGAGGCTCAGGTCTGCCGCGGTAGTAGTGAGGCTGTGAGTGAGGCTCAGGTCCGCCGCGGCAGTAGTGAGGCTGTGAGCGAGACTCAGGTCTGCCGCGGTAGTAGTGAGGCTGTGAGCGAGGCTCAGGTCTGCCGCGGCAGTAGTGAGGCTGTGAGCGATACTCAGGTCCGCCGCGGCAGTAGTGAGGCTGTGAGCGAGACTCAGGTCTGCCGCGGCAGTAGTGAGGCTGTAAGCGAGACTCAGGTCTGCCGCGGCAGTAGTGAGGCTGTGAGCGAGGCTCAGGTCCGCCGCGGCAGTAGTGAGGCTGTGAGCGAGGCTCAGGTCCGCCGCGGCAGTAGTGAGGCTGTGAGCGAGGCGGGGCGCCGCGGCAGTAGTGAGACTGTGAGCGAGACTCAGGTCCGCTGCGGCAGTAGTGAGGCTGTGAGCGAGACTCAGGTCTGCCGCGGCAGTAGTGAGGCTGTGAGTGAGGCTCAGGTCCGCCGCGGCAGTAGTGAGGCTGTGAGCGAGACTCAGGTCTGCCGCGGTAGTAGTGAGGCTGTGAGCGAGGCTCAGGTCTGCCGCGGCAGTAGTGAGGCTGTGAGCGATACTCAGGTCCGCCGCGGCAGTAGTGAGGCTGTGAGCGAGACTCAGGTCTGCCGCGGCA
Organism: Lepas anatifera; assembly: GCA_034440635.1. NCBI lineage: Eukaryota > Metazoa > Arthropoda > Thecostraca > Lepadidae > Lepas > Lepas anatifera. Next base: position 336,516 of record JAOTON010001897.1, on the reverse strand, counting down.
GTAGTGAGGCTGTAAGCGAGACTCAGGTCTGCCGCGGCAGTAGTGAGGCTGTGAGCGAGGCCTCAGGTCCGCCGCGGCAGTAGTGAGGCTGTGAGCGAGGCGGGGCGCCGCGGCAGTAGTGAGACTGTGAGCGAGACTCAGGTCCGCTGCGGCAGTAGTGAGGCTGTGAGCGAGGCTCAGGTCCGCCGCGGCAGTAGTGAGGCTGTGAGCGAGGCTCAGGTCCGCCGCGGCAGTAGTGAGGCTGTGAGCGAGGCTCAGGTCCGCCGCGGCAGTAGTGAGGCTGTGAGCGAGGCGGGGCGCCGCGGCAGTAGTGAGACTGTGAGCGAGACTCAGGTCCGCTGCGGCAGTAGTGAGGCTGTGAGCGAGACTCAGGTCTGCCGCGGCAGTAGTGAGGCTGTGAGCGAGGCGGGGCGCCGCGGCAGTAGTGAGGCTGTGAGCGAGGCTCAGGTCCGCCGCGGCAGTAGTGAGGCTGTGAGCGAGGCGGGGCGCCGCGGCAGTAGTGAGGCTGTGAACGAGACTCAGGTCCGCCGCGGCAGTAGTGAGGCTGTGAGCGAGGCTCAGGTCCGCCGCGGCAGTAGTGAGGCTGTGAGCGAGGCGGGGCGCCGCGGCAGTAGTGAGACTGTGAGCGAGACTCAGGTCCGCTGCGGCAGTAGTGAGGCTGTGAGCGAGACTCAGGTCTGCCGCGGCAGTAGTGAGGCTGTGAGCGAGACTCAGGTCCGCCGCGGCAGTAGTGAGGCTGTGAGCGAGACTCAGGTCTGCCGCGGCAGTAGTGAGGCTGTGAGCGAGGTTCAGGTCCGCTGCGGCAGTAGTGAGGCTGTGAGCGAGGCTCAGGTCTGCCGCGGCAGTAGTGAGGCTGTGAGCGAGACTCAGGTCCGCCGCGGCAGTAGTGAGGCTGTGAGCGAGGTTCAGGTCCGCTGCGGCAGTAGTGAGGCTGTGAGCGAGACTCAGGTCCGCCGCGGCAGTAGTGAGGCTGTGAGCGAGACTCAGGTCTGCCGCGGCAGTAGTGAGGCTGTGAGCGAGACTCAGGTCCGCCGCGGCAGTAGTGAGGCTGTGAGCGAGACTCAGGTCTGCCGCGGCAGTAGTGAGGCTGTGAGCGAGACTCAGGTCTGCCGCGGCAGTAGTGAGGCTGTGAGCGAGACTCAGGTCCGCCGCGGCAGTAGTGAGGCTGTGAGCGAGACTGGGTGCCGCGGCAGTAGTGCGGCTGTGAGCGAGGCTCAGGTCTGCCGCGGCAGTAGTGCGGCTGTGTGCGAGGCTCAGGTCTGCCGCGGCAGCAGTGAGGCTGCATGATCACGGCTCGTGTCCTCAGGGGACCCTTCGGGCCCTCAGGAAGGGGCAGCTGTCCCTGCCGCGTCCCCCTTGGCTACGCCCCTGGCCTGGTGATTGGTGACTGTAGGAGTGACGTCAAGTTCGGCCGTTGTAGGCGCTCACCCAGTCCATTCATGGAGGCTGGTCCACATCCTCTCCTGGAAAACTGAGAGCTTTTGGTACCGGGTGTTTTGCGAAAAAATTCCCAAGAATAATGACGCAGAATAATGTAACAAGGGAGTCATGATTGCCATTATCAGTTACTAGACAATCATAACTCATGTGTTACATTTACTTTCGTCATTTACCTTGGATGTTTTCCACAGTGCATTGACATCTGAAACCAAAAGCTCTCAGTTTTTAAGGGGGTCCGAACCAGCCCAGGCATAGACTTGAACTTGTTCTTGTTCCAGCGTCCTCCATCAACCTTCATTGGGTAGTGGTGGGAACAGTGCTGCCAAGTCCCCTGGGCCAAAACGGCCAAATGGACTCGGAAAACTGCCAAGGGCTTTTAAGTATCTTCAAGTTCTTGATTGAGGTGGTCTTACATGGGTTTAAGCCAAGTTGGCTATTTGGGGATCTCCGTAGCCCAATTGTTAGCTGGTAGCCTCATCTCCACGCTTTTTAGTGGGGGGGGCTACAGCAGCTTCATAAAAGGCAAACTCGCCGACAAGGAGTAATATTGGTGGATCGAGAAATAAGAGTTAGAGTGTGACCACTTTTAACCCTATTGGTAAATATATCTGAAATTTTTGCAGCCAGTAAGTGTCAAAGGAAACGAAAAGCTGCAATCCGAAGACTTTTGGTTATTGCGTATGATACATTGGTGTCAGCGGGAGGCGGAACATTGAGTGACCCCTTTACTTCCATTCCAATGGTGACCGGTGACCGATCAGTGTCACTATCAGCAGGGGTTATTATGGGTAAGCTTTTAAGCATTCAATTCATTTACTGCCACTTATTCTGTCCACCCGGTCTCCAAACATACACCTCTTGAGTGTGTCGCTCCACTCTGTCCTGAAACGTATATCCGTAACTGTGTCGCCCCACTCTTCCGAAACATACATTCGTAAGGGCGTTGGGGGAGGTGGCAGTGGATGCAGTCTTCTAGCCGGTCGGTTAAGTCCCGGCAGAGCCTCGAATAAGTCGTCGATCCCTAAATCCCTTCAACAGGGTGAGAGCTGGGACGCCGTATGACCGGCAGTGGTGCGTCGTTAAACCCCAACAATTATAAGGGCGTCGTTGCTTTCTGTCCTGAAATTTATATCCATGAATGTGTCGTTCCACTCCGTCCCGAAACGTATATCCATGACTGTGTCGTTCCACTGTTCTGAAGCGTATATCCATGAGTGTGCGGCCTCTGTTCCGATACGTATATCCATGAGGTTGCCGTTTCATTCCGTTTTTTATGTAACTTGATTGGGAAACATATCCCGTTTTGTTTCGTCTCGAACTGCACGTGATTTTTTTCATTTCATCCCATTCCGTAATTCGTATCCCGTTTCATGTGCTATTTTCAGACCTTTAACTGGGAGGCCTAGTAGGGGCGCGGGAAATGTACGCCGAATTATCAAAATGCATTTTTGTGATTGCACAATGGCATGTTGGTAGGAAATAGCGTTTCAATGCAGAGAAGTAGGGTTCAAAGAATGAGCCTAAGGCATAAAGGTTCAGGAGGCGATGCAGCTGCAGTACCTTAGAATTGTGCGAAAAACTTGCGACCTCCTTCCTCTCAACTTGCGTTCCTGAAAAAATGCTAAAATTCCGAGCTGGCGTTTTAGTGACACGGCTTTACTACAGAGCAGAAACACGTGGTCTCTGCCGTCTCATAACCGGGCAGACACATCTTTTAGCCGCCTGCTGCTATCTGCCTGATTTATCTTCGTTCTGTTATCTGGACACATGCTACCCCCTCAATTTTTACATATCACCAGCGGCGTTGGATTAAATCGAATTGGGAATAGCCATCCATCTGGGCCTAGTCGGTCTGTGGCGGCGCTGACTGATTGATGCCCGGCACCAGAGAACCATTTCATCACAGAGCCGACCCACTGTATTGAATTCCAACTTTAGAGCCGGCACCTAACGAAACCATACAACCCTAGCCTTCTGGCGTGATGATCATCAGTTATTCCATCACAGAGCTGGAAATTTCCCGCCAGAAATAGCAGCAGACGATTGCAGTTCCAGCGCTAAGCGCCGAAATCCTCGCCCGATGGCCTTCACGGCGTTTAGCGTTTACGCTGAGTTGTGATATTGTCGATCCCACATGATAATGCTTTGTTCAGAATTAGCGACGTACCAACTGTTGGGGTTATACGGCGTCGCAGACTCTAATGCTATTGAGAGGGATTTGAGGGATCGGATCAACTTATGCAGACGCCCTGCTGGGACTTGAACATACTACCATGCAATTAGTTAGTGCAGGAAAAGTGAAATGGCGTGAAATTTGTAAAGCATGTTAAGTGTGTAGCTTAAGCGGCGCCGGGGGGGGGGGGGGTCGGTTCCACCATCGCCAGTCAGTGTTGTGGGGGGGGCGAGGGGGGGCGGATGACCAACCTCTAAAAATTGAAAATCACGTTGGGTAGCGATTATTCAAAACCAACGTTAGATAATACATATTCATCTTTACTAAAAATACTACGGCTATATTTTTTGGTCAGGCCACTTTTGAGATCAGTGAGGGTCAACAAACGGGTCCCCACGTGGAAGGTAGGTTTTCTGTCATAAAGAGTGCCAGAGTAGGGCTGTAGAAAGCAGATAAGTACCATTTAGTCCTCTCTTCAAGTCAAATAGAAATATTCATCACCTGGACGTTCAAGATCAAATACTTGCATTTAACTGGCTTAATGTCAGTTCAATTCCAACATGAATCATAATTCATTTTATTCAAATTACAATGAAAAGACTCACATAATGTTTTTCGAATGAAAGCCATCCCATCAGTAGGCAGTGCTGTGAGAGGAAAAGTAGGCAGAGCTGCGAGAGGAGCACTGGGCAGAGCTGTGAGAGGAGTCGTGGACAGAGTTGTGAGAGAAGCAGTGGAAAGAGTTGTGAGAGAAGCAGTGGACAGAGTTGTGAGAGGAGCAGTGGACAGAGTTGTGAGAGGGACAGTGGACAGAGCTGTGGTGAGAGGGACAGTGGACAGAGCTGTGAGGGGGACAGTGGACAGAGCTGTAAGAGGGACAGTGGACAGAGCTGTAAGAGGGACAGTGGACAGAGCTGTGGTGAGAGGGACAGTGGACAGGGCTGTGGTGAGAGGGACAGTGGATAGAGCTGTGAGAGGTACAGTGGACAGAGCTGTGGTGAGAGGGACAGTGGACAGAGCTGTGAGAGGGACAGTGGACAGAGCTGTGGTGAGAGGGACAGTGGACAGAGCTGTGAGAGGAGAAGCAAGCAGTGCTTTGAGACAGTGGGCAGAGCTGTGGAGGAGCGCTGGGCAGAGCTGTGAGAGGAGCTCTGGGCAGAGCTGTGGAGGAACAGTGGGCAGAGCTGTGGGAGGAGTCGTGGACAGAGTTGTGAGAGGGACAGTGGACAGAGCTGTGGTGAGAGGGACAGTGGGCAGAGCTGTGAGAGTGGCAGAGCTGTGAGAGGAGCTCTGGGCAGAGCTGTGGAGGAACAGTGAGCAGAGCTGTGGGAGGAGTCGTGGACAGAGTTGTGAGAGGGACAGTAGGCAGAGCTGTGGAGGAGCAGTGGGAAGAGCTGTGGAGGAGCAGTGGGAGGATCAGTGACGTCAGTTTGACACTTCAGCAGCGGTTCCTCAGGTCGTCACCAGCATAAATCCTCAGTCTGTGGATAGTTTCGCTGTCTGAGAAGGGTGGTCAGCTGCTCAGTTCCTCACGCTTCGCACCCCCCGCCGCCGAATCGCACCATCAACCAAGGGCGGGTCAGATGGGTCTAAAACAGGCGTTGAAGGGGAAACGAACACAATGATAAAAACATAGTGCCTTTAAAATAGAACTGGAGGAAAATGGTGCCGTTTGGGACTGAGGCGTATGTCTATGGGCCCACTGCCACTCCGTGTGAATCCACCCTTGGCACCAGAGGGGCGGACCGGTCGGCAGCGCCGGTTATTGCAGAGTTCGCTCGCCCGGCACGGCCGGCCGCTCCGCCCGCGGACGGCCGGCGCCGGGGATAAGCTGCCTCTCCGGCAGCGGCTACAGCAGGTCTAACGAGCTTGCTGCATCAGCACAACACCCAGTCGCAGGGGTGCAGGCACGGGCGTTGCAAGTGGCATGAATGGAGACAATACCACCGACTTTTTGAACCAGTGGGCCCGCTCTCCGGAGATTGCGCCCGTTGTCCCTGTTTGTTTGTTGTTTTCTCCTGTTCGTTAACATGAGATGCTAGCAAGTTTTACAGCTGTCAGTGCTGGTGAACTGCGTGATTTGAGTCTAGCCCCACACCTCCTGCCTCGGCCGCCACCTAGTCGAAGCCCGTCTGGACCCAGCAGATAGCGACGGTGTCCCAGATTGGAAGGTTAGCCGAGCTGGTCAGAGAGCCCGCGGATATCGACCTGAAGTCAACAGAGAGATGTGATTATATCAGGTACATTCCAGAAATGAGCCGCAGACAACTAGCAAGAAAGTTCTTAACCTCTAGTTCCGATGCACAAGATATCTTAAGCTGTTTGTTTTTTCACTGCCTGTTGCGTGTATTTAATGATTATTTCGCCCGTTTCATGTGTGTCCAATTCCATGCTATTTAAATAGCGGTATATCAGTTTGCGTCAGTGGTTAGGAGCATGATAGAGACCACCGGCTCTTGAGACATCATTACGTGCAGGCGGCGCTCATGTTCCGGCCTCAAGTTCTGACCGCTTCCCTGAATAAAGCGTGTTCCGACCCTCGCGATTCTGCAACCAATCAGAGCGAGAGATGGCGATGACGTAGGACCTTAGCCGGTAGTGCGCAGTTGAATCCCAACTATTGCTGTTACGCTCATTAAAGGTCAACGAGAAGCCGGAGGTCAGCTTCGGTATGATACTTGAACGTTCATTGATTCTGGTATTGGGAATCATGTGGTATATCCAGTCTTGCGCAAAGCTTTGAACTGCAACTTTTATCGCTTACACGAGGGATGGGGGCCTGTTTTATGACCGCTTCCTAACCTGAGATCTACTCAAACGGTTCTCTTCGTCTAAAGTGTAATCAATAGCCCTACGCAGAGGCCTAAAAAGTGACAATTTTGTATTATTCGAAGCCACTGTTGACATCATTATCGAGATAGCTGATGAGAACAGCGCAATAAATGGTTAAATTTGATATTTTATGCAAAAATATCTATTTTTGACGTCACCCTATATGAGTGTAACCTAATTTTTAGCCTCTGATTAAAAAGGTTTGGACCATTTTAAGATATTTACCAATAACTTGTCCTATGAATATCCTTGAATAGTCCTTAAATAGATGTCCTCCTTTCATTGTCGTGAGAAATGCGTCATACTGTGAGCAGATAAAGTTTGGGCCTTGAGGCTGCCTACGTTTTGTGCTGAGGGAGAGGGGGAAAATGTGTGTAGACCCCCCTTGCTTGATACAGCTCACCTAATTAGTGGTGTGAGTGGAGTTAGCTAAAAGGAGTTCATTTGACATCCCATTAACGGTACACCAGCGGGTGTTCTTACTTAGGCTTATCTCCGGAGGTGGATATAATAACATCACCCCGATTGTTCTTAGCTGTTGCATAAATGAGCTCAGAGTGAAAGCTGATACAAACCACCCAACTTCCTCTACACATAGTGACGTCATACAAAATGAAAATAGTGCACTCACTCCACTCAATGCTCATTGAGTGGAACATTTTCCTATTTCAAAAGTTTTACAAGGATGCAATTTCATGTTGAAAAAGTGACGGATAAGATAAATGTTTCTAAGATATCCAGCTTTATGACGTCACCATGACGTAATATGTTAAACGATTTTGTCTGGTTGCCTAGTACAGAAAAATTATTTCTTGACAGGTCCTGAAAGTTTCGTTCCTCTAGCTACAAAGACTAAAGGAGATATGCTGAACAGCGTGTAGGGGGAGCTATAGAACACTCCTGTTCACGGTGCGGGAAAAATACATTCAATCCGTGCATAGGGGCAGCGTGGATTCGACATCAAACATCGGCTTGTAAGCGGTCATAATAGCATATAGGAAGTTAGTCGTACCTCTCACTCTCAACCGACACTAAGCAATGTGTTTAAGGCAACCATGCCATTATTAAAGCCCCTAGAGTAACTATGACTACTCTCTCCTTACTACCCCACGGTCATCGACCGACAGAAACTCCTGTTATTTAGCCGGAGTTTCATTTGGGTCACGTACGCGCCATTCTGTCTCAGAATTGCTTCCATCTCAATTTTCAATTTAGCCCGGGACAATGAATCGGCTGATATGTTGGTCTGTCAGATCTAAATGTTTGAAAAATCTTCTCGTAGGCTCACATATACATTAGTATGATTGTATCTATTTTTATGAATTTAAATGAACAAATAATATACTTCAAGCTAGCAAAAGGTTCCTTGCACATAAAGCATCATGATATCATACCAAGGCCAGAACAAAGAAAAGGTATGCAATAAAAAGGACAAGGTTTTATTACTTTATCCGGCCCCCACTTAACTAATTTCTTTCCTTACTTACCTGACCCCTTAAGCCCATTCCTGTTTCACTTTTACTGAATTTAAGACGCTGTATACGTGTATTATTTGACATGCATTTAATTCTCACCCTTTGGGGTCTATTTGACCCCCACTCCCCATAGTTTTTCTACATCGCAGAGCACGGTTCCGTTTAGCGCAATACCACCCAAAATGAGGAAACCAGGACTCAGTACCACACATCTGGGCCAAATTTAAGGAGGTCATATCAGGTGCTGAAGGCGTGGGCTCAATCCCAAAGGATTGCATGAGATCTTAACCGCCCCGGTTGAAGCGTTTTCTAGAAAGTACAGCTCGGCACGAACTGGGTCCTTCCTTAAGTTCCAGCTTTCCATGCACTTGGCTTCATCGCATTTGAAGTGTGTATGCGATATAAGCCAGTGAACTCGGGTGATCTTGGGTGACCTCAACTGAGCTAGGTAACTTCATATCAATATTCCAGTCTTTTAGTGAGAAAGTTACACGATTTTGGGCCTCGTGCGTTGAGAAAATGTGTTTAGCACTTACTTTGGTGACTTTCTGATGTCTTACCATTTTGAAATCAGTGTTGTCCAGTCTGGTCTAAGGTGGCACAGTTTCATGAAATCATAGAAATTCTCGAAAGTTGGCCACCAGCATCCTACCCCTTGCAGGTTTTGTTAGAAAAAGGTCACACAAGGTCAGAAAACACACCGAAGTCAGACAAGGCTACGGACTTCAAATTGCCTTTACCAGTGTGAAGTGTTGTGGAAGCGACCTTGAACCCTAAAAGATGATAAGACAGAAGACAGTTAAAGCGCTAAAATACTTAAAACCCACCCGTCGACCAAAAAAAGCAAAAAAAAACTCAAATCAGAGGCGGAGACAGCCCAAAAAAGCAAAAAAATGCATAAGTCCGGAAACTAAAATGGATAAGCCCTGAAAACCCCCAAAAAAACAAAAAGGCTAAGGCAAGGTAAGAGGTAAAGGTAAAAAGGGTGAGATGATGCACACGCAACATTTCGGTCAATGGCCGTGGTCTGGCGAGAAGTGTAAGATGGAGGTGGCTAGAGGCCTGAGGTAAGCTTTCGCTCAACACCGAGTGACTTCCGAGAACTTATCGTTACCAGTGTAACCTGCCACATCTGCTTGCCCTTGTTGATAGCATCAGTCCCCGAGCACATGGATGTATGTATGCATGTATCAACATCTGAAGTTCACAGAGGTTTCGTTGGAGTTAGGGTGCCATGAAATATATGAAATGAGGAATGACCTTTCGCCCTAAAGAGTGAAGGTCAAAGCTGTCAAGAGATAAAAAAGACTGTATTTCGTGCAAAAAAAGTTAACTAAATAAGAAATGAAATGACACACACTACCGCACCTTGCAGCGACACTCCACACACACCCGCAAAAAGGAGACAAGAGGTAAAGGCGTGGGGAAGGTAAGCACAACGCTTTGGCTGTCAGCCATTATCTGGTGAAGGGATGATCCTTTCACCGCCTTATATTGGTTTAGAAATGACGCGAAAACTAATTGACCTAATCTGACTCGATGCCGATTTTTGGGAATAATAAGTCAAATTGAGGCCTGCAAAGGGACGTATGTCTCATTCGAATCGGTTCAGAATCATTCTTAAAAAAAAACGAGAGGTCTCCGATCAGACTCCCCAAGGCGGTGATGGGTTAACAAAAATGGGTTCTTAAAATGAGCAAGTGCACCACCTTGATTTATCACCAGCGGAAAATATACGTTGTCCAATAACTCGTGGCTATTATGATACCACTCTCAATTGAATCCAACGATGCCAATCCACTAATACCACTTTGTGAATTCAATAGCCATGCAGTCTGGAGCATTAGTCATGCGGCTGCCCTTCGGCGAATTCCAGCCCACAGGCCGTTTGGCCGGCTGCGGCCGACCAATGCCGACCAGAAGCCGGCTGTCCGAGGACATTTGTGCAGTTTGCCGTGGTTGGGTGCGAACGAGGTGATCTGATGCGACTGATCGGACCACTCGCGATCCATTACGGTGATGTCGGCCATCGACTTTGAACTGCCGTCCAAACCTCAGTATGCATGAGTCGGCCCACTGGCGGTGCTGCCGGCGACAGCGCACGTGCTGGGCGGTAAATGGCGCGTCAGACAAAAGTCCACGTCTGTGCCGGCCCGGCAGAACGGCGGCAGAGCCCGCAAATGGACGAAGTAAGTTTTTGGTTACGGTATACCTGGCATGACCCGCAATCAGGAGCGTGTGTACTTATATCACTGTAGGGCTCCCGTTCGACTAGGAGAGTGGGGTAAGACGGGTACGTTCAGGAGAATGTCGTACGATCCTGTCAGGACGGAATTACTTTATTTTTCTTCGTTAAGTTCTTTAATCGTTTTTCACACTCAGATAGAAATTTGGGATTCACACGATGCAAAGTGCGAAATCTATTTTCTTGAGACCATAAAAGAGCGTTTTACCCGATAGCGGGGTAAAACGCCCAAGCCCGGATTAAAAGGCCGTCAAAAACTCCCACCGTATATTGGACCTTTCTTCACGTGAACAAATAGAATATCATTATACTACGTTGTAAGACAATTCAGTGACAAAGTTGGTAGGGTGAGCACATTTACATGGCATAGAGTAGAATCGCAACTTTAAGGCAGATTGTTTTATGTCCGGAGATGCAAAGAGCAAGAAATGTTTGCTTAAAAATATCGGAATTTACTGGGCGCATCCAATCATGCCCAGGACGGGATCAGAAAGGCCGCTACCAGAAAAAATATTAGATGGATGCTACAGTTCTTACATCAGCCTGGACATAGGAGTAGGCGTCTTACCCAAGTGGGCGCGTTACCCCACTCTACCCTATATGATTGCATCCTCCTTGTTTGCTGCAAGCCCTGTTCGGCCATCGCTCCACATAGTGGTGCCTATCAGATAGAATCCAGAATATACTGCTTCCCGTAGAAACTTAAATGCCAGCCTTTGTCAGGACTAAAACCCAAAATCAACTTAGAGGGTGGGCCATGTTAAATCACTAACGGCCGCCCACGGTGCCCTGGTTGCGAGTGTAACCAGTGCATCAGTAGGGAGAGCGCACCATTTCTGATGGGCACATTGTGAGAAAAGGGGCATTTTAGGTCGCCCCAAACAACGTCCGATTTTAGTTTGAATTAATCTTTTTAGCACGTTCGGCACGTATGATACCGATGTGGGAATAACTAGGCTCTTTGTTAGGCGATCTATAGCACCCCAGCTAAAAACTTCTTTGAAAATAAATGATCTGGTACGCAAATTTATGATGGAGATAACTGACCCGTAGCCCAATTGATTAAATATATGAATATCAAGTACATAAGCAGGGCTCAGGACGTGATCTGTGTTGTGTGAGCTAATCATAGGCAAAATAGTTGAAACTGCAATGGGGGGGATGATCATAGGAGAATTACCAATGCCGTAGAGTTAGCCTCAGCCACCACCAGATCAGAAATCCCCGCTCGCCTTCAAAGGTCATGACTGACAACAAGATGTTTCGGCAGGCAAAGAGCACACAGCTGGCTTAGAGGGAGCCACAGTCGCCTAGATTATCTCGGTTCTCTGCCTGAAGAACATTTTTGAAGCACTGATTAGGGCACGGTTAGCAATCAGACCCCAGGGGTTCACAGTGTACAAAAGAGAAGGTTCATCAGTTGCTCCGACTGCCCGAGACGGGGGAGGGAAGCGGAGCGCATGATAACCACAATTGCCTCAACGAATTCAGGTTCAGCAATCAAGGGGCACCTCTGACGCAAGGAAACGTGTACAGTGCAGAAAGAAGGTGATAAAGGGTCGTGGTTTGATAGTTAAAGCTCGGTATCAGTATAAACGGCACGTCCATGAAGTTAGGACGGATTCGCATTCGTATTCAGCGACGGATTCGCCCGAAATGGCGTCTCCTGCGATTTCGCTCAAATCACACCAAAGGCTCCCGTGCCCTCAGCAACTCACCCTAAAGTGATTTTCTGTCATATTCACCCGTTCACCCGCTAGAGGTGAAAAGTGAAATTCACCCGAAACGGCGTCTCCGCGATTTCGCTCAAATTCACACCATAGTCTCCCCGTGCCCACAACTCACCCCTAAAGTGACTTTCGTCACATTCACCCGTTCACCCGCTAGAGGTGAAAAAGTGAAATTACCTGAAACGGCGTCTCCTGCGCAGAGGTGCAGAAACTTGCCAACTCGGCTACCGGAGTTTGTGACACATTTACGAAAATTAGGTCATAATTGTGACAAAATAGCGATCCTGACTGTAGGCTCAAGATCAAACCCCATATTTTCGAAATAGAAATGAAGCGTGTAGGGAATATTTTAACTTAGCAGCTCTGTTCTTCAATTGCACAGCGTACCATTAGTAATACAATATTGGTACTGTGTTCAGTTCTACTAAAACAGGACCCCCGCTGCAGAAAACCCGCAAACCGCTGTCAAGTTGCCAGATTTTAACATGCAGCCCAATGGGGCTGATTGTTAGTAGTTTGCAGAAAGTTGTCGCTTAGATACCGGAAATGTGACAGTCAATTTTTCGAGAAATACACGATTGTAGGCATATTTAAGGCATTAACGATAACGCAGATACTTTATTAAGTACTTCTCTGTCCATTTTTTCAGGTTAAATCATATTTACAGCTTGAGTGTCTTCGACTTATTGGCCCCTATTTCTTCGAATTTAGTATTAAGTACGCCTAAAAGCTACTAATAAAAGTACTAAGTGCGTGAGAAAATAAACATAGCTGGGCAGCAATTCTACTAAACTGCGCAACAGCGACAAGACAAGTTAGAAATGTTTACGTGATGTAGAGCCTGACAAAAATTTAAACAGGCCGGAAGCCACTTATTTTGAGGGCATGTTCATTAGGTATATTTAAGATAAGTGCAGGCTAAAACTAGCTAGATCAGATATTGCTGCCCATGGCTAATCTAAGATGAATGTAGGCTATTGTAAGACTGATGCACTTTCCCATATCAAGTTTGGTTTTCATTCCTTAGCCTGCTTGTGCCTTAGTTTATTTGTGCCCTAGATTGGTTAGATAGATTTGGAGCTGGAGCAAGTTGGGAGGTTGGCGCCAGCAACAGGCTGGCAACAACAGTGATTCAGGTGAGTTTTCATGATCAAATTATCATATCAATATTGTACAGATAGCAAATGTGTGCTAATGCAGTCCTCCACAAAGTGTTAACACCCACACTGAGAGGGGCCTGGAACTAACGTGCATGGAGGGGGCCGAGTAGACCCCTTCTTATCTCAGAAAATCACAGCAAATCTCAGAAACAAATAGACTTCAAAAAACGCTGGTTGGGGGTGTGTTGCTTATTACCAGTGGTGGTAAGCAAGCACAGGACCGAACTGCATGGAGTTAAAGCAGGATTTTGACTACACTGGATCTTTATTTGGTATGTGAATTCCAATACCTCTGTACCTATTAGGGCAATAGACATAATTTTACATCTATGCAGGCTAGTTGCCTCAGAGTTTTTACTGCAAAAGGAATGACCAGGCAGGTAATGATCGTGAGTGGGATGCAAATTTTAAGCATTTGATGTGTTTATAAAAATGCACCTAAGGTCCACTTACCAACACATTTTAGGTAGATTCAAATACTATGTTGACATTGACATTTTTCCCTTTGTTGATATGTGAGATAGAAGTTTAGTGGGGGAAGCTGCGGTTAGGGTTCCCAATTGTGTGTACATGTATGCTCCCATTAATAGGTATGTTCCCAATAATGACTATTTTCATGATAATTGCTACATGTAATCATGTGGAAAAGTACCATTATTGGAAACACTCCTTCAAAAATGGAAACTTCTTCAAAAAGGAAACCATGTCATTGGAAACGCAGTCAGAGTTGCCAATAATAGTTATGACCCCAATACTGGAAAAAATGACCCATAATTGGTAATTTTCCTTCCAAAAACAAAAACATGATCTATAAATGAAAACTAATACTTTCATGCTGTAATTGTTTGGTGCTAGAACCTTGTCTGCTGCAAAAAGTAAGGGACAGGTAGAGGACATTCAGCATATTGGAAATAGTATTCAAGTATACAATTATTATTTCCAGCTCTGTGTACAGAGGAGGCATACGTCGCATTGAGTTTGTGACAGCCAGCATACTTTCTGCACCTCTGCTCCTGCGATTTCGCTCAAATTCACACCATAGGCTCCCTTGCCTTCAGTAACTCACACCTAAAGTGATTTTCCGTCACACTCACCCGTTCACCCGCAAAGGTAAAAGTGAAATTCCAACCGGCGTCTTTAGCGTCGGATTCAGCGACGGATTCGCCCGAGATGGCGTCTCTGATTTCGCCAAATTCACACCATTGCTCCTGCCCCAGCACACCCCTAAGTAATTTTCTGTCACACTCACCGTCACCGCTAGAGGGAAAAAGTAAATTCACAGATGGGTTCGCGATTTCGCTCAAATTCACACCATAGGCTCCTTGCCCTAGCAAATCACAGCTAAGTGGTTTTCCGTCACATTCACCTGTTCACCCGCTAGAGGTGAAAAGTGAAATCACCCAAAGTGGCGTCTCCTCCGATTTCGCTCAAATTCACACCATTGGCTCCCCGTGCACTCAGGAACTCACCCTAAAGTGATTTTCCGTCACACTCACCCGTTCACCCGCCAGAGGTAAAAGGTGAAATTCTCCCTAACCGGCGTCTTTAGCGTCGGATTCAGCGACGGATTCGCCCGAGATGGCGTCTCCTCCGATTTCGCTCAAATTCACACCATTGGCTCTCCGTGCCCTCAGCAACTCACAGCTAAAGTGATTTTCCGTCACACTCACCCGTTCACCTGCTAGAGGTGAAAAGGTGAAATTCTCCCTAACCGGCGTCTTTAGCGTCGGATTCAGCGACGGTTTCGCCCGAAATGGCGTCTCCTGCGATTTCGCTCAAATTCACACCATAGGCTCCCGTGCCCTCAGCAACTCACCCCTAAAGTGATTTTCTGTCACATTCATCCGTTCACCCGCTAGAGGTGAAAAAGTGAAACTCACCCGAAACGGCGTCTCCTTCGATTTTGCTCAAATTCACACCATAGGCTCCCCGTGCCCTCAGCAATTCACCCCTAAAGTGACTTTCGTCACATTCACTCGTTCACCCGCTAGAGGCAAAAGTGAAATTCACCCGAAACGGCGTCTCCTGCGATTTCGCTCAAATTCACACCATAGCTCCCCGTGCCCTCAGCATCACCCTAAAGTGACTTTCTTCACATTCACCCGTTCACCCGCTAAAGGTGAAAAGTGAAATTCACCCAAAGTGGCTCCCTGCGATTTCGCTCAAATTCACACCATAGGCTTCCCTTGCCCTTAGCAAATCACAGCTTAAGTGGTTTTCCGTCACATTCACATGTTCACCCGCTAGAGGTGAAAAAGTGAAATTCACCCAAAGTGGTGTGTCCGCAATTTCGCTCAAATTCACACCATTGGCCCCCGTGCACTCAGAAACTAATTTCACCTTTCACCTCTAGCGGGTGAACGGGTGAGTGTGACGGAAAATCACTTAGCTGTGAGTTACTGAAGGCACGGGGAGCCAAGGTGTGAATTGAGCGAAATCAGGAACGCAATTTCGGGCGAATCTGTCGCTGAATCCGACGCTGAAGATGCCGGTTCGCTGAATTTCACTTTTTCACCTCTAGCGGGTGAACGGGAGTTTGTTACGGAAAATCACTTAGGGGTGAGTTGCTGAGGGTACGGGAGCAATGTGAATTGGCGAAATCGCGGAGACGCCGTTTCGGGCGAATTCACTTTTCACCTCTAGCGGGTGAACGGGTGAGTGTGACGGAAAATCAATTTAGGGGTGAGTTTCTGAGTGCACGGGGAGCCTTTGGTGAATTTCAGCGAAATCACAGGAGACGCCACTTTGGTGAATTTCACTTTTCACCTCTAGCGGGTGAACGGGTGAGTGTGACGAAAATCACTTTAGGGTAGTTGCTGAGGCACGGGAGCCCATGGTGAATTTGAGCGAAATCGCAGGAGACACCATTTCGGGCGAATCTGTCGCTGAATCCGACGCTGAAGATGCCGGTTCGTTGAATTCACTTTTCACCTCTAGCGGGTGAACAGGAGTTTGTGACGGAAAACCACGTAAGCTGTGATTTTCTAAGGGCAAGGGGAGCCTATGGTGTGAATTTGAGCGAAATCGCAGGAGACGCCACTGGGTGAATTTCACTTTTCACCTCTAGCGGGTGAACGGGTGAATGTGACAGAAAATCACTTTAGGGGTGTGTTGCTGAGGCACGGGAGCCTATGGTGTGAATTTGAGTGAAATCGCAGGGGACCCGTTTCGGGTGAATTTCACTTCACCTCTAGCGGGTGAATGGGGAGTGTGACGAAAAATCACTTTAGGTGTGAGTTACTGAGGGCAAGGGGCCTATGGTAATTTGAGCGAAACGCAGGAGACGCCATTTCGGGTGAATTCCACTTTTCACCTCTAGCGGGTGAACGGGTGAATATGACAGAAAGTCACTTTAGGGTGAGTTGCTGAGGGCACGGGGAGCCTTTGGTGTGAATTTGAGCGAAATCGCAGGAGATGCTGTTTCGGGCGAATTCACTTTTTCACCTCTAGCGGGTGAACGGGTGAATGTGACAGAAAATCACTTTAGGGGTGAGTTGCTGAGGGCACGGGGAGCCTATGGTGTGAATTTGAGCGAAATCGCAGGAGACGCCGTTTCGGATGAATTTCACTTTTCACCTCTAGCGGGTGAACGGGTGAATGTGACAGAAAATCACTTTAGGGGTGAGTTGCTGAGGGCACGGGGAGCCTATGGTGTGAATTTGAGCGAAATCGCAGGAGACGCCATTTCGGGCGAATCCGTCGCTGAATCGAATGCGAATCCGTCGCTAACTTCATGGACGTATAAACGGCTCCATCTCTATGAAACAAACTCCATCTGCTACTCTCCGCCACACCTTACGTATGTGCCAGGTGTGAGGCGGGGAGAAACGCTGCCAGATTTTATGGTGCAG
Organism: Lepas anatifera; assembly: GCA_034440635.1. Taxonomy (NCBI): domain Eukaryota; kingdom Metazoa; phylum Arthropoda; class Thecostraca; family Lepadidae; genus Lepas; species Lepas anatifera. The sequence continues at coordinate 319,610 of JAOTON010001897.1, read as the reverse complement.
ATTCAGATGTTTAAAAACGTTCCAAAGTTTTGCATGTTGAGAAGATACACGTGCAACAAATGTAAAAACTTGGCGGCCGAAGACACATTCAACCTAAGGGCACGTGCACTAGGAGGGTACTAATTTGAGCAGTCAAGGTCGCTTCAGAACCAGGGAAACGTGCTCCCTGTGGCCCTCACCCAAATTATATATTTGTGCCGCCATAAGGGCGTACCCTTTCCGCGAGATAATGGATGCTTCTATGTTCTTTTCCCTTCATAGATTACATGTATTGCGTCAACAAATAGCTACCATGTTATTATCCACGGCTAAGAACTGCATTAAGACGTGCTCCTCTGGAGGGGGCGAAATTCGCCCCCTTCCTGGTTTTTCCTAGATAAGGGAATAACAAAGAGACGCAGAACAACGAAACTCATAGTGCCTTATCCATTATTAATTATACGTATCGGGCCAATTTTTTAGGTCAGGTCACGTCAGATCAAGGAAGTATTCACGGTCAACGACCCGACTTCAAAACCGAAAATCACGAGTTTGAAGCGGGGCTTAAGGAACATCTGCTAACCGATCAGCTTCAAACGTTCACAATATGATGAGACTTATAGGGTCTACAAATCTACCATCTCGGAATTTTAGTATTATTGCCCTAAGGTGGGGTCAATTTTTTGGTCACCCCATTATAAATATATTGTGAAAAACACAAAGGGCTTGTTTTCAGTAAATACTGGATAGATAAACCTGAAAATCCTCAAAACATGTATTCTTACTACAATTTTAATTATAAAGTTGGGTTTTTGACCATCTGATCTCCCAAAGGTCAGGTGAGGTCACAGGAGCATACAGTGATTATTTTTCTACTAAATTCTTACGGAATTGAGATAAAGTTTTCCTTTTGCTTGCATTGTGCTTATCTTATCACGGGAAGTCGATCAACATGCAAACAATGACTATACCAGGTCGCCCTGTGATCCTGAACTGCCTCGATGTCAGGTAATTTTCACTATTTGACCTAGCAATGTCATATTGTACATCATTAAATTTGCCCCGACGAGAGAAATCTAAATATGCATAAATATTTTATCTAGTTCCACTGAGTACAAATCTAAAGGAGGACACATACATTGCCCTGTTGAAAGCCTACGGAACCTTCCTTGACGTATTGCTGAACTCAATATTGACCGAAAAAAATAGCCAACCTATTTACCTACTTCGCTTCGTCTCGTCAAAAGCCTTCGAACGCCGTCCGTAATTTTTTATCTTTCCTCGAAAATAAGTTACAGAGGAGACGAAATACGCCCACTCCCCCTCCAGCTGGGCGCATCATGCTAGGGACCTCAGCGGGGCACGTGTTAATCCACTCACATATCGAGGGATTCTTGTTTTTCTTCTGATAATATTGCTTACTGCTTAATTTTGTACAGGAAACTGCATCGCCTCAAAGTGAGGATGGTGGAGGGATGAGGCAATGTCCCCACACACATAATTTGTGGGGGCAGCCGCCCCCGCCCCCCATTCGTTACGCACCATGCTAAGGTATATATTTCAGAAGTATGTGATAGGTAAGTCTTACACATTCCTACCGATCTTTGGGCATCACAGTGATCAAGTTATTGTACAGAAAAATACTCTCCTAGGCACACAATGTGACTGATTTGTTTATTTCAATTGAATGCTATCCTGCTCTCTCTCCCTCTCTCTCTCTCTCTCTCTCTCTCTCTCTCTCTCTCTCTCTCTCTATCCCCTCTCCTTCTCTCTCCCTCTCTCTCTCCCCCCTCTCTCCCCCTCTCTCCCTCTCCCCCTCTCTATCACTCTGGAAACTACATGCTCCACCCCTGCAGTTATGTCTCCGTCCCGGCGGTCGCAGTGTATTTCTGTCCACTATCAACCTCTCAGGAGGCTCTTCCACGCAGACAGCGTCTGGCTGCCCAGATACGTGAGTGGAGTCTGCAGCACCTTTTTGGAAGACCGACCTTGTGACGACCACATCAGAGCCGTCCGTCGCTACTACTGCCGTTCAGTGACTGCCGATTACAAACAGGTGGCCTTTAAGGGGAGAGTAAAATATCAAGTGGGTCTTTTTCCCACGCTTCCTTTGTTGGTGGTACCAGTGGAAATGGCCAAACGTCTGCATCCTGGTAAAGCCAGCATAACGATTTGGTATTTACGAGTTTTTTGTGTGCTAGAGACGGTACAGAAATATACGACCTATTCCTCATCCAAAAGTGCTCCTGTTGTCGACCTCTACAGCCGGACATGGATCTCAGGGCTAACGCAGGGCAGCTGCATTGACTACAGTTCCAGCTATAGCTTGAGGTTTAATGGAATCATTGTGTGCTGGCGCAAGAAATGAGCTCTCTTCCAAGAAAAGTGATATCCCTCAACTACCAGTCTTTTCACGCTGGACCCAATCAAAGCATGAAGTGATGGGCGCTGAATAGCTTTTGCTGCTAGTTTTTATACTTTATTTAATTTAGTGGGAGCGGCTGGCAGCTGGCCGGCGTAACCAATTACAGGTAGTGCTAGAGTGGAATATTTAACACGTGCACGATGGGGGCACGAGGCTCGGAGGCTGCCCCACTTATTTTTCCGAGGTGACTGGAGAACCGCTAGTAGCCGTAAAACAATACCAAACAAGTTTGAGAGAATCTAATGGCACGTCGATTGGTGAAAATGTTCTCAAAATAGGGCTGAAATTGTTTTACTTATATGCTTTCAAAGTTGAATCTGCATTTGGAGATCGTCACAATCTCGTGGTCGGAGCAATTTGCTTGCGTTGGAGACCGAGTGATGACTTCATAACGCCAAATAAACGGGATGGTATGTTAACCACCGATGAAGGTCAATGTCAAGGTAAAAGTCACGGTCAGGGCCGTACCAGCACTTCAGGTCATTGGCCCCAGTAATTCGGATCAAATGGCGTTACCCAGTCTGACGTATATCACGCTATGCCGTCATAGTAAGGTAATTAAAGTGAAATTCAAGGACAATGTTAAAGCTCATTGGGAAAAGTCAATCAGTTGCTATAGTGCTAGTTATAGTGAAAACAATAGGGAGTATAATATACTGTGATGTCACAAGTCAGTGGCCTTGAATGACCTTGACCCGAAAATTTTAGGAAATATTTTCTGCAATCTTCGTACTATGACCCTGATCCGCCCCTAACATATTTCCGACTTTTTCACGCATGATTACGGCATTTTCCAATAGGTCTCCAGCACGGCCAATATTTGGCAATTATGACCTCGCTTGATCTTAAAGATATTGACCTAGATAAATGGAAATTGTCTATAATGTAGATCATCATAGCCCCACCCACCAAGCCTCTTAGTTTTTTTAGATCTCAGGGGGTCTACCAGGCCCTCCTTTCAGTGCGCGTTAGTGCCAGATCCTTCTCCAGTGCGGTTGATAACACGCACACTGGGGTGGGGAGAGGGCTCAGACGCCTCCCCCACCTATTTTTCCGAGGTAGCCGTAGAGCTGCTCGTGGCCGAAGAACAATAGTGGGCCACATTTGGGAGAACTCCATGGCACGTTAATTGGCGAGACTTCTAAAAACCGGTCGAGGGTTTTTTTACTTATAGGCTTTCAAAGTCAGCCCAAATCTTAAGACCGCCACAATCGTGCGGTCAGACCAGTTCGCTTGCATTGAAGACCGAGTGGTGACGTCATAACGCCAGATAGATGGGATGATATGTCAAGGTAACCTCACATGGGGGTGAAGGTCAAGAACGGGATGATATGTCAAGGTAACCTCACATAAGGGTGAACCTCAAGGTCAAAGGTCACAAATCAAGGAGATACCAGCACTTTCAAGATCAAGACTCCAGTGCTTTTGGTCAATCGTCATTACCCGGTCTGACGTATATTATGCTATGACGTCAAAGTTAAGGTAGTTGAATGTAAAAGTTAAGGTCAAAGGTAAAGATTAAAGGTCTTGGGTGTCAATCCTCATTTCCCGCCCAAGAGCTGCTATAGTGCTAGTTATAGTGTGCATTATAGGGAGTATACCATATTATGACGTCATAGGTCAATGACCTTGAATGACCTTGAGCCAGAAATTTAAGGAAATATTCTTTGCAGCCTTTCATCTATGACACTTGGCCGCCTTTATCTTATTCCCGACTTTTTCATCATAATTATGACATTTCCCAATAGGTCCCAAGCACGACCAAGATTTAACCTTTATGACCTCGTTTCACCTTAAAGAAATCGGCCTAGATTAATAAAAAACGGCAATGATGTAGATCACCATAGCATCCACCCAACTCCTAACCGGCGTTTTTCTAACCCTCTTGGTTTCTGAGATGCCAGGGGGCTACCAGGCCCCTCCAGTGCGCGTAAATGCCAGACCCCTCTCCAGTGCGCGTGTTAAAGGGCTCCGGTGCTGGGGGGAGGTGAGACAAAGGAGTTGGTACCCGCCGTGGGCATCGAACCCGCGTTAATCCATTCGTCCCGATGCATGTGGAGCTGGAAAACGAAAAAACCACCAGACACCTTGCTCTAATGTTCGACACGAGAAATATATGAGGAAACGTGGTATAAAGGCTGTCCCCTCTGTCCCAGCGTGAAATATGAGGCGATTGGTACAGTAGTGATGTTTTGAGTACAGCACCACCTCTCACCCGCGCGTGTGCACGTGTTGGCAGACGGGTGGATGCGACCAGCGTTCGAGCCGCCTTACTTCGACACCACCACGCCGAAGAACGTGACTGCGCTCCAGGGCAAGACTGCCTACCTGCACTGCAAAGTGAAGCGACTCAACAATAAAACGGTAGGATATCGGACCTTCTCCTGCCTCCTCTATATCGCCGTCGTCGATATGCATGCTCATGGAAATTGGATGCATCTAAAGGGAATGTGGCACCTTGGTCGAATTCTGGAATTTAGTGTAATTAGGTGCAATTTTAGCCGAAAATAATGAAACCACTCATGATTTCTGTGAAAAATGTACAATAAGGTCAATGTTTTTTATTTTCAAAATACTCCTCTAGGAAAAGAAATAAATATCTGACTGTAGATGATGTCATGATCTGGCAACCATTACCATACGAAAAAACGCTTCAAGGGCTTCGATTGGCTGATGCTCATCGTGACGTCAGCATATGCCATCACACCAGCAGCTCACAACAATGGCCAGCTGGCGAGAGGTACATGAGAGGTACATTTCGGGTAGGTTTTAGCTTTTTTCTACGGAAATCTCGAGTTCTAAGACAAATGATATATAGAGTACCGGGTTTTCCAAATTGCTTTACAACTTGGCTATCTCAGTTAACCCTCGCCCCACCGGGGGGGCCATCGATGGCCCCTAAGGTTTTTCCGGGATAGCAGAAAAACGACGAGGCGCAGCATCGCAGTTGAGGGCTCTACCTCTTACTGCATTATTTTCCCATCATCCCTGAAATTTTTTACCCCGGGTCACCCAAGGTCAGGTCACCAGACGAGGTCAACCAAGGTCACCTCACTTCACTTTAGAGCTCTGTAAGAGCTACATTTCAAAGTCGATCGATTTGAAACTTCCTACACTTCATAACCCCTCCAGGGTCTACAAGGTGTATATCCGGGATTTTTCGATTTCGTGCCCAGAGGTCAGGTCACGAGGCGACCTCTCCCATTGGAAAAGCATAGGGAAAAGTTGTTTCATGATATAAAAGCCACAAAAATGATTGCAAATACTCAGACTGCTCAGAACAACGTTTTTGGACACCCTTTCACGGATCCCAGGGGTCATATTTGCCCTTTGACTTTTCCAAGGTCATCCAAGGTCACCAGAGGTCAAAAACAGTATTTTGACAATAACTTTTGACCTAATTAAGCTAGAGCGGTGAAACAAACACCATCGTATTTGTCGTGTCACTGGCTTTTATTTGATATACGGCAAGGTCACTTTCTGACCTTTCGTGACCTCAGGTCATATTAGGTCACGAGGTGACCTCTGGAGGTCAAACCACTGACGGGAGGTCTTTACCTTTCACAAAGCGGAAAAGTACTGGCAATTTTCTATCAAATGTACTTTACCAGGCCTCAATAGCTCTAATGACATAAGAGTTATGCCCAGTTTGCCCAATCATTGCATATTTGAGTGAAAATAGCCGATCTTGACCTAATTTGACCTCTGGAGGTCAAACCATTGACCTGAGCACTAAAACATGCGAAGTAATTTCTTACTGAATTCACGCAAGCTTTCTATTGCACTTTGCAGATTTGCGCTAACGCCCATATTTTCGGAGTTAGAGGGGGCCATCGATCCGGCGCCACCCCCGGTGGGGCGAAGGTGGCGCCGGACCCCCGGTGGGGCGCGGGTTAAAATCACGCTATAAAGGTGCCACATTCCGTTTAAGGTATTTAACTTTTGTATAAGGGCACCTCACCCATAGTCGCAGACTGCCTGCGCCCTTTTCGTTCTCACAACCGTCAGGAGGGAGGAGGTGGATGCGCTTGGACACCATGCCATCTGCAGAGAAACCCATTATATGGAAAACAAGAAACCCATCATATCTGTTCAGCTGTGACGTCACAAGGGGGCACACAATTGGTCAATCCTAGAACAATTTCATAAAATCCTTATTACTCAGAAAGGGGCCGTCCATAGACTTTGTAGCATATATTTTGTTATTTTCAACCACATCGTCTCCTTTGTAACGTTTTTTGACCCTCATGTGGAACATTTGATAGCACTGTGGCTGTCTCTCCCCTCGTGTTGAGTAATTTATGGACGTTCAAGTTATTCTCGGTCAAACTTAGTGAACGAAATGCAACGTGACCTTGACATCAGGTCCAGGTCGAGTAAGGCATTTTCAAGATTAGGGGAGAGCGGGGAGAGTTGTATCATGGACAAGTTGTATCAGAGCGATTTTTTCCAAAACTATCCAAGAGATAGCGCTCCCGACACGACCAGATGATGCGGCATGCGGTCCGCCATCTTTCTTTATACTGCCGTCTGCTTGGCTTGGTGCGTTTCGCGGTGAGTGCAGAAAATGTGTTTTCGGGGTGTCATTCTGTAAAATTTCGTCGTAAGAAAATGTGTGTTTTTGTCATTCAGATGATCACGAATTGGAAGGATCGCTGTCGCAGTGGTAAGGGAAGATTCTAAGGCTTCGTGCGTGAGAAGGATTTTCTCGGCTGGCCACTGGTTGTTGAGCACGAGGACGTTTTTTCCAATGTGGGAGGGTGGTACATGTTGTATCAAGGCCAGGTGGGGTATGTTGTAACAGTGATACAACTCACCCCAATGTTCATGCAGCTCATTAGGGGTGTCGCCACAGATTCGTTTTTGCAAAAAACACTACATTGTCACATCTAGCCACAACGAAAAATTAGGGAAAATATTTTTGATGCAAACAGTGCGGGTCAGGATAAGTGCAAGACGGACCACGCTGATGGAATGAAAGCAAAAGCAAAGATTAAAGTCTAACAAGTCCAGAGGCGAATCTAGGATTTCGTTAGGGGGCAGGCTCGGGAGAGGGGCACCGAACCTGAGGGCGCGGAATCTGAGGGGCGCCAATTTACCATCCAATAGGCGGGCAGTGTCGAAGAAAAAACGCGTTTAAAAAACGTATTTGTAAATGTTTATTTTCATGAAAGCACCTTTCAGTGAAACATGTTCACGTTTACCATCAAACATATTTCGGGCCGGCAAGGTTTCGCCCAGAACGTAATGACTGGTACATTGGTAGAAAAAGCTGGACGCCCCCACTGATGCTAACTGAAGCACCATGAGCAAAGAATACAGCTAACTTCGATCTGGAAGAAAACTGGTGTCGTAACGACCACATCCACATATCAAAGTTGTCTTGGCTAACGCTGGGTCCCTACAGAAACCCCGATTGACGCTACAATAAGCGCAATTAACAATGAATATAGTGAACTTTGTTGAACTTAAGTCATGGCGAAAGCTAAGGTGCCGTATCGACCACCTCCACATATCACAGTTGTTTTGACTAACGCTGAGTCCCTACTGAAATCTCCGATTGACGCTAACCCTAAGCATCAGAGGCCGCAGAGCCTCTGCGGGCCTGGGCCTCTGAGTTTTTGGTGGCTGCTCTGAGCTGATATTGAGTCCCCTCAGCTGATCTGGGACCGCTTTAGATAACCAGGCCCTCACACTGAACTTGAATGTGTCGCCACTGGAGCCTTCTGAGCTTCTCGGGGTCCCTTAATTGGTGTAGGCCCCCCTCAACAGATCCTGGGCCCTCTGAGTTAATTGTTAGCTATCTGAGAGCGAGTTTTCAGGTTGCCCCCTGGGCTGTTCTGGGACCGTGAAAGAGTATTGCACAGGAGCTTACTGGCTTGGCCTTAGATCCTTTGCTGCTTTGGGCCCCTAAGCTAAAAATAACCCTGTAGGTGAAATTATTGTGGCAGCCACGAGCTGGGTCTAGGGCCCGTGATAGGATTTACTTAATGGGCCTCTGGTTTGATCATAGGGCCCTAGCTGGATTAGTCTCCCCTGAGCTGGCAAGGGTACCCCTGGGTTGGTATCGTGTTCGTTTAACTGATATAGACCCCTTCAGCTTGTATGGGGCCCGTTGTGCGTATCTGGGCCCCATGAGTCCGTCGAGACACCCAGCTAGTCTGGCCATCTTAGTTTGTATGGGCCTCCTGAGCTGTTTTGGGCCCCCTCAGCGTGCCTAGGCCCCATGAGTTGAAGGTTGGCCCCCTGGGCTAGTTTTGGCCCCCTGAGCTTATTTAGGACCCGATAAAATGGGTAGGCACCCCACGCTGCCTATACAGCTCATTAGGGATGTCGCCACAGATTAATTTTTTTCCAAAAAACACTATATCATCACAGGTAGCCACAACGAAAAATTAGGTAAAAATATATTTGCTGCAAAAAGTGCGGGCCAGGTTAAGTACAAGACAGGCCGCGCTGATGGAATGAAAGCAAAAACAAAAATTAAAGTATAACAAGTCCCGAGAAGTTATGGCCACATCCCCACCTTCGATTCACAAATTTGAGGGACACCCCTGCTCGCCCCCCGCCTCCTACTTCCCACGTCCATACAATTCATCCGTATACCTGATACAACCCTTCCCGTAACTATTGTGAGATGATTACTTAGTAAGTCAATAACTAATACGTTTAGGCTTTTCACATTGAACAGTTGCAGATTGAACAGACTTTAGCCCTGGCTTAAGTCTGCTGGTACCTAGTCAAGAATTTGCCCGTTTCGACGCATTGTGTTGGCTTCCTTTTTCCAAACGGGTTACTTTTACACTTGGACGGTTGATGTTTCGTTTGCGCTTTTTGTCGCCATGAATTTCGTACTGTATTGGCCATAGTTAGGTTCAATAAAATGCAAGTTAAGTTTATAATTAAATTCTAAATTCGTTGTAGGTTGTTCCCACGGCCATGATCGGTAGCAGGCACAGTCTCCAAAACGTGACACACTGTTACAACTTGACCCACCATGTGATACAACTCACCCAACCGGTGGGGTAAGTTGTATCAAGTGAAAAGGTCCATTCGCCGGGCAGTAGGAGACAAACCAGTAAAGATTAAGAAAAAATATATCGGCAAAAGGAAGCCAAAGGATGCAGCTACGAGGTGGTATTGAAATCACGGGGCCATCCCAAGTAGTTACGAAATTAATGAACCTGGAGTAAAAACTGATACAACCCACCCCACCCTCCCCTATATTATATGTAATTCAGATATGTGATTCACGGTGGTACTTCGATATCAACATTATTTTTGCAGTCTTCCGTCTTAAAGTCATAGATACAGATGTGTTAGAAAGTGTGACATTTAGTGACCACTGGTGACCTTATCACTGTCCTTTGTTTAAGATGGGGGGAGGCATCACACCAGCATTGCCTTCCAATGACTTTCAAATGATTTCAACAAATTGATGGGGCTTTCCTAATAAATCAGAAATCAGGAAAAATCAGACAAATGTAAACGATAACAAGGTCGCAGTTGCAAAGCTACACATTACGCTAAAAAAACTTATTCTCAGGTTTCTCTACAGAAATAGTCTTTTTTCGGCCAATTTCCATTCGGGAAGGAGTGGGATAATTTGAAGGACGATGTCAGAGGGCAAGACAGAGTGGGGTGAGACTGCGTGAAGGAAGGGGGGGCTGGGCTGGTATAGATGCTGAGATATTTTCCTTTGCCGACCTCTAAATGAAGTCACAAGCTTCAAAACATTCGGCTCCAGGAGGGTAAAGGTGGAAATTATTGCTTCTTTTCCATTGACTACCTACCATTGTCCCGCGCACCGGTATCCCCTGAGATGCCACTTCCATCCTTCTCTTCTCAGTATGCAAAAATATAAAGTTTTAAATACGCCTATGCTCCGAGACACATGATTTCTTCGCATGTTCATTGTTCAGAAAACCCAGGCACTAGTTTTAATACATTGCCTTGTGTACATTTTTCCACCCGGGTCGAACGTTGGACCAGTGATAAATCACGATTCGGTTGTCGATTACCGACCGTGCCAATGTCATGTCGCACATTCATTACTACCGCCGTGTCGATCTATTCGGCCCAATCGTTATGCACACGGTACATCCCCAGCAGGAAGTCTGCAGGGAGCCCCGAGTCTTCACGTGGCTTCCCGTTTCGCCGCCCATGGGCCACAAAGCGGGAGGGCGAAGAGCATCGGGGTACCGTGATTAATATTGCCTTATCCCCAGTAACAGTTCAAGAAGCACTGTCTAGAAATTGCATATGAAAATGGCTGTTTGAGTAACCTGCTACTTCCTGTCAAGCAGCTGTCATGTCCAGCAGCTGTCATCTCCGTCAAGCTGGTGGTACATGTGCCTTATTAATTTGCTCAACTCACACAAGCTCAAAATGCAACATGCATATATTCTACTAATGATTGACCAATTTCAGGGAAGTACACTTAATGACAGGCGCCCATTGGCTCAAATAACCTTAAAAGGTTTCTTGTAATTCTGCTGGTCTAGATGTGTCGTTTTGTGGATACAATCACCAAGGTAGCGGTAGCCAGGACGTGGCCAGAAAAATACTGTCAGGTCGTTTTTTAATAGTTATTATGCAAGAGCGTTTCTAAAGAAATTTTGGTGCCGTCGTGAAATTTTAGCCTGGAAAGGTTTGGCGACATTTTTATTTTGAAACCATGAATTTGCCCTTATTTCTGCTTAAAAGTCATTAATAAGCGCAGTAATTCGCACTGTCTAATTTTCTTTCCCAAGAGGTAAAAAACCCTGCATATAGGCGTGACGTCACAAGGCGTGCCTAGCACGTAGGATTAAAATCTGTCTAAGTATGAACAATTTTTCCGCGCAGCATGCGCAATGGAGCTTGAGTAAGCCGTCACTTCCCCACGTTAAACTCATACCACGTCACCACCGGGGAAGGAGGGGGTCAGTCGGCTGTGAATTACCTTTTTCCGCGTACATTAAGTTCTAGGGCAAACGAAATTTCGATCAAGTGGTCTGTTGGCATGCTCTACTTGAGTCAAAGACCCTTTATGCCTTCATGCACTCCCGTGATGGACCCCACTTAAGGCCCCTCCCCTCTCCCCATTGGGAAAAAACGTGCCGCCGCCCATTGCGGAGCATAGTTAAAGCTGGTCCAGTAACTTCCGCGGTAAGTTCAGGCGACTTTGTTGATTAAAGTACCAATATTGAAGAACATACGTACCTGCGTAAATGTCGCAGTAGTGAATACTAATGAGCTTTGCGTCTCTAAAAATGGCACTCATCGGTGGCTAGCCTTAATACTGGGCTGGATAGAGGGGCGGTCCCACTCCTCTTTATACTGGGCCAGTTATAGTGGCAGTTCCATTCCTCTTGATACTGGGCCAGGTATAGTGGCGGTCCCATTCCTCTTTATACTGGGCCAGGTATAGTGGCAGTTCCATTCCTCTTTATACTGGGACAGGTATAGTGGCGGTTCCATTCCTCTTTATACTGGGCCAGGTATAGTGGCAGCCCCATTCCTCTTTATACTGGGCCAGGTATAGTGGCGGTTCCATTCCTCTTTATACTGCGCCATGTATAGTGGTGGTTCCATTCCTCTTTTTACTGGGCCAGTTATAGAGGCAGTTCCATTCCTCTTTATACTGGGACAGGTATAGAGGTGGCTCTATCCCACTTTAAACTGGGCCAGGTATAGAGGTGGCTCTATCACACTTTAAACTGGGCCAGGTATAGCGGCAGTTCCATTCCTCTTTATACTGGGCCAGGTATAGTGGCAGTTCCATTACTCTTTATACTGGGCCAGGTATAGTGGTGGTTTCATTCCTCTTTATACTGGGCCAGGTATAGTGGTGGTTTCATTCCTCTTTAAACTGGGCCAGGTATAGTGGTGGTTCCATTCCTCTTTAAACTGGGCCTGGTATAGCGGTGTTTCCATTCCTCTTTAAACTGGGCCAGTTATGGTGGCAGTTCCATTCCTCTTTATACTGGGCCAGGTATAGTGGCAGTTCCATTCCTCTTTATACTGGGCCAGGCATAGTGGCGGTTCCATTCCTCTTTATACTGCGCCATGTATAGTGGTGGTTCCATTCCTCTTTATACTGGGCCAGTTATAGAGGCAGTTCCATTCCTCTTTATACTAGCCCAGGTATAGTGGCGGCCTGAAACCTATCTATACTATATCTGGTATGCATCTCCATTCCTCTTTATACTGGGCCAGGTATAGTGGCAGTTCCATTCCTCTTTATACTGGACCAGGTATAGTGGCAGTTCCATTCCTCTTTATACTGGGCCAGGTATAGTGGTGGTTCCATTCCTCTTTTTAGACGGCATGAGGAACTCTTTTGCATGATTGAGTTTACGAAGGAAAAATCATCAATGTCTGGCTTGACTGATGTAAAGATAAGCCACCCAGTAAAATGGAAAGTGTACATGACTTCTACCTTAGCAAATTATAATAATTTGACGATATCCTCATGGAATGTTTTGGGGGCTAGCTTTCCCTGACTCAAGACATACTATCGCCTAGGGTTACAAAGCAGACAGACAAAACAAGATTCAGCCCAAAAATTCGCAGCTGCGGGAAACAATCCAGGACGTGGCTATTTTCAGCCGGTGCCGGTTTCCGGGGACCTCGGAAACCGGCACCGCCAGTCACAGTTGCGTCCTAACAAGTAGCGCGTCCGATGGGAGCCCAGAGGCGCCCTGCAGGGGGCAACCAAAAGTTATAGACGTCCTAGCTTTGTTGGCGATATTTATCATGTACAGATGCATTTATGTTGCAAAATTTTGTATTACAAAAATATTAAGTGTCACTGACTTTTAACAAGAATGTATTTGCCTGTTTGACACACACTCGCAGCCGCTGATGTGTGCAGTACGGAGCCTAGTTTGTTGGAAGTGCGGGCCTGCAATAAAACTTTCCGGAAGGAAGTTTTTCAGAAGTGTATGCGCAAGACGTGATAATAACTAGTTGTCAGGTTGACCCAGTAGTTGCCCACCACGATGGAAGCACCGGGACGCCAACTTGGTGTTAAATATGTCAGGCGAGCGCCGCCGGGGACAACTGGGATCTGCGAGTTTTAATCTTGAGAACTCAGTTGTTCTCACGATTTCAGGACGATTGTTACGGGTGTCGGTGTTACTAGTGTTAAGTTTGCCATCACGTGTCCACGCTTGCTGTGCCGCCAGGTGGCGTGGATCCGGACACGTGACCTGCACATATTGACGGTGGGCACCAGCACCTACACCAGCGATGAGCGCTTCCAGGTGGCCCGCGACGCCGCCCGCAACGACTGGACGCTGATGATCAGGTTCGCCCAGCGGCGCGACTCCGGTCTCTACGAGTGCCAAATCTCCACCCAGCCCGCCACCGTTTATCCCATCTACCTGCAAGTTGTCGGTGAGTTTGCCGGGCCGTGATCACCTGGGAGAGTTATCGCAGGCTTCTGGGTCACTGTTCGGCCGCTGATTGGTGGCGTGGCCTGGAGCAAGTCAGAGCTGCAAAAAGTCGGGCTCTCGGGTCATAAAGTGCCCGACAGATTTTAGGGCACGGTTGGTCTTGCGACAGATCTTACAATCTGTGAGAAAAAAATCTTGAAAGGAAGCAGAAAATATTTTTTGTTCTAAAAAACTCAATATTGGAATTGTCACCTCTTTCACTCAACAAGTTTTTCATGAATTTGCACCTCTCCCATATCAAGCCAGTGTGCGGCAAGAACCGATGGAAAATCGAGGGCTTATGCACAGAGGGTCTTTTCGAGGGACTTATGAATCGAGGAACCTTTGAATAGAGGGCCTTATGCAAAGAGGGCCTTTTAAACGTCACCCAGAAAATCCTCTGCTGGAAAAATTCCTTCACCGGCCTGTCGGGCCCGATTTGTATTCCATAGCACGCGACAGCCTGGCCCGACAGGCCGCCGTAAAGGTAAAGGCGACAGGCAAAACAGTTTTTTTCCTTCGTTTCCTTCGTTTGGAAGTACGCTCAACGCTGCCGCAAGGGCGCTGTTTGAACAGCGCCCTTGCGGCAAAGCCAGTGTAAAAAGTGTAAAAGGTATGTTTGGTTTGAAGAAAAGCAGCCCTGCGGTTTGGTGTGTTGCCTTGTGGAAGGTTGTGTTTTTGAATATTTTTCTCTTGCATTACTTTGGTATACATCTTGAGTAAACTGGTTGAGCCTGGATTTCATCGTCCATAGTTGAAGGGCTGATAAATGGCTCCGATTAAGCTGAAGCCCCTTCCACCGTCCCGTGTCAAGCTTAAATGTGGATTTGAGGGATGTGGGTATTTTGGCGAGAAACGTTTTTTAAGGAGCATCAGCGAATCAAGCATTATGGGCTGCCCTGCAAGTTCAGGAACAGTGGTTTTGGCCAAGGAGGTCGTTTTGAAGCATGGATCAAACAGCGGGCAGATCAGAACAGTGTGGGGAGAAAACAAAGAAGTAAGTGATGTGGTGTTCGTTGTAATTTCGGCAGCTTACATTTATTTCCACACAGTATGTTATGCTCACTGTTGATCAATAATTTTAAATGATATTAATAAGGGAAAAATGAATTTTACCAGCAGACTGGTCAAATTAGACTAAAACATTTGATTTTCCCTTCCATCTTCTTTTAAATCCAATGCCTGTTTGTCCAGAATTAACCACAAAAGTTGCATACCTTCATCAGTGGATTTGTAGATGCCAAAGAAACAAAACTCTTCACCTTTCCACATTAATTTGAGTTTTAAGTACCAAACTATTTCTCCTATTTCATTTTATTCACTTACCTAAATATGCCTATGATCTATGTCAAGGGGACAAAGATATAACAAAAACACAGCCTAGTGCAACCTTTACTCATTCCTTTTACTCTTAACTTCCTTGGAAACATGATATTTATTTGACATTTACTATCTAACTGACTTAAGGTTATTTATTAGCCTCATGAACTTCAGATCCTAAACCACGTACCCTCATGGAAATGAGCACGGCAATGCATAAAAACTTTGAGATAGCCAACAGCTTCAAAATTTAGGATTTTTCATGTAAACATGCATTTAAAGTCATGGAAAGCTAATATTACATGTTTGTATTCAACTACAAGTAGCCATGATGCTTAAAAACACTTTCGAATATAAAAAAATTGCCCCTCCAATCTTGTTTGTCTGGCCATCAGAGCAAAATCCATATATAAATTTTGGGGGTTCCTTCCAAATTACCCCCTCCCACCTCCAAAAACTGAAATCATGAAAATCTGCAGAAGCTGGCATAAGTAACCGCATGGTATGGGAACCAGGTCAGCTTTCTTCCATTGCAAACTATATTTTTTAAGTATTCTGGGCTGGACTATGTAACATAATAACAAAATATCACTTATTCTCATTCTAGTGCAGCATTTTTTGTCAATGGCGGCTGCAGAGGACTGAAAAAGGGGGCTGCTTTTCATGTTATTGTATATTTCCACCTGTGACCTAAATCATCTGAATTCAAGACTGAGTCTTATTCAAGACCCAGTCGAGCTGACTTTGACACACACTATTTGTATGCTGTACGTCCACAAATCTCAAATTACATCCAATAATAAATTTCCTTTACCAATGGTGACTCCAGAAAATGGGAATTGGTGGTTCGGTATTCAATTTGTTATAGGTTTCGCCGATAACCTTAATTTCCTGAGCGTGTCTGATAATTGAAAACCCGAAGAACAGTCTCAGTTCTAGAGTTTTGAAAATTAATAGACTTGTGCCATTCCACTTAGATTTTCCATAGGCGGCTTCAGAGCACGAAAAATAAGGATATCACACATATAAGGATCAGAGCACAAAAATAAGGATAATGATATCCATTGGTGCCAAACTTGAAGTTTTTTATGCTAATTTTAGTATTTTCTATTAAGAATGTGGAAAAAGAGTAGGAACATTTTACCAATTGAATGGGTTTTAGACAATTTTAATAGTCCTATCCTAACCACCCGACAGATTTGGAGGTTTTTTCGAAAGTGCCCGACAGATTTGAGATTTTTTGCAGCTCTGGAGCAAGTCCTGCTCGTGCTGATTGAGGGGTGGTCTGGTGAGAACATTGTGCTGGGCAACAGTGTGTGCTCTGAGGGAATCAAATTGTTTGAAGAAGTTTTACTATAGAGATCATGAGCATAGCCGAGTATAAAATGGCATGGAGGTAAAATTCTGGCACTGACCTTGAAGCGTCTATTGTCTGTATACATGGCAGTTCAGAAAAAAGTTGCCCGAACAAGGTTTAGTAGGTGGATATGAAATGATTGATGACGGTATTTCCTGTCTCTCAGTTGTATGTATATGTTAACTTCGCATCGGAAGTGTCAGCATAATGATAATTCAAGCTGACTTGCGAGAGGAATAACATCGATAAACTTCCTTCTCTTTCAAAAGCAGTTAGCCTTCCATCCTTTGATTCTGTCAATTACTGAACTGGCGCCCGCTCATTTACAGTTTATATTCCAGCCACTAAATGAAAAAAACACTTAACATATTTGATACTACATTCAACATTGACTCCAGTGCACGGGAGACTGTAGCCTTCATTTGCGAGCATGGTTTTGGTGTTGTGTTTGGGTCGATTTATCTGTAGAAAACCAATGTGAGATATTCTGAGGTGGTGCGGCGCTGATCAACAAGGCTGGAAGCAAACAGTTGGGGGCGCTCGATTGAAGACATCACGTACGATGATGCCTGACGAGGGGTAACTTCCTCCATCCAAGAATATGTAAGATATTGCATAGGCGAAACGGAAGCAAAGGAAAATAAGCGACACGGAGGAAAAAAAAGATAAGATAAAGAATGAGAGGCAGCATACTAACAAACACATTGAAGAGGCATTTGACGTCAGCACGCACTGGGGTGGTCCTTAAATGCTTCCCCATTGAGATATAAAAAACGAGATGGCTAGGAAAACGCCCGTTTGAAGTCTTATGGTCTTACAACGTCAGCACTCGGTCTGTAATGCAGGTGAAATGGCGCGAATGCTCAATTGTGGTGGTCTCGAAAATTTCTCTGATTTTGGGAACCTTTCAGAAAACAACTCAATTACTTTCAAAATAATTTTACCAATCAAAGTGTTCATCAATTCTCTCAAATGTCGGCAAACAGAGTTTTCAGATGCGTACCGTTCTTTTACTTGACAAAACTTGGGTCCAAAATTGCCGGTGGCCATTTGCTCGTTTCAGAGTTGAGTCAACTAAATTCCAAATTTGCGTTGGGTCAGAGTCGACTCAACTGCTCGACCAGTTGAGTCGAGTCAGAATCGGAAACAGCCTCCAAGCTGTGAGTCGAGGTTGAGTCGACTCAACACTATTTTCTTAACATATTTGATCACATGACTGAAATTTCAGAAATATTCACAACTAATTTAGGCCAAGCTAAAAATATCACAGCGTCAATCTGTGCCCTGGACAACCCCTGTGATAAGTTTACGTCAAAATCTCATATGTAGGACGTTATCGCTTGGTCGACTTGTCGGGAATGCCCCACCCCTGTTCTTTGAGCGGGCTGAGTTAAAAGGAGGACGCACCATGTGATCAAAGGGGTATGAATGTACAAACTGTGCAAACTGTGATCGTTAATTTTCATTTGTCTTTATGGCAAGGCTGGAGATATCATCCCGATCCAGGGTAGGGGGATCCTGGATGGACTGACGCTGGTACGGCAATGCAATTCCTTAACAAAGCCTATGAGTGACCAAAAATCCAGGGATCCTGACCCCGCAACCCCCAGGACCCCCACCATAGTTTACGGCATTACATATACCCCTTGATGAGGACATATGTAACATTCCTATCTCTCTCGGCTCCCCTTTTGTCTCCATATATTTACTGCTAAACGTTTCCAGCTTAGCGAGAGAAGCAGTCCCTCACAGGCCCTTCACGCTCATTGGAAACCCAATGCTCCAATTGCACAAGTTGGAAACACAAAATCAACTTCTCTTTTTTCTGGCTTCAAAGAAAGGTGAATTGGCAGTCTCTCTGACAGTGCTTTGTCAGACTTGTTGAGTCGCGACTCAGAGTCAGAGTCGACTCAGAGTCGATTCGAGTTTTGCTCGTTTCAGAGTTGAGTCAACTAAATTCCAAATTTGCGTTGAGTCAGAGTCGACTCAACTGCTCGACCAGTTGAGTCGTGTCAGAATCGGAAACAGCCTCAAAGCTTTGAGTCGAAGTTGAGTCGACTCAACACTATTTTCTTTACATATTTGATCACATGACTGACATTTCAGAAATATTCACGACTAATTTTGAAAGATTCCATATTATTACTTGGTAATAACAGGTAATTCATTATTTTCATATCCACACTACACCCATGCCGGGATCAGTCGTTAACAAAAATAAGTTATGTAAAACATATTTTCAAAAGCACGCACATTTGTTAGTTGTTTTCCGTTTTAATCTTAGCAATATCATGCAAAATCATACATAAGCATTTTTGTTATGGCACAAAAACTACCTTTTTAAAATATGAGGGTGCACACGATACAAAGTCCCAAGATCATTTTTATGCAATGATTCACTCTTAGGAAACCAGACCCTTATTTTCTTCTTCCTTCCTTCCTTTGACTAAAAACGCTAAAACAAAGTAATATCGGAGCCAGATAGAGGGTACCAAAAAATCTTATTTTGCACATAAACCTTGAAATGTGTCAAAACGGAAACTAGAAGTTCAGTTAACTGCTTATTTCAAAGTACTATATTGATTTGTTGTGGTTTGAGAGCATCCCCTGGTAGATAATAAATGCTGTTTTTACACAGAAAATAAAACTCAGTCCTATCTCTGGCCTTGCATAAGTGAATTATAGACTGTGAAACTGACAAAAGAATATACATAAAGTCTCTCACTCACATACAACTACCCCTTTTCAAATTATCATGATTATTATTATCATTTATCGCTCACTCACTGCCCCCGTGCGCGCCACGCCAGTCACAAAACAATCATGGTGCGCAACAAAATATTAGTGATTAAGGCTTCGTTAGCCTGAGGGAAAGATAACTTTACCAGAGACCTGCAGATCTTTCTTAGGTTTTTAAGTCACGTGATTTTTAAGATGCTATCCATAGTCATCTTTTGTGCTACTCGAGGTTAGGTTCGCAATGTCGTCATTGCGTCATCTGTAGTGTTTACTACAGCTTTTTCGGGAGGACGAGGCGAGTTTTCGTTGTTTTTGTTTTTGAGGTGCTGCATAGGGCCAGTGCGCAGTGTAGTATTTATTTCTAGGCTAAAGTCTTCACATGATTGTTCAGATTGTACTGGGGCAGGAATTGCGTCTCAAAATTTCACGTGCTGAGATATTGATTTCTGTTGTTTGCATTTTTTAACGTCGCTTATTGTTTCAACAGTGACTTTTCTCATGAAGAACATGCCTTCAAAATGAAAAGCCCTCATCCCTTCCTCTTATCTGTTTCCGTTTATTACCTTTCTTCATTCCTTTGCAGAAATAATTTCTGTCATGAATTAATGAATTGAAATTGACATATTATGAAGTGAAATGTGTATTTTGAGTGTGAATACTTTGCCACCATTCTGAGTCAGAGTCAACTCCGAGTTAATGCTGATCTAAATCAGAGTCGAGTCGACGAACCAATTCCAACACGGCGAGTCGAGCCGAAACCAGAGGCGGCCTTTAAGCTGTGAGTCAGAGTCGAGTTGTCTCAAGAAAATTTGAATCATCAACAAGCCTGTGCTTTGCATAGCACTTTGGTGTTTCCACGGGGCAGCAGTGGGTGCGACGTGCGTAACTGATGACGCCCGCCTCTGGCGGCGTGTGCTGGCACATTTCCGGCCCGCTGACGGCCGACGACTGCGCGCATCACTCACCAGCCCCGCCGCGCTTTTGTTTCGGACAGCCATGAACGATGATTCGGCGCTGCCAACTGCCGCCGCCTGAGATAAACGGTCTCCTCAGCAGCTGTCGGTCAGACCTTCTTCTCACGTTTTTGTCCATTCGGCAGAAATAATATGTTGCTGCGGACATGTCACTTCCAGCTGCGGCAGGCGTTCCCGCAGGATTGTTTTCGCTCTTTGTCAGCCTTGGGTATCTACGGTGGATATTGCTTTTACAGCATCTACCAGTTATGCGTTGTACATTATTTAGCCCTGTTCCAGCTGTGAGCACAGTTTTGTCAGCAGGACCTCTAACCTCTCCTCCAGAAAAGTAACATCAGCGCCATAATCGCCTCTTGTTTGTGCTAAGCAAAGGGAACTCAAACCTTTACACCATTAAAAATATTAGACTGCCACTTCGTGCACTTACTATTTTCATCAGCGCAAACAGCAGGCCGTCAGCCCGTAAAACCTCTAGAATTAGTTCCCGGGGAGAGGCTACAGTCCTGTGACGTAGGCGCAACGCGGCCCGCTGATTGGTGCTGACAAAACTCTGCTGACAGCTGGAACAGGGCTTTTGTTACCTTGGCGCCCCTTCGCTGTTGGCCTGGCTTTCCCTTTCTATTGTATTAAGTGGATCTCACATTTGGCAAAATATACCTACATATATGTGTTTGTGTGGTTTGGGGTCACCCGATTTTCTAGAGTTCCTGGCCTCGCTGATTGGAAATTTCCCCGTTTACTTTACCATCGAGATCCTGTAAGTGCGGGCACATGTTCCGCTGGTCCAGACAAATGTCAGCCTCAAAAGGCTTTTGGCGAAATTAACGTGTTCTAACACTGAGCTAATGTCTGCCTCTATGACAATCACACTGCCCTGTGATTGGCCAATACCTCAGTGACGTCAGAGCGGTGTCGCGGTCTGCCACCAGAGCCGAGAACGGCGACCAGCCACGCGACTGTAGCCTCTGTCGCAGACGGCTGGTGGGTCCGGTTCACGGCCCTCGTTTGTCCGCGCTCGACATCCAAAACAAGGTATTTGCCGCTGCGGTGGGGCTGGGCGCACGCGACGGCCGCAGCTCACGCGGCCCCGCCGCAGCTGCCCGGGCGCTCGATCTGGAGACCACTCGCACGTTCGATCTGGAGATGACTCGCACGCTCGATCTGGAGATGACTCGCACGCTCGATCTGAAGATGACTCGCACGCTCGATCTGGAGATGACTCGCACGCTCGATCTGAAGATGACTCGCTCGCTCGATCTGGAGATGACTCGCACGCTCGATCTGGAGATGACTCGCACGCTCGATCTGAAGATGACTCGCTCGCTCGATCTGGAGATGACTCGCACGCTCGATCTGGAGATGACTCGCACGCTCGATCTGGAGATGACTCGCATACTCGATCTGGAGATCTCTCTCTTTAATATCTTACCTATCTATTCATCTCTCGTGAACACCAATGGCTGTAGATGAACACCTTCTCGGGACTTACGCTGATATACCAGTTTAAGTCCAGGCCAGGTCAGCCGAGGGCCCGACCGACCACGTGACTGGGCTGAGTGGCCTGCCAGCACTCTCAGAGGACGTCAGATGCCGGATTCTGAGGGGCACCGCCAGCACACGGAGCTGCTGGGCCGAGTGGCCTGCCAGCACTCTCAGAGGACGCCAGATGCCGGGTTCTGAGGGGCACCGCCAGCGCACGGAGCCGCGTCAGCCAGAGTAGAGGAGCCGCCTTTGTCACCCACGTGCTGTCGCGCTGTTGGCAACAACTTTGGGTATCCACAGGGGGATCACAGTGTTAACTGCTCGCAGTCGCAGTACAGTGTCACTCGGAGGCTACATAGGCTGCACACTAGGGGTGGCCAGATTTCGGCCTTTTCGAAAAATCGTAGAAAGCCGTGGTTTTTCCCATGGTTTCAAGCATTCTGAGTTCATTTATGCACAATAAATCAGGTTTAAACCACATTTAGGGGTCGCGAATTCGATTTCAAAATGGGAATTTTGGCAATTTTTGGCCAAAACTGGGACAAAAGTGTATATAACCAGACCGTTATGGATAGTATCAATATAAATGCATGTCTATGGAATAAAATAGCTCATTAGCTTTCGTTTGATACCAGTTTTTTATGAATACCACTTTTGGTTGACTTTATATAGGCGTACAATCATACAGTTATGGACCGTCTCTGAGTGTCACTGACCTTGCGTGGGTTCAATTCCAGCTGCAGGGTGCTCTACCGGAGGCAGGGAAAACGCTGCGATTGACTGCTGTTTAGCGAAATGCTACTGGTATTTCACCCATATTTTCGAATGCACTTTACACTTAAGTAACTACTTGACTATTTAATTAGCTAATTAATTTATTAATTCAGATATCAATTGATTAAGCCCTGCATGTAGGTACAGTTACAGCTAATGGTGCACATTCTGTTTTCAGGCCGGGACAGACGCTGCGGTCAATTAGGAAGTAAAGAATAGCGTTTCTGTCTGTTTGGCATTTGTGTTTTGTATGGCATGGCCCAATCACAGTCAAGAACATGGTCCACCACCACATCCGACTTGGTTGAGCACCCGTTACCAGCCATAACGGGTGCAAAGTTTCCAGTTTCCAGCCAGGTCCAGAGGCGTTTTCTCCACGCCACACAAGACGCAAAATGCCGGATGAGGCGTCTATGAATACTATTGACGAAGGTGAGCAGTTTTGGAAGATGGCGCGCATCAAAACATTGCAGCACAGAGCCCACAAGGTAAAACTGACTAAGCTGTGGAAGACATGGAGGTGCTTGCAGAAAAACGAGAGCGATGCCAGCTCTGACAGACGTGAGGTGTTCCGGAAGGCTCTTAACGAGCTGTGCGACATCGCGACACCTTATTCGTAGAAGGGATACTGTACGACAGGCTGCTGATGCTCGCTCCAAGCAGGAGGATATATGCTTCTACCAAAATAAACTCGAAGACCTTGTCAGCACCATCAGAGGTCTAGATAAGCTACACAAAAGGAGAAACAAAAGGACGAAAGAGAAGATATGGAGCTGAGAACCGAGAAAAGGCAAGAAGAGAAAGCAAAGCAGAAGACTCATGAGTGACCAGCCGAAAGCAGTTCGCTCACAAGAGGAAATAGAGGTGAATGGGGACGAGACGGACGAAGAGCAGGACATGACGTGGGCCCCGGGTACGAAGCAACCGAGGAATAAGGATGTCAACCTCATTCTGCACCAAAATATCATGTATAAGCCAAGACGCTGTATTACACCAAATTCTTCATGTTTGTTGACCGCCTGGGCCTGAAGGAGAAGCTGTGAGCCGTGCTGCGTCGCATGGTGCGTGCACCAACGCAAGAAACCGCACCATGCGACGCAGCAGGGCTCACAGCTCCTCCTCCAGGCTCAGCCGGTCAGAAAACATAACAAGCTTTGTGTAGTACAACATCTTGGTTGATCGTTATACTAATTGTTAGGTTTAACGACGCTCCAGTTGCCAAGGTTATACGGCGTCACCATCTCTCACCCTGTTGCGGGGTAAGATCGACCTATTCAGAAGCTCCGTCGGGACTCGAACCTGGGACCGATGGCTTAATGGATAGATGCGCTATCCACTAAGCCACCCATCCCCCGTCTTGGCTGATACATGATATTTTGGTGCAGAGTAAGAATGACGTCCTTTTTCCTCGGTTGCATCGCACCCAAGTGTCCACGCCATGTCCTGCTCTTCATCTATCTCGTCCACATCCACCTCCATTTCCTCTGGTGATTGAACTGCTTTCGAATGGTCATCCAAGACTTTGCATCGTTCCGGCGTCGTCTGCTTTGCTTTCTCCTCTAGCTCTTTTCGGTTCTCAGCTCCATATCTTCTCTTTCATCCTTTTGTTTCTCCTTTTGTATAGCTTATCCAGACCTCTGGTGGTACTGATAAGGTCTTCGCGTTTATTTTGGTAGAAGCTTATATCCTCCTGCTTGGAGCGAGCATGAGCAGCCTGCGTCCAGTATCCCTTCTGCGAATAAGGTGTCGCGATGTCGCACAGCTCGTTAACACGCGCCCCGCTGGGGTCCCCGGCATGACGCAAGCCGCTGGCGGGGCGTTCTTCACCCTTCTCCGTATCTCATTCCCCACGAAAGCTAAAGGAAAATTACGGGCGGCGTTCCAAAGCTCGTGACAAGACGAAGATATTTTATACCAAGTATTTTTATGTCAGGTCAATATTGAGGTCAGCATAGGTCAAAGAAGGTCCCATAGGCTTACAACAGAGCAGTGCACGTTTCTCTCTCTAGATCTGCCCTTAGGGGAGCTAGAGCAAATCTTTATGGATCATTGGATTTCTCTTATCGCGGCGAATCGAATGATGTATAATATGACCTTTCTAGGTCAAATAGTGAAAATGACCTGACCTCGAGCTAGGTCAGGGTCACAGAGTGACCTGGTATGGTCATGTTGCATATCAATCGACTCCCCGTGACAATATAAGCACAATACAAGGAAAATGGGAGCTTTATCTCAATTCAGTGAGAAGTTATTGGCAACACAATCACTCTATGCTCCCGTGACCTGACATGACCTTTGAGAGGTCAGATGCTCAAAAACTCAACTTTATGGTCAAGATCATGGTCAGAATAGACGGTTTGAGTATTTTCGGCTTTATCTATCCAGTATTTACTGAAAACGAGCCCGTTCTAGCTTTCACCATAGACTTATAATGGGGTGACACAAAAAATTGACCCCACCTTAGGTCAACAATATCAAAATTCCGAGATAGCAGATTTGTAAACCCTAATAGCCTTATCATATTGTGGAAATTTCAAACTGATCAGTTCGCTGATGTTTCCTGGGCGCCGCTTCAAACTCGTGATTTTAGGTTTTGAGGTCGGGTCACTTGACCTTGAATAGCTCCTTGACCTGACATGACCTTAACTCAAAAATTTTGTCAGATGTGTAAAATTAAATAGAAATAAGGAACCGTAAGTTTCGTTGTTCTACGTCTCTTTGTCATTGAGCTATCTGGGGAAAACCAGGAGGGGGCGAATTTTGCCCCCCAGCGGGACGCGTGTTAAGAGCCTTCCGAAACACTTGGCGTCGGTCAGAGCTGGCGTCGCTCTTGCTTTTCTGCAACCACCTCCATATCTCCCACAGCTCAGTCAGTTTTACCTTGTGGGCTCTGTGCTGCAATGTTTTGATGCGTGCCAGCTTCCAAAGCTGCTCACCTGCGTCAATAGTATTCATAGACGCCTCATCCGACATTCTGCGTTCTGCTTGGCTTGGAGAAAACGCCTCAGGACCTGGCTGGAAATTGGAAACTTTGCACCCGTTATGGTTGGTGACGGGTGCCCAACCAAGTCGTATGTGGTGGCAGATCACATTCTTGACTGTGATTGGGCCATGCCATACAAAACACAATGGTCAAACAGACAGAAACGCAATTATTTACTTCCAAATTGACCGCACCGTCTGTCCCAGCCCGAAAACAGAACGTGCGTCATTAGCTGTAACTGTACCTACGTGCAGGGCTTAATCAATCGATATCTGAATTTACAATTAATTAGCTAATTAAATAGTCAAGTAGTTAATCAATTGTGAAGTGCGTTCGAAAATATGGGTGCAATACCAGTAGCATTTCGCTAAACAGCAGTCAATCGCAGCGTTTTCCCTGCCTGCGGTAGAGCGCCCTGCAGCTGGAATTGAACCCGCACTAGTGGCGCTCAGAGACGGGCCATAACTGTATGACTGAAGGCCTATAAAACGTCAACCAAAAGTGATACTAACATAAAACTGGTATCAAACTAAAGCTAATGAGCTATTCTATTCAATTAACATGTATTCATATTGATACTATCCATAACGGTCTGGTTATATGCACTTTTGTCCCAATTTTGGCAAAAATTGCCCAAATTTCCATTTTGAAATCAAATTCGCGACACCTACATGTTGTTTAAGCCTAGTTTTTGTGCATAAATGAACTCAGATCGCTTGAAACCATGGGAAAAACCACGGCTTTCTACGATTTTTCGAAAAGACCAAAATCTGGACACCGCTACTGCACAAGGAGCACCTCGCTGAGTCAGGTAGTGAAGCATCTCTCGAGAGAGGTTGGGCCGGTACAACGCTATCTAAGGAGAAAGCTGGCTCCAAATCGATATAAAGCTGTTACGCCGTTTTCAAAGTGACCGTCCATTACCGTTTGACCAGGCACCTGCGCCTGAGGCTGTTGCGGCTTCAACGCCAGCTGAAACTCGGAGGCGCTGAGTGGCAGAATCGGCAGAATCGGAAGGTGGTAACTTCGTCTCTACTCTGTATGATTTGAACCTGGCAGTGGGTCTTGTCCGATGGCGAGTCTCCATTCGATCTCTATCAAACACCGAACTGCCAAAAACTGCGCCTGGGCCCATGCAGTTCCAATCGAGCGCCCCCACCGAAACCATTACGCAGCCGAGAAGAATCCCGGTCTGGGTCATGCTGACCTATTGAAGGCTCTCAGAGCTGTGCCTCGTCACTTTGGGACGAATGGTGACGCCGGGCACTGCATGGCTGGAGAGCTGAATAGGATGGTAAAATCCCCGCTGACCCAGCGCTCCCTTTCTTTATTTTCCTGCTATTAGATTTTATTGAATAGGAAATCAATTTTGAGACGCCCTGCACCTCAAATCGATCTCTATCAACCCTCGCTATGTACCAGCCTCATCGATACAATGTTGGATCCAGGGCGAGTAAACAAAGTAGTTGCGCACCTAAATACAATTTTCTGAAACGAATGCACCATTTAACGTTATTGGTTGTTTCCCCAGATCCGCCCATCTGGACCCGGCGGTGCACCAATGACCTGTCTGACCTGTGACCATGAAAAACACGTTTTTCCGACAGAGCCCGAGTCCAGGGTTCTGGGTGGTAGCGACCTCTTCATCAACCGCGGCAGCTTGCTCAACCTCACCTGCGTCGTGAAGAACTCCCCACAGCCGCCAGAGTATATCTTCTGGTACCACGGCAGTGAGGTAACGTCCGCTCACCTGTTCAACCTAGAAAATATTGCCACCGAGAAGTTCCTGCATGGAAATAGCTCTAGTTGATATTTCTGAGCATGACTATGACTGATGACTGAGTGACCTGATGTCCGCTCCACTTGATGTAGGTTCTACTTCAGACGGCGGTCTGTGACTGCCTGTGTTCTAATACATTTTGTGACTTATCGACGCACCAACTGCCAGGGTCATATGGCGTCGCCAACTCTTTCCCTGCTGGAAGGGTTTCTCGGGAGCCAGCTTGCTCCTTGTTCAGGGTAGCCGCCGGGCCTTGAACCCGGGTCGGCAGCGTGGTAACCAGCTGCGCTGACCACTCTACTACCTCGCCCCCAACTGCCTGTGCTCGTTCTTTTCCAGGTGATCAGCTATGACTCAAAGAGGGGCGGGGTGACAGTGCTCACCGACAAGGGAGACATCACCACCTCGCACCTGCTGATCCGGGGGCGCAGCCCAGCGACTCGGGAAACTACAGCTGCCATCCCTCCAACGCCCAGCTGGCCAGCATCAATGTCCACGTCCTACAAGGTACGACTGGCCACTCCTGCTAGAAGAGAGCTCGTAACCTTTAGTAAAAACTGTCTGGGAAGCTGGAGTCCATTTAAGGATAAAAGTAGACAAGGTGCCTCTGACTTCTCTGCAGACGTTATAGTATCACGGCTATTGGCTTAAGGTGCTCTCATTTCCTTGTAATTGCACCGACTAAGGTATTAGCATCATCTGCCTGTGTATTTAGGGATTTTTTCTGCGACTTTATTGGTCTGTTTTTACGGTGGAAATAGGTTCGCCTGGTATCTGTATAAAACACTGGGATTCAATATTTGCTCACAGCTTTATACCCTATTTTAATCGTCTTCCCTGTGAAACATTACTCCGACAATTTCCAACGGCTCCATGGACTGTTCAATGTGGTCCGAATTCATAGTGGACAACTGTCACATAGAATGATTCAAAGGGGAAAGGGGGCAGGCAAAGTACTCGATTTCCCCCGATCGACCTCGGCTCCTTCTGAAATTTCGACGGCGGCTGGTTCCCTGGTCCGGATGGCGCCCCCTCCCGACGGTGCCCCCCTCACGTGCCCCCCGACTGGAAATCCTGGATCCGCCCCTGGTCAGTCAGCTGCCACTACCATAAGGATGACAATACTTACTGGCGAGTCTAAAGATGAAGATTGACGCAATGCTGTTGTGGAGGGATTCCGATTGAATGTCCTCATCGCTTCATTTTGCAAGATCATTTCATCTCAGGCATGACCCATCAAACAAGTTTCTGCCGTATGATCAGTTTGACAATGTGTTAACACCTGCACTGGAGAGGGGTCTGGCACTAACGCGCACTGGAGGGGGAGGGGGCTGGTAGGCCCCCTAAGATGTCGGAAACTAGGAGCCGTAGAAAAACGCCGGTTGGGGTGGATGGGGGCTGTGGTGATCTACATTATGAAATATTTTCATTGACCTAGATTAACCCTCGCCCCACCGGGAGGGGCCATCGATCGCCCCCCTAAGGTTTTTCCGGGATAGCAGAAAAACGACGAGGTGCGGCACCGCGGTTGAGGGCTCTACCTCTTACTGCATCATTTTCTCATCATTCCCTGAAATTTTTTACCCCGGTTCACCCAAGGTCAGGTCACCAGACGAGGTCAACCAAGGTCACCTCACTTCACTTTAGAGCTCTGTAAGAGCTACATTTCAAAGTCGATCGATTTGAAACTTCCTACACTTGATGACCCCTCCAGGGTCTACAAGGTGTATATCTGGGATTTTTTTATTTCGTGCCCTGAGGTCAGGTCACGAGGCGACCTCTCCCATTGGAAAAGCATGGGGAAAAGCTATTTCATGATATAAAAGCCACAAAAATGATTGCAAATACTCAGACTGCTCAGAACAACGTTTTTGGACACCCTTTCACGGATCCCAGGGGTCATATTTGCCCTTTGACTTTTCCAAGGTCATCCAAGGTCACCAGAGGTCAAAAACAGTATTTTGACAATAACTTTTGACCTAATTGAGCTAGAGCGGTGAAACAAACACCATCGTGTTTGTCTTGTCACTGGCTTTCATTTGATATACGGCAAGGTCACTTTTTGACCTTTCGTGACCTCAGGTCATATTAGGTCACGAGGTGACCTCTGGCGGTCAAACCACTGGTGGGAGGTCTTTACGTTCCACATAGCGGAAAAAGTACTGACAATTTGCTATCAAATGTACTTTACCAGGTCTCAATAGCTCTAATAGCATAAGAGTTATGCCCAGTTTGCTTAATCATTGCATATTTGAGTGAAAATAGCCGATCTTGACCTAATTTGACCTCTGGAGGTCAAACCATTGACCTGAGCACTAAAACATGCGAAGTAATTTCTGACTGAATTCACGTGAGCTTTCTATTGCACTTTGCAGATTTGCGCTAACGCCCATATTTTCGGAGTTAGAGGGGGGCCATCGATGGCCCCCCGGTGGGGCGAAGGTGGCGCCGGACCCCCGGTGGGGCGTGGGTTAATATGTTAAAGGTCAAACGAGGTCATAAAGGCCAAATCTTGGCCATGCTGGGGACTTATTGGGAAATGCCGTGGTTATACTGGAAATTGACGGGAATAAGCTAAATACAGACCAGCGCCACAGGTCATTCAAGGTCATTGACCTATGAGGTCACAATATGGTATACTACCTATAAGGTACACTATGACTAGCACTATAGCAACTGTTTGGCGGGAAATGAGGATTGACCTTTACCAATTACATTTGACCTTGGCCTGTGACCTTAACCTTAACATTGAGGTACCTTTACGATGACGTCATGTCATAATATATGTCAGACCGGGTAACGCCATTGAGCC
This sequence comes from Lepas anatifera, assembly GCA_034440635.1. Classification (NCBI taxonomy): domain Eukaryota; kingdom Metazoa; phylum Arthropoda; class Thecostraca; family Lepadidae; genus Lepas; species Lepas anatifera. The sequence continues at coordinate 289,565 of JAOTON010001897.1, read as the reverse complement.
GGAAGCACTGGGGTCAAAAACCTTGAAAGTGTTCATATGACCTTGACCTGTGACTTTTGACCTTGACCTTGAACTTCATGTGAGGTGACCTTGACATATAATCCCGGCAATATGGCGTTATGACGTCACCACTTGGTTTGCAATGCTCAAAATTTTTCGCCAATCAACGTGCTCTTTAATTCTCTTAAATGTGACTAAGTATTGTTTTCAGGCTACGAGCGGGTCTCCGGCTACCTCGGAAAAATAGGTGGGGGGCCTCCAAGGCACCTCCTCCAGTGCGCGTATTGATCCCAAGGCAAATATAATGTCAGGTCATGGATCATCACATTATTCCCAAGCCAGTGCATAGCGCCTTTTTATATCCTCCTGCAGATGCTGTGCTTATGTGCACTTCTGATCTACAAAAACAAGGGAAATGGATGGTGTGCATGTCTGGACTTATGGCCTGCAAAAGCAAGGGAAATGGGATGGCGAGATTGTCTGAACTTCTGATCCGCAAAAACAAGGCAAACGCTGACGCCATTTAAAAGCTCTCTGCGTAATAAATTGATGTGACATGAACTATTTCGAGGTCAGAACAGCAATAAAATCACTTGATTTCACAAAATGTTTTTTTGTGCATTACTGGATTGGATTTTCATTTACATACAGCTTTAAAGCGGAGCCAGGCAGACCGATTAGTTGGATATCATATTGACCACCTCGTAACTGGGGGTTTATGCGCAGTGAACTCGCTCTAAAATAGTGCTGCTATTGGGTGGCCTATTCAGAGCCCGGAAGCTTTGCAAAACCGGCGGCTTTATGGGCTGCTCCGTGCCGGAGTGCTGACCCGAAATGCGCTCCAAAACACGTGCCTGGCCCTTGCATAGTGACGTCGTTAGGTCTCAATGGGCCGCCCACTTGCTTTCACTTACCCCTTGTCCTTGGTTTGACATGATCTGATCCTTTCTCCGAGTAATTGGATGGCACACCAAAGCTAGCCCACTGCTGGACAACGTTGGCTTCTCAGAGGACGTGCTTGTTGGAAAATGAGGGATCGGAAGCTTCCGGAAAAAATAATCATCAAAATTTCAACAAACAACATCGTCAGCATTCACCGTGACGAAAACATTCGAAATTATTCTAACTCACAACTCTGTCCGATGCTAGAGCCCAACTACTCTACTCAAAATGCTGCCTTATTTGAACTGTCATGACCTCAATATTGGCCTGAGCCAAAAAGTGACTGATATAGTTTCTTCCTGAATTTGCATGACCTATCCACCAGCGTTCGCGTTTTCGCTATCCCGGAAGGAGACCGATTTCGGGGGTGTTCAAACACCCCCAACCAGGGCAAAAGGTGGCTCTGAGGCCTACCAGAGCACGGGGTTAAGGAGCAGGTGTGTAAGATGTAGCCTATCAGCAGGCATCTCCGGGCGTCGGAAGTCTGTTTCACATGATCAAAGGCAACACGATAAAAGCATTTCAAACGTCTGAAAGCCGTTGGCTGAAGTTGATGTCGAATGCACAATGACGCCTGCCCACTCTTTAGTGTTACATGCAGCACCCACTAAATCGAGCGGGTGATGTTGCTTCTTTTGTTAGATATGATTACCTTCTGGTCTCTCTGTTCCGGTGGTGCCAACATATGAAGTGGGTCAATTGTTGTTCGTCCAGCTCGCGAGCTCTTCGGCCATGGCATCAGAGGCGGTTTGGTAATTTTGAACTATTTCTTAACAGCACAACCTCGTATTTTCATCAATCACTCCTGTTGGTCCGAACAAAAATATTCAGCATACGTTTTAGAGTGGATAAAAGAAGAGGAACAACTAATTTATTTGGTAGGGCTCCAGCCCCACCCAATGCTCGGAAAGCTCCTCCAATGAGGTTCCCAATCAGGAACTGGGTCCCCTCAGCTGTCTCAGACTGCCTTTTGGTCAACCGGGACCCCCGCAGCCACTGCCAGGACCCTCTATGGCGGTTGCAGGGCCCTACTTCCTACTATATTTTCTGGCTTCCTCTGGCCCCACCGGGCCCCCTGCCATGATTGTGGGCTTTTTGTAGCCACAATTAATTGCAGGGGTTTAATGAAGCACCAACTGTAGGGGTTCTATGGCGTCACCAACTCTCACCCTGTTAGGAGGGATTTTAGAGGATCAAATCAATTTATTGGGATGATCTGCCGGGACTTAAACCCGGGACCTATCGCTCAGAAGACAGGTATTCTACCACCCACTGAGCCACGCGTCCCTCCTGTAGTCACAACCGATCACTCATACCTAGAAGACGTTGTACCTCTATTTTTAGCATCTGGGTCCCATATCACCATCTCGAGTCCCTGTGGCTCAGCTGGACCCAGACAACACTTACGGGTCCCCTTAGCGACTGCCGGACCCCTAGCACACTGGCAGGCCCCCTGTGGTCCTACTGGGCTCCTTAAAATAATAGTGGGTCACCTGTGGCTGCAGCAAAAAAGGAATAGAGCTTTCGATCCTAGTCTTAGACTCATGGTATAGAAATCTAGTGTTCATAAAATTATTTGTTGGTCAGGTCGGTATAGAGGTAATTAGAGATAGAATAAGTAAAGTAGCACCATGTGGCACTGGTTCAACGTCCAAGTCTCAATTCGCACGAATGAATGAAATCGCACTGTTGTCCGTGCCTAGTGCACGTCTAGTCGAAAAATATGGTTTACAAAATTGGGCCTCCTCAGCTATCATGGCCGTCTGTAGAATTGGCACAAACTAATCGCAAACATAAAGTTGCACCACTGGATAAAATAACTGTTGGGGTTTAACGACGCACCAACTGCCAGGGCATACGGCGTCGCCAACCCTCACCCTGTTGGAAGGGATTTTGGGGATCAGATCGACTTATTCAGAGGCTCCGCCGGGACTTGAAACCGGACCGGCGGCTAGAAGACAAGGGTGCCATCCACTAAGCCACCTCATCCCCGCACCACTGGATAGAAACGTTGTATTCACCCTCTGCTTGATCTCAGCACGATACGCTCTGGCTCGCACGTTCGCATACACCTTGCTCGGAGTCCAGCAGTCAGCTACACTCAGCCGCGTGCGCCCACCCAGGAGAGAGCGCGCCAGTACCGCACCCACACTGACGGCACGCGCCTAATAAACACCAGCTGAAAAGGGTATTGACCATAAGCGTAGGCGTAGCAACAAGGACGCCAGGGAAACCATTGCCCCCAACTCTGGGATTATGAACCACGAGCCATGGAGCGTGGAAAGAGTTCACCAGAAAACTGGACGCTCGCACATCTATGCCTGCCTTTGAGACCAGTACTAAGGGAGGCCAGGAGACTGCTCCCCCTTCCCACCGTTTATCCGAAAATGTTCCGATTTCAGCTGCGTTGTCGCTTAGGAACATCGAAGTTTTACATGCGGCAATAGCCGAATGAAAAAGTCCAAGGACTAGCATTTTTTGCCTGGATGTGAGTGGATACTTTCCAATCACGGGAAGGTTGTAGACTCCCATTTTTTTGTAGCTGGCGCCGCCCATGGCGACGCGACAGCCGTTCCGCTGCCAATATATGGCAGCTCACATATTGCAGCAGTGCGGCTGACTGGCGACCGCGCACACAACAAATAGCCGGCGGCGGTGCCGGGGAGGGGACGCTGCCGTGTCACTGATTCATCTCATCGCTGCCGGAAATTCGCCGCTCTCGACGGGAGCCGCCGCGCATGGCACGACGCACAGAGGGCTGCGGATGACGGGACGCCGCCAAAACTGAGGGGCGGGCGGCGGGGGAGCAATCACGCAGAGAGAGAGAGAGAGGGGCGAGGGCGAGAGATCGTTTTATTTAACCACCCTCCGTTTGAGGTAAGATGCTTACAACTTAGTGAGAGTCAAATCGGTGTACAATCTGATAAAACTTTGTGCCAGATTGGGCATCTTTGATTCGCGCCACTAAATAATGCAAATTAAAATGAAGCGTTTTTATCTGAAATGGGCTATTATTAGGATAAAAACAGAATTTATCAATTTCTGATATTTTCATGATATATATATATATATATCAAAACTGGCTTCACGTTTTACAATAGCTGCTAAAGGTTATATGTATTTATATTCCCCAGTACCAAAGGTGCCTTGAGAAATTATATTCTAAAAGGGTCCAAGCAAGAAATATTTGTCCGAGCAGCGGGCCTAAGCATTACGTCACCTTCCCAAGTTCAGCTCATACCATGTGACTACCGGGGTAGGAGGGAGTCGGTATGAATTTTACCTTTTTCTCCCCGAACGGCAGGTTCTGGAACAAATGAAATACCAATCGATCAATCAATCAATCAATCAATCAATCAATCAATCAGTGGCTTCTCGACATGCTCTATTGCATACCTATGTCAGTTCAAATCCCATTACGTACTATTCAAGTGGCTTTCCTCTGGCCAAAATGCAGCTAATTTCCGCCCGGCTTCCTACTTCCCCGCTCTTCTAGCTGAATTTTTGAATTCACCTAGACTAGCGATACTTTTCAGGTCTTTTAAGCCGCAACGTGCGTATGAAATAGTTTCCGGGATAAGTTTTGCTGAACTACCAGGGCTAGCACACTTTTTTACGTTCATACTCTAACATTTAAATATTTGGGTTTTAAAAACAAGTTTTGACCTGCTTGAAATTATTAAATCATAAATTCACGCCAGATTACATAGATATTAGATATGCTAGCAATTCTCCACTAGAAAAAACGTAAAGTATTCGGAGCCTTGATTATGCTTTACAACGCTTTTTCAGCGTGTGTAGCATGTGCCTTCCTCAGCTATTTTTCACAAGCCTACGCTGGCGAAGGCTTGTAAAATTATAGCTGAAAACTCCCGAGTCATTTACCTTGATTTCTATTGGAGAAGTCTAAACATAACTATATAAACTCACATGCCTTCACTGATGTAATTTTATTCACATCAAATTTTATTTTTGATTTTGTTTAGTCCAACATAAATTGAATAAGCTTAGATATTGGGCTTCTAATTGTCCCTGTTTGGGCATCTGAAAACGTGCTATCATACATATTAAAAAAAGTATACACTCGATGTCTCCGATCAAAATTGAGATAAAAAACCGGGGGCATGAGTGAATGATTGTACGTCTTTCAGAGAACCTGTCAACTATATCGGTCTCAAGAAATCGATAGCCGTAAGACATATTTTCCGGGCAAGAAAATGTTGCATGGAGCCCAGCTGAAACTTATTGAGAAGTCATTTCGCTATAGTTTCCGACCAGAGACGGAGGCGATAAATGACGAGGAGCCCCATAGGAACGAAGCTGGACCTGTTTCCATGCTTAAGGAGGCGGCGGCGCACCAACCACATAGCATGCACGGCAAGTGTTACGACACCACTCGTCAGCAATAGGCACAAGTGGCCGGGCCGGGTGGACACGGGGGGGCTGGTCAGACGCTGCCTGTTGCGCTGATGAACAGTGGGCGGCGACGTGCTCAGGCCGACGCCACAGAACCAGACGCGCTCGTACCGCCGGCCGCTGCAATGACTCAAAGTGACCGCGCGGTAGTCAAGACGGAGGGGGCGGCCGCTGTGCACGTGCGGCGGCTTTGAGGCAGATTCATGACCTTCTGTCATGAATCGGTAGCGTGCAGGCGTTGGCAGCTCTGGCATGCAAACTGGCATCCTGGTTGTTTGACGGCAGCATTGCCACGTAGGGGTCGTTGGTGTCATGGTCCAACTGGAATTTTTGTTTGGCTGGCCGTCTGAGAGCCAAGATCGTTTCGCTTCTACACTATCAAATCCATCCCCTCTCACCTTTAAGCATGGTGCAAAAAGTAAAGCTTAGGTATAGAGTGTTTGAACACTTTTTCATGACATTGTTTTTATAACCAATTGTTAGCGTCGCTTGGCTTATGAATTTTTTCTTACGCAGATGTTATGCTGAAAGTATAACTTTCCTACCTATTCAGCATTCTCATAATTTCAGTTCACCACCTCGGCTTAAATCTGACCATTAAGCGCCGTGCGAGTGACTTTGGCCACCTTCACCGGGTTGGATCACGTCAGTGCCGAGCTCGAGCTGCCGCAGCATGGCGGCGCCCTGGCCGTAGCATCAGGTCACGTCCTGGGGCGTCGGCGTCGGAGCGCGGCGGGGGCGGGGGCGCTGTTGATCACCTCAGTGGAGTAGGACACTAGTGGCGTGCCAATGGCCGCGTTAACTGGTGTAAACGCCGGCTATCGACCTGCGCTGCACGGGGCGCGTTTTAACAGCGCTGGGGCCGGCTATTGAACGGCCGAGCTGTCATTGCTGGTGATGAATGACTGCGGCGCGTTCAGGCTGCTCTCCCTGCGCTGACGGAACCGCCGCTCTGACACACTGCCGCCGGTAACCGTCGCCACTGTGAACGCCTGGCCATAAAATAGCCAACACAGCACGGCGATAGCTGCTGCTAGATTCCGTTCCAGTAGGGAGAACATGACGGCGAGTGTCGTTCTCCGACACGGAGGGCAAACAATGGCGTCGCCGCCGAGTTTTAGAGGAAAGTCAGCCCTGTGGTGGAAATTTACGCCAGACATCTGATAAGTTCAGTGGTCACGAACGCTGGTGCAAAATCTGTGTTTGATAAACAATTGTGCAGCTACCCAACGATTATGAAAATATATTCCTTAGATTCGAGATTCTTTTTATTCCAGCGCCGACAATATTTTGAGAAACGGCTTGAAGAGCAAAAATCTGTTTGCTCTGTTTGGGAACGACATTTTGAACCAAAATAAACTGTTTTATTTTGACCGACGATGTACAAATTTACTTTAAAATTATATCTGTCTAGGAAACAAAACTCCTCCAGTTTGACTTCAAGACCATCGGAGAATGGTAGCAACTAGAAGCTGTAACGGAGCCTCAGAAAATGTAAATAAGTTACGATTACACTGAAGCGAAAGCCGACTCAAGCCACGTATAAAAAGCAAAACCCTGCGTTAGAAAACGTTACAAAACTCTGCAAGCCTGGCGTGTGGCTGGACACAAATTTACTTACAGCGAACACTTTGACACCGTCATAAGAAGGCATTGGGCATAAGGCAGGCAAGCATTGGGCGTGATGATCCGAAATCTCCCGTCTACCCATAAGGTCGGTGGGAAGGCTATGACTGGAACCTCTTCTGACAGCATAATTCGGCAGCATTATATCTATTTTTAAAAATTTAGCCAGATAGCAGAAAAACGACGATGTGCAGCACCGCGGTTGAGGGATCTTCCTCTCACCCCGTAATTTTCCCACCATCCCTAAATAATTTTTACTCCGGGTCACCCAAGGTCAGGTCACCAGGCGAGGTCAACCAAGGTCACCTCACTTCAACTGTTGAGCTCTATAAGAGCTACATTTCTAAGTCGATGGATTTGAAACTTCCTGCACTTCATGACCTCTCTAGGATCTACAAGATGCATATCTGATTTTTTCTATTTCGTGACCTGAGGTCAGGTCACGAGGTGACCTCTACCATTGAAAAAGCATGGGGAAAAGCTGTCTTATGATCTAAAAGTCACAAAAACGATTGCTAATGCTCGGCCTGCTCAGGAAAGCGTTCTTGGACACCCTTTCACAGATCCCAAGGGCCATATTTTCCTTTTGATCTCTCCGACGTCATCCAAGGTCACGAGAGGTCAAAAATAGTATTTTGACAATAACTTTTGACCTAATTAAGCTAGAAACAACAAGAGCGGAATCAAACATCATCGTGTATGTCTCGTCACTGGCTTTCATTTGATATATGGCACGGTTACTTTCTGACCTTTCGTGACCTTAGGTCATATTATGTCACGAGGTGACGTCTGGAGGCCAAATCACTGGCCGGAGGTTATTAGGTTTCACATAGCGGAAAAAGATTTGGCATTTTCCTATCAAATGTACTGTTCCAAATCTTAACAACTTGGAAGGTATCCATCCCGCCCACGAAGATCCAGACCCCAGTGGTACACACACAAAATAGGAGCCAAACACAAAAAACAAGTTTTACCACAGGTCAAATACAAATACTGTTTTACCCACCCAGGTCAGCAAACCCGTAGAAATACTAGCCATTAAACCACTAACCAAACACCCATCTTAAGGCCCCACCAGCAAAAAAAAACACAGAGGGCAGAGAAGTTCAAATTCACTAAGCTACGACCTAAAGTAAAGACCTCCGGACCACCTGGACCGGAAAAAAATTTCAGGATGGCAAAATCAAGGAGAGCCCCAACCCGGTGCGCGCCTCGTTTCATCCGAAAACCTAGGGTACCCCGGGGATAATAGATTGGAGAGAAAATAGCCTATCCTGACCTAACTTGGCCTCTGCAGCTCAAACTATTGACTTGAGCGCTTAAAGAAGCAAGTCATTTTCTACTGAATTCACGCGAGCTTTCTAATGCATTTTGCAGATTGTGCACTAAGTCCAATATTTTTGGAGTTAGAGGGGGGCCATCGATGGCCCCGGTGGGGCGAAGGTGACGCCGGACCCCCCGGTGGGGTGCGGTTTGAATGTGACCTGAAAAAATTGTATAGATGTTTTTTATAGAAAATTAGATGGACTATCCAACTCCATTTACTGTTTTTGCTACCTAGCGCTGTTCTCGAGATCTTATAGGGGGCGGATACCTCCCCCGTCAAAGCAAGGGTGGCTGAGGCCCCCGTCAAAGTGCGTTTTAAGCAATGGGAACGTAATGTGGAAAGCTATGCGGAACGTAATGACCTCCTGCCAGTGATTTGACCTCCAGAGGTCACCTCGTGACTTAATATGACCTGAGGTCACGAATTTTTACCGTGTATTCATGTGTGGTCTCATACTTGTTTTTAATATTTAGATCACGCTCAATAATTTATGAGAGTATAATAAACCTTAACCTCCACGGGATGATGCCCCTAAGGTTTTCGGGATAGCAGAAAAAGACGAAGCGCAGCACCACGGTTGAGGGCCACCTCTCCTGCATCATTTCCCATCATCCCTGAAATTTTTACCCCGGGTCACCCAAGGTCAGGTCACCAGACGAGGTCAACCAAGGCCACCTCACTTCACCTTTAGAGCTCTTAAGAGCTACATTTCAAAGTCGATCGATTTGAAACTTCCACACTTCATAACCCTCCAGGGTCTACAAGGTGTATATCCGGGATTTTCGATTTCGTGCCCTGAGGTCAGGTCACGAGGCGACCTCTCCCATTGGAAAACATAGGAAAAGTTGTTTCATGATATAAAAGCCACAAAAATGATTGCAAATACTCAGACTCTTAGAACAACGTTTTGGACACCCTTTCACGGATCCCAGGGATCATATTTGCCCTGACTTTTCCAAGGTCATCCAAGGTCACCAGAGGTCAAAAACAGTATTTGGCAATAACTTTGACCTAATTAAGCTAGAGCGGTGAAACAAACACCATCGTGTTTGTCTTGTCACGGCTTTCATTTGATATACGGCAAGGTCACTTTTTACCTTTCTTGACCTCAGGTCATATTAGGTCACGAGGTGACATCTGGAGGTCAAACCACTGGCGGGAGGTCTTTACGTTCCACATAGCGGAAAAATTACTGGCAATTTGCTATCAAATGTACTTACCAGGCCTCTAGCTCTAATGACATAAGAGTTATGCCCAGTTGGCTTAATCATTGCATATTTGGTGAAAATAGCCGATCTTGACCTAATTTGACCTCTGGAGGTCAAACCATTGACCTGAGCACTAAAACATGCAAGTAATTTCTTACTGAATTCACGCGAGCTTTCTATTGCACTTTGCAGATTTGCGCTAACGCCCATATTTTCGGAGTTAGAGGGGGCATCGATGGCCCCCGTGGGGCGAAGGTGGCGCCGGACCCCGGTGGGGCGCGGGTTAATAGTGGATATATCCTATAAAGGATAGATAGGATGTATAGGATAATATCTAAGTCTCTAAGTTCTTAGATCTTAGGGGGACCTACCAGGCCCCCTCCAGTCCATATTAGTGCCAGAATGTGGATGTTAAACGTTCAATTTTATATTCGTCCAATTAAGTCTGTTTTGTAAATATGCATTTTTAGCTTTAAAGGCTTGAACTGTAATTGTAATTCTACTGGTTGCTTATTCACGATGAATAATAAACGTATAAATAAAAAATTGTGGAGGGGACAATGGCGTCCCGATCCTTTCCAGAGCGCGGGAAGGGGAGAGTGATCCACTGGTTGGGACATCTCTACCCCTTACAGCAACAAGACACTCGATTTTAGGTCTCAAATCTTGTTTAAGACTGCTTTGTTTATTGTTTATTTGTGTCATGACAACAGGTTCCCCAATTACAGCTCATGAGTAAAGAGTATGCATATACATTTTCCATCAAAAGGCCAAGAGGCTACATTAAGGGGAAGGTGGCACCTTCATAACGTGATTTTAACTGAGATAGCCAAATTGTAGAGCAAGTCGGAAAACCCGGTACTCAATATATCATTTGTCTTGGAACTCGAGATTTTCGTAGAAAAAAGCTACAACCTACCTGCAATGTACCCCTCATGTACCCCTAGCAGCAGGCCACAGTTGTCATGGCTGTTAGTGTGACGACATATGCTGACGTAACGATGAGCATCAGCCAATTGAAGCCCTTGACACGTTTCAAGTATGGTAGTGGTTGCCAGATCATGACATCATCCACAGGCAGATATTGATTTCTTTTCCTAGAGGAGTATCTTAAAAATCAAAATATTGAGCTTTTTGTACATTTTTCAGAGAAATCATGAGTGGTTTCATTATTTTCGGCTAAAAGTACGCCTAATTACACTAAATTCCAGGATTCCACCAAGGTGCCACATTCCCTTTAAGGTTTTAGCATTATTTTTTCGGTTCCATTTTTATTTAGGCATGTTTCTCTAGAGCGGTGAGTAAAAATTGATCGTCAACATTCAGTTTTGACAGTTTGGGAGAGGGGTTTAGCTTGGGAGAGAGGGCTGTATCATTTCTGCCATTTTGGAAGAGTAGGCTAGCTTCTATCACTTTTGACTCTAGTCTTATTTATACTATAACTAAGGGGCGGTCCATAAATTATTTTACGGATTTTTACCGCCTTTCCCATACATGTAAACTTTTTTAGCACCCATGTGTAAGTTTGATAAATTTGGGACTGACTCCCTCACACACTCAGCGTTACGTAATTTATGAACGGCTCCAAGGACAGCAGGCGTGATATAGACTGGAAACTGGACCCTTTCAGTTGTTTCAACTCACCCCACTTATTGGGTTAGTTGAGTGATGGAATGGAGTGTGATGTGTTGATGGGAGAATGGGTTAAACCTAACCTAAGCTAACCTGACCTATCGTGCAATTGCATACAATCATATCAAATCTGATGAAAAACCTGTTATGCCTTCAGGTATATCCCCAAAAACTATGTATATTCTTAATTCATCTTGTCATGAAAATTCAAATGCTATAAGGCATTTGTGATTTAAGCATAGTCAAATTCCTTGAGAAGTGAAACGGAGTATAAATCATCGTGACTGTATTTCTGAAAATTGTCTACGTCCAAAGCGCAACAAGAGGGACATGCCAGAAAACTGGCTAGGAGGACCAATAAATTATAATTTGATTGCTTCAAGTAGTTACGAAACTGCGTCCATTTTCTGACTATTGATACAGCATCCCTCACATCAGTCTGATACAGCATACACCTCCTCATTAGTACAATTAATTTCAGCCCATCATCCCTTCGCATTGAAAATGCCGTACCTTGTAAACTCACGTCATTATTTTTCGTCGCATCGCCCTCTGGCATCGTGTCGCCTGTTCTCCTATTACCAGTGTATTCTTGTTTGAACTCATTAAAGCAGGTTCGAACCCTTGTTAAGTGCTGACGAATCGGAACATTGAGGAACTCTTGCCATATCCAACGTATGGATAAACTTTTTTCTGTTATTGACAGTTATTGATTAAGCTCAGATAACAAGGTTCATTAGCTAGAACGTTGAGCAACTCTTGCGATATCCAACGTATGGATAAACTTTTTTCTGTTATTGACAGTTATTGATTAAGCTCAGATAACAAGGTTTCATTAGCTAGAAACATAAACAAATGTTTAAGGTTTCTTTCCTTTCATCTTCTGAGTTGCATTGGATATTACCTGTTCATATTTCGATTGTCATGTCCCTTTACGTATGTCTGATCTTATTTAGATTATTTTTTATCAGGGCTCATGTTGCTCTTAGCAAACTCAATACACCACTGAATGCTCCTGATCCGGTGCCCGTTTGCTATAATCCCTCCCACAAGCGCCTTACCTTCCGAGCGAACACAGCATTTCTTAGCAACAAGCAGACGTTAATCTCAGGGCGTTGAGTGGCGACAGGAGCTCCTGCTGGCAAAGCTGAATGGAGTAGCCACCTGGGCTCAGCCACATTCACAACAAAAGCATGCACACTCGTGAAATAATGTCCTTTTATAGCTGTTTGCACATGAAGCAATCTACCGAGTCAGTAGTACTAAGGGCAGTGCTTAAGTCACCTTTGTGAAGGTAGTCAAACAATTATGGAAGGAATCCCGTGAGCATGCCAGAATCTTGTTACCGCGTCCACTTGTGTAGGACGGGCTGCGGCTGGCTGCAGCACGGAATAAATGCATCAACGGCTAGGACTGTGGAAAACTACACAACAAACAGTGATGCGAACGGGCCCGGGAGAAGCGCGCTTGCACGAGACCTCTCTGAGGAAGAAATTACCCGAGATGCAGCCAGTTTGGGGCAACCCATGTCGCCTCTTCGAGGGGGGGGGAATATTTTTGCTCACAACCAGTGAAACACCTTTTCAGTGCTCGATAGACCAGTATAAGCACCTCCCAGTACAAATCCCCCGGGGGTCACGAATTTTGCTCTACAACCAGTAAACACCTTTTCCAAAATTGGCGTTGGGGGCAAAGATAGTTGCCCCCTCCACCTTGGGGGCGACCAATGCCCCCCCCCCCGTCCGCCAATAATAGCAGTGGGTTTGAAATAATGGCAGGGTTTTATATTTCATGCGGTGCAAGTGCAATTATTTGTTGCGCTTTTAAAATAGATTGCGCGAGCGTAAATGCCAATTATTCATAACTTGATGAGCAAGATGGACCACCTTCAATTAGCTTTTATTGTACACAGCGTTCAGTTCCTGTCATAATGTCTTGCCATATATTGTAACTGAAATGCCATTTGGGCTGCCCCGGATGAAAAAGTCATTTTCTACGGGTGGGCTGCAAGATTGAGTTGGCATTTAAAGCTTGGACACGGCTTACAATAAAAGCTTAGAATACCCGAACGTGGAATCTATCATTCTTTTATGCATCATTCTCATGCTTGGTAGCAATTCTGCACGGGGAAAATGTAATTTGGTAAAGCTGACTGTGTTCTTTTGCGTGGTGCCCCGGGAGCCCATTCAATCAGGCCCAGTAGCAGGGATAGTGGCATAAGCTCCACAGACTTTTTTAGTGGGTCCTCATTGTCATGCTGTTCAATGTGCAATAATTTATGGGGCTTATCGACGCACCAACTGCCAGGGTCATATGGCGTCGCCAACTCTTTCCCCGTTGGAAGGGTTTTTCGGGAGCCAGCTTGCGCCTTGTTCAGGGAAGCCGCCGGGCCCTGAACCCGGGTTGGCTGCGTGGCAGCCAGCTACGCTGACCACTCCACTACCGCGCCCCTCTGTTCAATGTGCAAGGGAACAATATATACCATATAGTTGTAAAATACCGTGCTCTCACATAAGACATTCAATTATCCAATGTGTACCAAAGATTGGCAGCTGTGAACAAAAATTTAAAAAGTGATCCGACCAGCCCTAGTCTTCTCTAATGTTCCAGTCACCTGTATGACAACAGTCAGATGTGGCATATGAAAGGGTCGTGGTATCGCACCCGTCCAGAGGCGCCCTGCTCTGGCCCCAGAATAATTAGTTCCCCTCCCTTTAGACGTCATTTGACCTAGCAGGTGGTTCGTTGGTAAACCCCATACAAAAGAAACATGTGGTACATGGAAGGAGGTATTTCTTACAAAACGTTCCTGTCCCACGATTACATAAACCCCTTCAACTCTACTGGAAGGGTTTCGTTCCACAGTTTCCAGCATGACTTCAGTCATACAGTAATACTCCATAAAACCACACCTTTATCGCCTCAGCCTCAAAGGACACCAATCAATAACTACTTAGCATTGCTTATTTGGGTTTGATTTTCACACTTTGCGAAGTTTCTGAGCAAACATATGCTCGATTCGATCAACCACACCAGTACATCCTCGTTTAAGGACATCCTAAGAACGATTTTCTGATTGCTTCAGTATGCCCTAATGCATCAGAAAGTTAATAAGCTGGACATTTTCTATAAAAAATTGTATTTGTTCTCTGGCCAAGCTCAGCGAAGAGGGTCAATACAGTGTCCCGATTTATGGATATGCAACCACGCTCTTTTTAAATTGTCTGCTGGCTGATTTTATGTTTGCTTTTCTTTCATACATCCTTAATTAGACGGACAATACATCAGGCGATAGGAATGACTTTCTTGCCATCATGGCCTTTCTGATTAGGAGAATATCTCGCCTCCATCTTTTTCAAGCTCCCTATTCATTAACCCTCGTCACCGGGGCCATCGATGCCCCCTAAGGTTTTTCGGGATAGCAGAAAAACGACAGGCGCAGCACCGCGGTTGAGGGCTCTACCTCTCACTGCATCATTTTCCCATCATCCCTGAAATTTTTACCCCGGGTCACCCAAGGTCAGGTCACCAGACGAGGTCAACCAAGGTCACCTCACTTCACTTTAGAGCTCTGTAAGAGCTACATTTCAAAGTCGATCGATTTGAAACTTCCTACACTTCATGACCTCTCCAGGGTCTACAAGGTGTATATCCGGGATTTTTCGATTTCGTGCCCTGAGGTCAGGTCACGAGGCGACCTCTCCCATTGGAAAAGCATGGGGAAAAGCTATTTCATGATATAAAAGCCACAAAAATGATTGCAAATACTCAGACTGCTCAGAACAACGTTTTGGACACCCTTTCACGGATCCCAGGGGTCATATTTGCCCTTTGACTTTTCCAAGGTCATCCAAGGTCACCGGAGGTCAAAAACAGTATTTTGACAATAACTTTTGACCTAATTGAGCTAGAGCGGTGAAACAAACACCATCGTGTTTGTCTTGTCACTGGCTTTCATTTGATATACGGCAAGGTCACTTTTTGACCTTTCTTGACCTCAGGTCATATTAGGTCACGAGGTGACCTCTGGCGGTCAAACCACTGGCGGGAGGTCTTTACGTTCCACATAGCGGAAAAAGTACAGGCAATTTGCTATCAAATGTACTTTACCAGGCCTCAATAGCTCTAATGACATAAGAGTTATGCCCAGTTTGCTTAATCATTGCATATTTGAGTGAAAATAGCCGATCTTGACCTAATTTGACCTCTGGAGGTCAAACCATTGACCTGAGCACTAAAACATGCGAAGTAATTTCTTACTGAATTTACGCGAGCTTTCTATTGCACTTTGCAGATTTGCGCTAACGCCCATATTTTCGGAGTTAGAGGGGGCCATCGATGGCCCCGGTGGGGCGAAGGTGGCGCCGGACCCCCGGTGGGGCGCGGGTTAATTGTTATAGCACGAGTACTCTTTCACATCACAACAAGAGTGCGCGGACTGCTTTGAAACGGAGAGCGAAACATTTCTGATTATTCCGTACTCCTCGTTGCATGTATCGTGAAATAAGCAAACCTTTCGCATCTAGGATGGTTTTCTCCACTCATACACCCAGGGTTCAGAACGGCCCCCTGAAAAGTGAGGCTCCGTCAGTCCACCACTCCGCTATGTCCATAAAACAACGACCATACTTTCACACTTCTCAGGTCGTGAAATGCTTATACGACACGCTCCGAGGCGAGGAGGGAAGATGTAACTGATGTAAGGGAAGATGAGGAGGGAGTATGATGTAACTGTGATGAGGAAGGAAGATGTAAAATGAAACAGAGCCTCTGTTTCATGGACAGGACCTGCAGATTAGGCGAGGCTGGAAGTCCCAGCTTCTGCCAGTACAGGGAGGCTACACATGTGCTATTGGCACGCGTCTGCTTCACTCGGCTCTGAATCGGGTGCCTGAGTATGGGCGTCACGGCTGCTGCGCCGAGCAGGACGCCCTTCCTACTTCATCAGGTCTAACTTGGCGAACGTGCTGAATTTAAACGAGATAAATGCCATTCAAACTGCGGCGGCTTGAGGAACTTGTACCGAGAAAAATGTCAGGCGATAATCTGGAAAGCAGCCTTCTTTTTGTTCTAAAAATATAAAAATAGGATCCGCGATTCAGTCGCCTTGACCACTGGCGTTCAACGCAGTCACCAGTTAGGGAGTGGAATATTCTACCCTTGGTGGTATTTTATCGTGAGCAGGTGCTGATGTGGTGTAATATGCTGGTGTAAAGCTATTCTGGTGCGTGATGGTGGTGTTTATTGCCACCGTAGCTTACGACACTATATACTTGTCGCTGCCGGATAAACATCGCAGCATTCATGGGGATTTTACGTCGATGGAAGATTTTACGTTTGGGCCATGATGCCAGGTGAATTGAACCCGCCTTTACAGCTGACGCGGCTGGAAGAAATTAGAAACTGGTGGACCTTGGTTCATGGAGCTTGATATCTGGCTGCACGAGGAACAGTGCTTCTCGCATGCATCAGGACCTGATATTTGTTTGATGATGCTGGTGGTTAAATTAGTGAATATGTATATAGCTACCACGTTGAATTTTTTTCCCAAAATTTATCACTTGTCACTCCAGCATTTTTCGACGAATTTAACGCTGCTCTCTGTGTATTGACAAAAACGTAACACAAATTTCGCTGGTGTAATACTGTTTGATCATGGAATCTTCGATATCCCCCAATCAAAGGAAATCAACGCATAATTGTCTCCCTGGAAGCCATTTCTGCCTACGGCACCCTTCAGCTTCCATTGTGATGCAGTGAAAATCTGGCAACAGTTGGCGGGGCGTGACGGGCCGAGATTACCGCGAGCGGCGCCGCCCGAGCCGTCGGCGACTCAAAGGTCGCACCAGCGCTGTCACCAGCTGATTAGCCATTGACGCCGCCCGGCCTGTCGGCTAGCGTCCGCTGGCGCCCAACTACTCACCAAACCACTTTACCATCATGCGAGAGCGCGAGAAGTTAGTGGTGTGATGGAGCGGGGTGGTGGCTCAGCCGCCGTGACTCGGAGCTTCAGGTCGCAGGCAGCGGCGGAAGTATGCTCGGGTGGACAGCCGTGTCGGCGTCAGAGCTCACTCTGACGGCACCCTGGAGGCCACAGCTGGTACTTTCACTGCACTGGAATCGGTGGTAGTTTGCAGATTTTGTAGGGTTTTGATGGCGGAGTTTGCTTACAAATGGGTTATTTGGAGAGTATTATCTTCCAACTCTGTTATTGCGCTGGTCCTCGGAATGGTGTCGCACAATATCAGGACCGACTGACGAACCCTCACATGCTGTGGCTTACACCTAGTGAGATGCAGTGGAAAATTGTATTCACAAAAGATGCAGCAATATCAGTGAAATGCACGTTGAAGTGGTAAGATTGACTGACTTTCTCATGCACGCTTAATACCTGCATCTCCCATCTCTCGGACTTAAGGGGAATTTCTCAGAACAGTGAGTGGCAAAGTACCGCGACTTCTGTCGGTATTCTTTCCATGTTATGCCTTTTATTCGGGAATGCCAAATTCCAGCAATCATTTCCAGTGTGGCGCATGCTATTGCACCACCATACACTACCATCACCAAGTCACGCGGATAATCTCTACCTTGTTTGAAATATCGGATTGTATGCTTACGTTGGTGAATATTAAACGCCAAGATATATAAAACATAGATTTGTCAACCTCTGAAACACATCACCAAAAAACTAACTCCTCGGTGATCATGTGGGATCCAAAATACCTAAGAACCTTTACGCCATCTATCAAACTCTAACCACGTGTAGTAGGTGCAGAGTGTGGTAGCAGTGTGACCGTGCATTTAGCACGGTGTAGTAGGTGCAGGGTGTGGTAGCAGTGTGACCGTGCATTTAGCACGGTGTAGTAGGTGCAGTGTGGTAGCAGTGTGACATATAGCATGGGTGCCATATGACCTGTGCTGTTGGTGCGCCCTAAAACCCCAAATATGATGATGATGGCAGTATGACCGTGTATTTAGCAACCCTCACCGAAACAGCAGCACTGCTCCCAACAGTTCGTTGTGTGACGCTTTTCTATTCGAAACAGATGTTACTCTTCTAGATATGTGCGACAGGCGTTAAGATCCTCTGTGTGCAACATCCGTAATGTTCCCATGTGTGCGACAGGTGTAGCGTTCCTCGGTGTGCGACCACCTGAGAGAAGTACATTTTGACATAGTATACAGTCCCATCAGAGACTCTTAGATGTTTCACCCTCTGTATAGACCACTTTAGCTAACCAGGACGGTCTCGGTTTGATGTAACACGACACTGACGGGCACACATAGCCTCTGCAGCTGAAGTGCCCTAATTAGCATCCTTTCTGGGTGCGACTGGACGTTCCTACACCTATGGTAGATGGGCCTGTTCCCAAGTGGTCTCCTGGGCCCAACTGCCCTCTAAAAACACAACAGAACTTAACAAGGGTAATTTCCAGCTCTTGAGAGAAAGTTGTTGTGCATTTGAACACAAAAGGAAAATGAAAAACCTTCTACATTATATTGGTAGGTATGTCTCAGGAAAATAACCAAACCATAGCACGCAAACGTTAAAACAACTCAGCCGTCACCAGCAAATACCACTACGTCTTCCCGCCTGTCCATTTTTTTACTCGGGTGTCAGCCCGTAGTACACCTTGAATACCGCGACCTCTGCAACTTTCTGGCATTCAATGTGACGCAAAAATCAGCCTTGCAATAAAAACCCTCCGATAAAAATTATAGTTAGTGTCTGCTGGCTGAATTGTCATCGAACAGATACCTTTCACATGCATTTTCAACAAGTGGTCAAACCTGACTATGGATCGGACGGTATACGAATTAGATGAAGGGGTTTACGCATGAGCCAACAATTCTCGAAAGATATTCGGCAATGAACAACAGCACTGTTCTCCATAGGCCAGAATTGCTGTCAGGCCCTGTGTGCCACCAACTCCGGTCTGTCATCTTCTGCCATGTCATGATGGGGCTGTTACGGGACTGTCCCTGCCAAACTTCGTTACCGGCGTAGAAGGGCTGCGATGGGGAAGCCGTACAAAAGAAGCCAAGAGACGTGGCCTCTAATTATACAATTGCAGCTCACATGCTGACTTACCGCAAAGTCTTATGCATTCATTCAGCTGTGAAAGTTAAGAGGTTGAAAGAAAGAAGGTGGTAGAGATGGGGCAGTGACAGTGGTGGATCCTGAGGTCAAGTGGGGGCACTTACCCCTCATTGACCCTCTACGCTCCCTGAAATGGTCACGGCGGCCTCTGAAATAGCCCTAACCCCTAGGATGCGAGTATCAGAGCAGTTTTTGTCGCCCAAAACTGACGCCTCCTGGTTCGTCTGCCTGATATACTACCTGGAATGCTGGTTCGTCTACCTGGTTCGTCTACCTGGAATACTACCTGATGCCTCCAGGTAGTATTCCACCTTCCTTTACCCTCATCCATCCTTGTCCTTCCCATCTCCTGCCATAGTTTCCATTGTTTCATGTTCATTGCGATGGCACTTGAAGAGCCACCACCTGTGTGGAAGTGTGCGCAACTGATACAGTATAGCACATCGGATGCCCTCCCTCTCCAACCCAAAAAGGGCAGTGGCAGGTCTGGGCTGGGGGAAGGGGTGAAATGTTGAAACTGGGGAAATTCGTAATCAGAGGTTTGGAATATGTGACTTCTTTACTTTAAAATTTGTGACTGGAAGATGAGTTCGAAGACGTTTTCTATCGCTCTTAAGCCTCGCCCCGGTGGGGGTGTTTGAAAACCTCTCTCGAGTTTTTCCAGCGGCATGAAAAAACGGCGGCGCCAAGCGCCGCCGTCCCTGGCACACCTTATCCTTGATCAATTGCGCATCTTTTAATAAAGTTTTAAGGTTGAGTCATCTCAGGTCAGGTCACCAGTGCAGGTCAAGTGACATCACCACCAAAAATGTTTAAGGTGGCATAAGTAAGAAACGTGTGAATCTATCGAATTCAAACTTATACCACATAATGGACCCACCGAGTGCTACAACATGTATTCCGGGATTTATTATATCAATAACCTAGGGTCAGGTACGGATCATGACCTCTCCATTGGAAATGGATGGGGAAAACAGGAATTGGGCTGTATTTATGTGGATAAAGCTGGGAATGCTTTCATATTCTCCAAATAGTAGTATCCTAGGCTCCTTTTCAGGTTCATATTACAATTTTTGACCTGCGACCGTTGAAAGGTCGTCTGGGGCTATTTAAGCAGTTTTCAGACTTGGGTCAATAACTTTGCAGGAAATGACGATACATATTAAATGTTGATACCATTACGTTTAGATTGGTATTGCGAGTCGGTGTGTATGCATATTGACTATGTTAGGTTGAAAAGTGACCTAGACCTGACCTGAGGTCAGGTCATTTTTTGGTTTTGACCTAGCATAGTCATATTATACATCATTCGATTTTCCGTGACGAGAGAAAGCCAATGGTGCCTAAAAACGGTTCTAACTCAACTCTTTCAGACGCTATAGCCCAAAAACATTACCCTAACATGCAACCTTCTTTGAACTGGCATGACCTCAATATTGTCCTGAGTAAAAAAAGCGACTGATTTAGTTTCTTCGTGCAGTTTTTTAGCTATCCAACAGCATTCGCATTTTTCCGCTATTCCGCACAGGAGCCGAGTTCGAGGGGGAGGTGTTTGAAACTGACCATCAGGGCGAAGGTGGTTCGGAGGCCCACCGGGGCGGGTGTTAATAGCTTCGGTACCAATATCTGTTGCTATCCATGGTTGGTGAGTCGGCGGGTTTCTTCCACCCCTGGTGTGGCGTTGATTTTCTGGGTGTGGGACAGATGTGACGTTTCTCTGTGTGCAACAGGCGAGCTTCCAGCCGCCATGCAGACCTCCTCCAGCCTGCGACCCGGCTGCTCGCGGGCCTCCCCTGGTGGCGGCGATACTCCTCTCGCTGTGGCTGTTCGGCACGTGAAGCCCCGGAGACGGGTCACCACGGGACCAGCCTGCTATACAGTATCATGAACCTCAGTCTCTGCGTGCATCAAAAGTGACCAGTGAGCGTGAGTGGGAGGTGAAGGTCGACTGCGAGGTAGCTGAGAGCCTGCGGCTTTTGATATGGTTGAACTCTGGTGAGACCAACCAATGACATCATTAATGCTTGTTAAATGGTCATAGTGGTATATTAAGGGCATTGCAGTGTCGTGAATCGATTGCGGGTCAGTTATGATTGATAAAGAATCAATGACGGCCGCAGAGTGGCGCACCGTTCTACGTACTAGACTGAGCCTCGGAGCCTGTCAAACATATGGGGTCGTGTTGGTAACAAAATGGTGTGGTTTGGTAGCATGTTAGATGTCTCATATTGTGGGATGGTTTGGGAGCGTCAGTTCCTTACTACCGCGTGCAGTTCAAAGAGATGTGCCAGCTTCTAAATCCCCCTTACAGCGTGAGTGCCACATGTTACTGCTGGGTGACCGCTTTGTAGGCTTCTGCTGCCTGGGTGATGGTCTAGCATCTAAGACATGAGACAGAGACATTAATGACATTTGCCATATGTGTGAACTACTCTCTTTATTGAGTCATCTTCTCACTTTTGTATCATCTAAGTGGGTTGTGAGCTTGCAAAAATAATGATAAAAGGTGCACCTCATTTTGTCGACGGCGATTAGAAGAAATATATTTGATGTTGACTGAATGAATTGCTGTTGAGATGGTTGTCAATAAACTGGTCAGGCATTCATAGGTCGATAATATTCAGTCAGAGATGTATCTACACCGGTACTGAAACGGGACATTCATGTCCATTCGTGCCTGGAAACGGAAGATAGTGCTAGCCTACAGCGGGGGCGCCAGAAATCTGTCAGGACAGGTTAACTCCCCACCCTTTACACTTCCCTCAACCAACCAGCAATAGTGACGTCCACTCCAAAATTGTTGTATTTGACTGATAATTTTTGCCGATTCCTCTGTTAACAGGTGGGGACATACGCAGATTTTTAATTCGTTGTTGGTGAACAGGCAGCCGGGATTGTTATCAAGTGTTGGGTTTACCAGTGGGAAGCTCTTCGATTTTGTGAGTGAGCAGAGTAGCAATAGAGATCAGTATGGGGTGAAATTTTAGCGTCCTCCCCCGTTCCGCCCCAGTTTAGCTCGTTTCCCAAACATACATCCGATAAGCGGTGCTTTCTCAGTCGCATTCCCTTTATCTGTGCCACTTTCAGCAAGTTTCTAGTTCAACCTCGCACCAAACGAAAGCTGGAACATTTCTTCCAATCCCGTCCCATTACACTTTGTTATATAATTTCCATTACGTGCACAAAGGGTGTTGCCGTGGCTTAGTGATCTTAACCGGTGATGAGAAGCCATATATATTTCCTAAGTGGGAGATTGCTTTTCTGTTTGAGCTAAGCTTAGGCTGTGCGACGCAGCTTCCGCAATGCTCAAATGACTCCTAAGATGGCTTGTCAGTATTGCGTTTCTAATGAGCTGTGTGTGACTGCTGCTGGTGCTGGCGACCTTTTATCCGGCAATCTGTGCATGCATGGCACCTTTGCCAGCCTCTGAATGCGGATGTGGGGTAATTTATGATTTTCAATTTTAATGTCACAATTCGAGTCCCAAAATTTTGGGGTGAAGTTTCTCTAATCAGCAGGCGCCTCACCCGCACCCTCCGCACTTTTGAGCCCATGTGGATTACGTCAATGTATCTCAAAGTAATATGGGACTTACTGCTAGGAGAATATCGCCTAATCATTGTAATTGGGGATGACTGATTACAGAAAAGACAGACAATGATCATGCCTGGGCAGTTAATTTGTCAATTTGTGACTCAATGAGCGTTGCAAACCGCCAGATCCAATGAGGAAGTCCGAGCCACAAAGCACCAGCAGCGATTTCTGCCTGGTCCCGACGGGCCGGACACCCGGTCCAAAGCCGTGCCAGAACTGGAGACACGCTTCCTCCAACGCGAAACAACCGGCGAAATAATGCCGTCTGAACAGCTTTTGGAATATTGGTTTTAGAATTTGAATGGAGGATACCGAATGTCTGTGTTTTTTACGTAACCTGAGATCTTCCGTTTTAAACCAGAATTTAAGGTCACCGGGCAACTGGCGTAAAAACCGACTGAGGCGAGCTCTGTGTCCTTTTCGCAGCACAGTTGAAGTTGTGTTGCTGAAAATTCTGAGACAGACTTAACCGGGGCCAAAAAGGCAGCCAAACCAAAGCAAAGCCTCAAAAACCATGTTTACCAGGCAAGTACCCAAGGCAATAGGCAAGACCTACCAAAACAATAACAAACGGTCATAACCTATGTCATAGAGCATAGCCGGGTCATAAAAATCCAGTACTCCGTAGGGAACGAAAGACCCCCCAGTGGTTACCCAGAGGTCACCTCACGAAAGCACAAAACCCTATATCAAAAAACCAGACAAAACAAACACGAGGTGTTGTTCACCCCACTAATAGGTCAAAAGTTATGTCAAAATACTGTTTTACCCGGACAACCAAAGCAAGTAAAAACCCCGGATCGGAAAAGTGTCAAAACCTCGAGCAGTCGAGTATTCAATCATTTGGCTTTAACAAAACAGCTTCCCCACTTCCAATGGGAGAGGTCGCCCGGACCACCCAGGCCAAATCGAAAAACCCGGAATACACCTAACCCGGAGCAAAAGTGAGGAGTTTCAAACCGACTAAAGTACCTACAAGCTCTAAATAGGGACCGTACCGCGGGACCACCTGGACCCAGGAAAAAACGGAGGAAAAGACAGGAGGGAGAGCCCCAACCGCGGTGCTGCGCCTCGTCGTTTTCTCTATCCCGGAAAAACCTAGGGCACACGCCCCGACGAGGTAAATCAATACACACTCCACCAATCAAACTTAAATGGAAAGCAACTCAAGAAACAAACCTGAGCTAGAACCTCTCTTAGCCCTTGCCCCAAAAGGGGTGGGTGCACCCTTTCCCCTAAGGTTTTTGGATATAACCCGAAAACTTTGAAGCGGCTTGCTCCGCTTTGCATAGCTTACGATGAATTTTTGGCACACCTTTGGAAAAAGCTATGTCCGGCTCGAGTCAGACCAAAGAGGTCTGACGCTATTGAATGCTGTGGTTGATCTTCGGCTTGGCCTGTGCTGCTTTCTCTGGGATGTATGTTAGATGTAGGTAACTCATGCTAGAACCTCAGCTGGCACTCTTGGACCCTAGGTCACCTACTGTGACCTTTACCAACATTTCTGACCTTGGTCGACCTTAAGTAACTTTTGGTTGCCTCTTTTGAGGCTTTGCTCATTGAACCGTGCACAGTGACGGATAGAGGATTTCGGTAAAGGTGGCGGGGAGGGGGGAGGGAAGAGAAGGGAAGTAAAGCCCAAGGAGGTCCATACCACTTGGGGGCGGATTCTTTGTTTTTTTAGGTTTGCCGTCCGGACCAAATTTTTGACGGTTTTTTAAAGGCGGTGGGTGTTTTAAAGTTCTGACCGAGGAGCAGCGGAGGAACTTTGACGAAAGGTGCGCCGCTGTCTGAAGAGGGGCGGCCAAATAGCTGGTCGAATAGGTACATACCTGCGGCTGCCAATGAATGGGCGACTAACACTGAAAAATGCCAGAGAACAGGGTGCCTCCTCCAGGTTTACCGGCTAAGATCAATTTTGCTTCACCAGTACCGCATAGCTTACGTATCTTAATAGGCAGTCAGGGTGCCCTTAATGCCCAACATGGGCGTCTGCCTTTCCAAGGCAAGGGATGAGGATGGTGCCACGGACTGTGGGGAGTGACCACCACCCTTCACGCCTTCAGCACTGTAATTTGGGTCTCATTTGCTATAACATACCAAAGTTGAAGCGTTTCTTCTTCGTTTTAAAATATCTATTCTACAGATGTCTTAAGCAAACGAGCTTTTAATGAAGCCTCTCTATTGGGTCGCCAGCACTGATTAGCTTCAAACTCACCACTTCGGTCAAAGTGTTTCCAGATCACACACCATTCGGCTGAAATCCTCCTCCTAAATTTGTAATTTTATTTCCAGGAAAGCTATGGTTCGTAAGGCAGAGTATCCACGCATCTAATCTTCACGTCGCCCTTCCTCCGAATAGGGGGGCAATCGAGGGGAAAATCGGCTGTCACGCCATACTAAGTTGCCACACTGGAGCGGGACAATTGCGTCGCGTGCGGACAATTCGGTGCCAATCTGGTGAATCAGTAGCCGGAACAATTGGCCGGGAGACGGAGACGGCGGCGGCAGGGGAGCGGTCACGGCCCAGACGGAGCCTCCGTCCGGAGCGTGCGGTCCCAGCCAGCTCGTCCGTTTCAGTCCGGCGCGCCGGCCCACTGGATCGGCAGCACGGCATGACAAGCCTTCTCTTTATCATTAAAGCCTTGTAGAGAGCATATCGACTACTACTCGGCACATCTGCATAGAATTGATTGAACAACAAATTGAACAGCCTTCAACAACAAATTTATAGCTGGCTTATAAGTGGCTCTAGCGAAATTATTTGGAAGACATGCTGACGTGTTACATGATTACTAGGCTACACCAGTCCAGCTATTTCTAAGACCAAGCGGTGATGCCAGAATGCTACACAACCGAGATGATGCATTAACTCCCGCCCCACCGGGCCATCTATGCCCCACCGGGGGCCATCTCTGGCCCCCTAAGGATTTTTCCGGAATAGCAGAAAACGACGACAGGCAGCACCGCGGTTGAGGGCTTCACCTTTCACCCCATCTTTTTCCCATCATCCCTGAATTTTTATTTTTGCCCCGGGTCAAACAAGGTCAGGTGACCAGTCGAGATCAACCAAGGTCACCTCACTTCCATTTTCGAGCTCTATAAGAGCTACATTTCTAGGTTGATCAATTTGAAACTTCCTACACTTCATGACCCCTCTAGGGTTTACAAAATTTATATCTGGGATTTTTCAATTTCGTGGCCTTAGGTCAGGTCACGAGGTAACCTCCCCCCATTGGAAAAGCATGTGGAAAAGCTGTCTTATGATCTAAAAGTCACAAAAATGATTGCTCAGATTGCTCAAAAACACGATCTTGGACACCCTTTCACGGATCCCAGGGACGATACTTGCCCTTTAACCTCTCTGAGGTCCTCACGGGTCACCAGGGGTCAAAAACAGTATTTTACGATAACTTTTGCCATAATTAAGCTGGAGCAATGAATCAAACAGCATCATGTCTCGTCACTGGCTTCCATTTGATATACGGCAAGGTCACTTTCTGACCTTTCGTGACCTCAGGCCATATAAGGTCACGAAGTGACCTCTGGAGGTGAAACCACTGGCGAAAGGTCACTATATTTCAAATAGCGAAAAAGGTTTAGCACTTCCCTATCAAATTTACTTCACCAGACCTCAATAGCTCTAGTGGCATAAGAGCTTTGCCCAGCTTTCTAAGCATTGCATATTTTAGTGGAAATAGCCTATCGTGAACTAACTTGATTTCTGAAGGTAAAAAATTGACCTGAGCGCTTGAACATGCCAAGTAAAGCCTTCTGAATTCACTCGAGCCTTCTAATGCACTTTGCAAATTTGCGCTAACTCCCATATTTTCGGAGTTAGAGGGGGCCATCGATGGCCTCCGGTGGGGCGAAGGAGGCACCGGACCCCGGTGGGGCGCGGTTTAAGGTTAACTCATATAAATCTTAAGGTCGATGGTCACATGGCCAAGGTCACACCAGCATTTTCAAGGGCGTTGACACCGGTGCCTACGGTCAGATGGCTTTACCCAGTATTACGTACCGGCGAAGGTGGTTCAGACCCCTTGCCGGTGCCTGTTCTTACGAAAATAAAACGAATTTTTGGAACAAAAAGAACAATGAAGCAATTCACACCAAGAATCCACGATGATATCATCAAAAAAGTATGTGCATGCAAAGGGAATGCATCAAGCTATATGTCTATATTAAACGTTGTATGAATACATTCTCCTATAATTCCGCAAAATGAAGACAACTGTAAAACGGGGTCATTCTTCCAGACCCAAAATTAATGATGTCACAATAACGTAATTTTTTTCTTTTTTAAAACGTTTTTATGTTTATGTCCAGTATAAGCCTTGTTCAGACTCTGGTTTTCTGAGCTCAAAGAACAGCAATGCCACTCCAGCAGTCCCTTGGCTGTTTTTGAAAGTTGGTAGTGCGGTACTTCAGTTGAATCTGAACACCAGACCGTACGCTACACCGGGGCCCATTACTTATTACCGAGGCGCGTGTCACATTGAACCACTGGCGCCGGCACGGTCTCGAGTAGAACATTCGCCGCGTCTTCGCCGTCTGCGGCGAATCTCGGCGAATCTGCGGCGAATCTCACACTGCCTTTGATCTCGACGGCGCTGGGATAAATATTCCACGTCCGCTAACACGCTCAACCAACCAGCGCGCCGTCCTAACGAAATGTTATGGGCATGTCCTACAGCCTTCCGCATGCTTCCACTAAATTCACTCGCATCAGCCGGACGAGGGAGAGACGGGATTCCCGACATCCTCGGCAGACTCCAGAGCTGGGTCCGCTAGCTCTAGCAGACAGGGCGCTGACTCAGATTCTCAGCTTCTGAGCGTTCTGGGCAACATTAAATCCGAAGCTACCACAGTTCACAACACCAGGATTTTCTCTCAGGTACTAGTGCCTAAGCCCTGCCAGGGTCCAAATCGCATACCGCAGAGAGAGGGGATCAGTTCAGTGCGTTGGGCGTGGGATGGAGTAAGGCTACTGCACCTTTTAAGCTGCAACTGAAATGAAGCCGCACACATTTCACAAACAGCTTCATTGAGTGTGGGCATGCAAAATTGAAGAGGCAGCTGAACTTATTTTTCCTTGGTCATGGTACGTTTTAAAACGTAGGTTCCGAACATTTGAACAATGGAATGCATAGCCCGCGTCTATTTGTTATCCCGATTTGTCTCTTTAAGCAAGTTCGAACCTAAATAAGTCACCAAGACACACCCAAAACACGCAGGCTTTAAATTTTCTTAACCGGGCTTGTGTGAAAATTCCACTGTTGCATGCTTTACCCAATCGTTATCGTGAAGCTTGAAATATCAAGCCAAAAATACGATACCTCAAACAGTAACTGTTGAAAACGTTTCTTCACCAGGTTTCTCTTTCAAGACAAAATTAATATCAGGTGTTTACAAGAAAAAAACAACGTTGAAACCTTTTTTGCTCAATATAATTGGCAAAATGTTTGATTGACCTACTTCCTTTCTTGGATCACAATAATATGGCACTGTTTCAAAATAATATGGCATATTCCTAATAGTTTAGAATATAGCTAACAATATAGTACTTGGGAGTTCGACCTGGAAAAAACCCTCGACCTTAAACCTGTGATTTTGATCTCAGTATTGAGTAACTATAAAGTCATAGCATAAGATTTTTAATACTGAATTATGTAATCTGACCGGACCACTGGGGTCAATGGCCGTTACCTGTGGTCTTTGACCTTGACGTTCAGCTTCATGTGGGGTGACCTTGACATTTAATCCCCATTATATGACGTTATTACGTCACCACTCGGTCTACAGAGTTGGCAAACTGGAGCGGCTGCGCCATTGCGACAGTCTCATAATACGAGTCTGACTTTGAAAGCCTAGAAGTTATAACGCCATTAATTAAGTTTCATAATTATTTTCCCAATCGACGTGCTCATGAATTTTCGCAGAGAATAGCCAAGGAGAATTGTCCGGCTACGAACAGTTTTACTGTTACCTCGGAAAAATAGGTGGGTGGCTCTTTAGGACCCCCTCTACTGTGCGTGTTAGTCGAATCACAATCCCATGTTGCTTAGGAAAAACTTTGAGGATAACAAGTGCAACGTAAAAAAGCAGAAGTATACACGCCACATTAGCTTTTGATCCCCTAAAAGAGTTGATTATAAATCACAAAAATGTACGACAAACGAAGACTTGAAAATTAGGCTGAAACTTAGCTGGAAACCGCAGTTCGGTGTTCTCAGCTCATATGCGCGGGGCGAGGCAGTGTATTATGTGACGGCAAGCTGCCAGTGCCATGGAGAGCTTCAAATGTCACCCTGCTGCGAGAGGGTGAGTCGATGAGGTGGCACCAGGCACGGGGTCACGACCGTCGGGTCCGGCGCTGCACGCTCCATCGAGGTCCGCAGAGATCAGGTCGTGACTGCTCACACCCAGACCCACAGGGACTGAAGCTGAGGTCGGCTCCTAACCGCACGGAAATGACTCAGCCAAGTCAGAGTGTCTGCTGTTGTATTGCAATCGGCCTATTGTCTCGATAACTGATGTTTTGTATTGTGAGTGTCACCGTGCTTTCTATATGCTGATGCAATTGTATGTGTTCTAAATATTTTCTTTGAAGAATAAACGCCATAACCCCGGGAGCTATAAAATATAATGTCATTCAACTCGAATACAAATATTCGTAGAAGTCAAATTCCAACCATTGAACAGCAGATTAACCACCAGGAGTGCGGCATTCCCAGGGAGCAGGCGCTCTTATAAAGTATGTCTTTCCAGACATATCCATTCACTGGCGGGTCCAAGGGGGTCCAGGGGCCGTGGCCCATACCAAAGCCTAAAATAGTATCATTTGTCTCTCCAAAAGGCCCTAAATTTGGGCCTTTTTCTTTTCAAATGCTTTTATTTCGATATTTGTTTCTTAATTTAGCCTCCTCCCCAAAACGTTGGTTTTGGGGAGGAGCTGGTTTGTATACAGAAGCAAAAGTATGAAGTGGGTACAGAAGCTTCGTCATACTTTTGCTGACGAAGCTCTGTCAATACAGAACGAAAGCTACGACCCCAAAGCACTTTTTGGAATAAGTCCCAAAGACCATATCCAAACATTCAAACTCCGCACCATATCGATCCAAGAACTCGGGTTTTAGTCATCTGTATGCTCTTAGCCATTGGTATGGTACCATGGATGTTTTTACGTGTGCTGAAATGTAAGTGTTGAGATTTTGATAACTGACCGCAGCTGACAGTGGATGGAAGTTTGTTGGTGGTCTCTCTGCAATGAATAGTAAACAAGCAATAAACAAGTCACAATAAGTATC
The DNA here is from genome assembly GCA_034440635.1 of Lepas anatifera. Lineage (NCBI taxonomy): Eukaryota > Metazoa > Arthropoda > Thecostraca > Lepadidae > Lepas > Lepas anatifera. Next base: position 259,409 of record JAOTON010001897.1, on the reverse strand, counting down.
AATTAGCTTCTCAAGTACCCACCACTTCTTTCATTATAGGTGTTCTGCATGAATTTATTTATCTCCAGATAGGTGTTTTATTAGCTAGTAGACCATTACAAGAATATTCAATTTCTTATCAATTGCGGCTTGTACAGAATGTACTGGGAATTTATATCTCACCGCTTTCAGTGACACACCAATGACCACTCCTCATGTATGAGTTAAAACGCAGCCTCCGACCCGAGTTAACTCGACTCTTTCCCGGCTGCATTCTTCATGCGGGTGCTCACCCGGTCCTCTGTCTTGCGCCTAACTTTGTAAAAACTGTCAGGCTGCAGATAAAGACATGGGTCGTTAAATCATACGGCTGTAAGAGGAGGGAGGGGAGGAAATAGGAATGAAGTCGTTATCACAAAGCTTCATTACAGCTCCACTGTCCGGGCCGATGAGTGTAAGGCATCCGGGCCAACATCGTTACCGTATTGCCGGAACCAACCTTACGGTATGGCTTAACAACTCTCTCCAGGGTGCACTTCATTAAAGCTCTTGCGCTACCGCGGCCATTCACTTAGGATAAAGATACCACCTCACGTGACGTAGACGGATCCAGGAGGTAAGCGAGGAGGGCATACGCATCTCTCCCCAATCACAGCTCGGTGCATTGCTTTGTGCCCGGCACCTATCACTCCCGTGAAATATTGTTCCCCTCTCCTCCTCCGAACATTCGTTGCTGTATCCCTGAAACATTGCTCTCCATCTTTCCTGCGGCTGCAGCTGTTCCCCATCACGCCGCCAGAGCGCGGCGTCCATCGTCCCTGCGACGCCCCCTTCGGAAGCCGCCACCGATCGACTACCCTGGACCCGGCCATGACCTGCGGCTGCCGCTCTGGACGTGTAATGTGATAACCTGCGCGGTAACCCAATAAGCTGAGTGGTAAACTGACAGACCGGCCGTCTTCAGCGCGGCGGGCTGTTGTTGCGCCGGCAGCGGCGTCAGAGGCAGCGATTCTGAGTCCGCGGACGACGCGGTGCACCGGCGGCGACGCCGTCGACGAGGTGTGAATATCCGCCTGAGGCGACGCGCCGCAACAACCCGATACACGGCACCCGACGCCACCAGGGACTCAACGACTCAGCGCCATCGGACCGGGTCGGTGTCCTGACCGCCAAAAAAGCCGACAGGCAAGCCCGTCAGGTTATCGATGACACTACCAGCGTCTCGTCGACATGCACATCATAGGACTGCGCGAGATTTTACAGGAATTCGGTACTGCCACCATATCGGGCGGATACAGGTAGTACCTAGCGAGCAACAAGGCCGTCACGTCCAGGGCGGAATCGTCAACGTGTTCAGGCCGACATCGTCACCGTGTTCAGGGCGACCTCGTCACCATGTTCAGGGCGACATCGTCACCGTGTTCAGGGCGACCTCGTCACCGTGTTCAGGGCGACATCGTCACCGCGGCAGGACGGCGCGGGTCCGGAGGTTGCCGTTGCCGACGCTGGGGTGGCGGCGGCGGGTCGGCTACAGGTCGATGTGTGCAGGGCGGCTGATCGGTCTGTATTGGAGCCGCTCCATCAGGTCTCCTGACGGCCGGCCACTCGACGCAGCAGCTCCTGCCACGTTATTTGATGTCGGGAAACGTCCTCAGCCTGGTCTGGACCTTCCCAGAAACTACGAAAGCTTTCTTGAGTGTACTAGTTTTGGTGTTGGTGCGTGCTAGTCTTGAAGTCATTGATGGTGAATGGGCTCAAAACTTTTTTAATTGTGTATATGCTCCTTCCTTTGGAGACTGGCCTAATGTGGGGGGTTTGTCAGCCTTGGAAATACTTTACCGCTCTTTAATCAGCCAAAAAAGTGACGTTAATTTTCTATGGGGGTTTGGGCCAAAGTCTTCTTTTTTTATTTCTTTGCGTCCCCAAACCGGGAAATTTTTGCATATTTTTACCACACACTCTGTGTACACTCAGATGTTATCATTCAGCGGCACCCTTGCGGGACAGTCCCACCGGCACGCTTTCTTTCACTTACCCCACCGCATGGTGCGGCGAGGCTACCCCGATTTCTCGGGTCCAGCGGAACAGAGGGCAGGAGGCGAGGCCGTGCCCTCAGGGCACACCACCGGACCGATGGATCTACTTCAAGGTGGATCAAGCTCCTGCTCTCAATAACGAGAGCGCTGGTTGGTTAGGGAAACTTGGATTTTAAGGAAAGCACTGCCCAGTTTACGGCCATCTCCTGGTTAAGAAGTGGTAGAGGGGAAAGTCTGTCAGGGGTCAGCTTTGATCCAGGGACCTCCCACATACAAGTGAATTCGCCAACTTGTTCCACAGCGGTGGTCTTGGGCCTATGTCTTCGTTGACCTTGAGCTGTATACGAATTGCCCAGGCGTTGGCCCGAAGATATGTTTTTTTCCTTACAGTTATTGTCGAAATGTATTCCTTGCATATCCAAATTGTCTTAGTGATCGCTTCTCAGTAGACTTTATAAGAAAGACCTTACTATCTTAGCTTTCTGGGTATCTTTTATTTGATCTTAAGTACCGCATATTCCAAATATTTCGTTTGAGATGACCCACATCTCATAAAACACTACCCGAAACCCATGGTGACGCTCAACATCTTAAAAAAAAACATTGCGGGTTTTTTCCGACAACATTTCATGACATTTCGTCCTCACGCAAGCTAGTGAGATAAATATTTTCAGTAGCGCCTTCTCTGTCAAAACGTCGTCAGGTCTCAGAAAGTTTGGTGATTGCCACAAATCATCTTATTTAAATCTATGAGGAACGCGTCGGCGATATCTTCGCGTAACATTCATGGCTCAAGTCTGCACGACTCACGATCCCGCAGAATGGCTCCGCAACCCAGGTCCGGGGCTCATCACTTACCGTCTGGAAACTACTGATTGGTATGGACCGGAACAAATAACAGCTCAGCGCCGTCTAAATTAGTATCATGTTGTCATAATTCCCAAGCGAGTCCAGTTAGGAATCAGCGCCGAAGAGTTCCTTCCACTCCACGAACTCCCTCCTCCAACCCCATCAAAGTCTCGGAACATCTACGAAACACGGCTGGTCCCAATTAACTGGGAGGATCTCAATCAACACTGCGAGCTACTAAAGTTCCAGGCTGGAAGTTCAAATGTTTACGCTGCGTCTGGTCTCCCAATCTCGGGCCGGCATTTTCAGTTCACCTTTACTCCTGTGCCAGCGCCTGGGTAACGGAGTGAGAGAGAAATTCACCAGACTAGATCATTTGTTAGCCTTGGCTCGCTGCTGGCTCGGGACGAAATTGTGAACTTTGGGCTTGTTTCCACCAATAACACCAGCGTGAACTAGCAACACAGCAGCACAGTCTTGCAAGTAGCGAGACGTAGAAAGGCAGCTTAAAATGCGGCATAGTTACATTCCTGGCCGTGGCCAAGATTAATTACTCAATGAACCTGTTGGCACCATAGGGAATGTCACATTACGATAATAGGGCCATTGCCTAGGCGACGGACTCCATACAGCACGTGCGATGTATCTTCATTGTGCATGGTGAGGCTAACAGTGGTCCCGGTGGTTATGAAGGACCCACAGCGATCACAGGTAATCCCTATTGTTGGTGATGACGGCTTCTCGCCGGTCAGTGCCACTTCCAGCTCGAAGGTTAATACGGCTTGCCCATTAGGGAAAAGGTTTCCCGTTCAAGATTACTTTACATAAGGTTGGCCAATTAAAGGAATCCCTTCAAGTGGAGGTCGGACAGCGATAGGGCAGTGATATGGCTGCAGGAGCTAAGGCATAACCTTTAACGAGCTCGCAAAGCTAGCTTCAGACGGACATATTTTTAATTAATTGGAAGTACGCTCTTGAGAGGACTCATTGTAAAAAATATGAGCGTAGAATTATGATAAAAAGTGAATGCCACTTGGCCATACTGTCCCTGTCAAAAACGTTTGAATTTCGTCAATTTTGATATGAGACCTTATGGGTTAACATGTGCCTGCCGAGGACCCTAGTATGACTCGCACCCACTGGGAGCGTATTTCGCCCCGCCCCTCCATGTTTCATTTCCTGAAAAGCTGAGGCAAACTTTTGCAAGACGAACAAACTGCAAAAAACGTGTGGAATTTCTTTTTAATCTAATCCCGGTTGTGTGTTTCCAGAACTATTGATGTGCGATCATGGTTATCAGTGAGTCAAAATTGCACACATGTGCCATTTACACGACACAAATACATGCAGCGGTCTGTAGCTCCAGTCCGGACGTCAGTGCGCGCAAGGCAATATAGGTTTTTAAAACTATCCAGATATATGCCGTAAGTGACGTGTGACAAGAAGACAAAATAAAAATAATGGACTTCTCACATTCGTTGGGAACCTTTTTTTAATATATTACCAAGACACTGCTACCGACAACTTCGAAACATCAGCGGAAAGATTGCTACACCCAAGAATTGTAATCTGAGAATGTTTATTATTTCGTAAATTTCAAACCATAGGATATACTTTGTTCTTTGGAAAATACGCTATTTGAATGGCACGAAGCCCAGGCTACAAAATAACAATTTATGTTCTATATAGACAAAATATTTCCCATATCATGATTTTTAGGTGACTTGCTTTGCATATTTAGTTTTTTAGACCTGCGAAACGGTTTCAGCGTTGTCAATAGCATGTAGTAAACGAAATTTCATGTTCTTAGGGATCCGCCACATAAAATATTCGTCCATTACGATTTTGCATTACAATTTTTAATATCAAGTGCCCGCTGGTTTTCACCCACAGAGGCGTTTTACTGGTAATTAATGTCGCACAAATATAGTCTCAGCACTGATTGAATGTAAGGTATTTCTCAGCAGAAGTATTAAGTTTTGTTTGGCCTTCTAACAATACTTCGAAAAACACTAAAACAAGTTTCACAGTTACAAAATTCACAGTCATGAGTAAGCAAAATAACTTAAGTCCTTTGTCCTTTGAGAGCGAGGCGGCTAGCATCAAATTCATAAAAATACGTTTTTAGAAATGTATTAAAATACATTTTAGTATTTTTTCATGCAGCACAATAACCTCAGCGAATTCACGTGGTTAGTATAATTATCTAAAACCGCTTTTGTACATGTTGAAAATTTCAAACAACAGCGACCAAATTAGGAAAGGTATGTCGCACCTTAAGTCCATCATCATTTCTACTGGCCATAACTCGACGCTACGAGTTTTGTCAATAAAGTGCTTTGTTTATTTGACTCGCCCACAAATATATATTAAAAGACGCCTGTAGATGTGTCCCTTTCAGGAACTCCTTACAGAAGAGAGCTGGGAAAGCCCATAACGAACCTTCCTCACAGGCTCTCTCGCATTTTGTTAAGTCTGACTTGCGCTTAAAAATTACGGCATTTCACCTGCATTAAAACGTCACTTTCTGTTCCGGTTGGGAGTCAGCAGTTAGCAGTATTGCACCACCTTGTTAGCGAGACAGAAATATCTCGTTTCTGTGGTCCGACACGCGCGGCCGCGGCGCAGCGGGCTCTGTTTTCCAGCTCTGAGCCTCAGATGAGCCATTCATTACTGCGCTGCAGCACTGTGTACACACGCTGGCTCACCAGTTGAGAGGAAGTGATGTTCCGGCCGCTGGGTAGATGCTAATTACGGCTTATGTGAGGCCGCGGAGGGAAATGGAGCGGCTGCGGGAGTGTCCGAGCTAGCCGCGCCGACAGACGCTGATTCTGCACCGGGCCAGAATCCCACAGAGAGCGGAGAGAGAGAAGAGGAGAGAGAGAGAGAGAGAGAGAGATAGGAGTGATTCAGCCCAAAGTAGAAGCCAGAGCCACCGGAGCCGGCGGTGTTTGCACCAGAGCTTGGCGAATCTTTCCTGTTTTGAAACTGCGCCGTGAGACACAAATGACTTCAGCTTTAAAACACATCATAAACAAACGTATGCAGACTAGCAAGACAGTCAATGCTCATCTTAAGCCCGAAAAACTTTTAAAACTTCAATATCTATATAGGATGGGCACAGTACTCTGCTTTGGTTTCAATACTTGGTTGCAAACAATGCCCTTCCTGAGGTAATGCCAGTGCTAGAAGGGGCTGCCTTCTGTCCCCATTAATCGTTAACGATGTGCAGAACACATTTTTAATAGAAAACTCAAGTTCCCTGAAAAAAGAACTGGAAAATTAATGAGCGCTGGTTTAACGACCAGAAAATTGAAGAACAATGACAAGAAAATTGAAGAACTGATGACCAGAAACAGTCTAAATCATTTGGTAAGTGCACGGTTATCAGTGACCGATCCTAGGGAAGGGGGTTGGTAGAGGGCCCGACCCCCCCACCCCTCCATAGCTCAAAACAGCATCCCACTCATATTGGGTGCCGGCAGGCGCAAGGGTGGTAGATTCCACTTTTTGAGAAGCGGAGCGACGGTGACGGAGAAGTGGAGCGACGGTGACGAAGAAGCGGAGCGACGGTGACGGAGAAGCGGAGCGACGGTGACAGAGAAGCGGAGCGACGGTGACGAAGAAGCGGAGCGACGGTGACAAAGAAGCGGAGCGACGGTGACAGAGAAGCGGAGTGACAAAAAGAGGAAGGGAAGGAAAAAAAGAAAGGGGGGGGGGGGGAAAAAAGGGGGGGGGGGGGAAAAAGAAGGGGGGGGAGAGAGAAAAAAAGGGGGGGGGGGGGAAAAAAAAAGGGAGGGGGGGGGGGGGGAAAAGGGGGGCGGGGGAAAAAAAAGGGGAGCGACGCGGCGACGGTGGGGGACTTAGTGCAGTGCACATGTAGCAGTTAAAAGTTAAAAGTGAAAAAAATGTTAAAAGTGAGAAGTTTATGCGGTCGATCCGAGACATACTGCGACTTTCGCCCAGGGGTGTATCTACTATCGATGCTACTCATCTGCTGAGCTCCTCTTCGATGGGAGGGCAGGTGTCAATTTACGTTGAGCTCTAAAAGAAGGCATTCAAAGGGAATTTTTAAAGTCATTTCTCAATCCTGCGCTTTGCTCGAAAATACATAAATATAAACAGAAGCTTTACTTCAGTGAGAACGGCATAACTATTGATCAGCCATCAGGCATCTTGCGCATAATGCAGCAAACGTTGTTCCCTAATAATGAAGCTTTGGATTCCTCACCAGAGAGCAAGAAGTAACAATTTCTGGTTCTGGGGTATCACCAAACCTGTGCCTCCGTCCTGGTCTGCAGGAGGAATATTTGCGGGCTACAACTACTGCAGCACCCCCTGTGTGAGCACGTGATGACGTATTTGCCTGGTGGCCCTGTTTGGTGGTTGTTTTGCCTCGCTGCGAGCTGAGTTTGAGAGCCGCTCACGAGCACGGCGCAAGTGCGTGATATTTTCTGTCGGCTGACGTTTCAGCTGTGGTCAACAAGTCCATAAGACGCCCCTTACTGGCACGCTCGGGTGTCCATGCAACCTAACAATTCGGGTGCCATTTGCTGAACGGAGAAAGGGAAAGGAAAGTAATTCAAATACCAATTAGTTTGCACCATTATCATAAAATCTAGATTGACGAAAATGCACATGTCCCAGAAAAAATGACCAGTTTTTTGGGTGCATCGCCCCTCTCTGCCTAAGCTTTGTATTTGATCTTCCCACAGGGCGTGTGAAGCTGGGCGTTTTTGACATGTTAGCCGCGAGGGCGTCTGCTGCCGTGGTTGGTAGAGGACACTTTGTATTAGTCTGAGTGATGCTGACGAAGTTTTCGAAACGCGTGTATGTAGGGAAATACAATGTTACGTTTTTTCCTTAAATTATTACTTACATTGCTCTTCCTTGCTTCAGAAATGTCTTATATATATGCACACACAACACACACACACACACACACACACACACACACACACACACACACACACACACACACACACACACACACACACACACACACACACACACACACACACACACACACACACACACACACACACACACACACACACACACACACACACACACACACAAACACACAAATATATATATATATATATATATATATATATATATATATATATATGTGTATATTCAGCTTGTTGATATTTCAACCGTAAGTTTTTCCGTGTTCATAAAAAATCATCCCTTGCTTAGCCTATAGAAAACTATGCTGTTGTACAGGTTACAGTCTGCAGGATAACGCAGAACCAACGCACATTCGCGTTGTCACCTTTAGGTTGATGATTCCGACCTTGCCGGTCCTGTCTCCGAATGGCACCTAATAGGATATGTGACTACGATAGAAGGATATAAAGTTTTATCTATGATGGTTTCATCCTCGTCAGAATGTTTTCCTTTAACAGTTTTGGACTCGGATTCATTTTTACGGATCTCGGGCTCATTGCGTGCGAGTCTAAATTCATGAAAGCGTGGCAAAGCAAGGTGAGCTGGCCTTGGTAATCTCCAACGCTTTAGTGCGGGAAATTACTCCCGCCCTGGGGCCATGCGCGTTTTGGGTAAAAAATCGGTGCAATGAGTGTGGAGGGAAAGTGCTCTCCAGGCCTCGCTAGCGCACAGACCACTCTACTTTCATCGCCGAGTAAGTGTTCGCCAGTCGTAACGGTCTTCTCGGCTTGTACTTTTGTGTGTCAGAGACTTTATGGTTCAACATTTGTTGTTGTCTCACCTCTCTTTCGTGGCGCGCTTTTGCTTTGAAATGTTGAATTTTAATTGTAATTTAGCTGTATTGTCGAAATTTTGGTTGTGTCTCACTAGGCACAGAGGCTATAGACCGGAGCAGAACAGTATAAAATGGTCGAAGTATAGAAACGTATTTTCCTTCAATCAGCTTCAGATATCACTGATCCTTGATTCCACTACACACAAAACAACAGAAAATGTGTAATTATTAAGTTCCGATCCTTCAGCTAGAAACGCTCGTTGCAGTTTTATCAACCGGTAGAAAATTACATTTACACCCTGATGTACCGGTGAAATAGCTTAGGTGCCAATTTTGTATTTGTAACAAAAGCCCTCGGGCATCATACAGATATCGAGAGGAATTTCTTCCTCTGATTTGTCCTTAAAAACAAACCTAGCATAAAGTTAAATTGGGCTCGATAGCATGCCCATGGATCAAAAACACAGTGCAGTGTAAATTCTAAAGACATGAGTCTGTGGCTGTAAAAAGGTTGGTGAAAAACCTAAAGCGATACATGGTATTTCAAACGGCACAGCACAGACATAGCACAGACACAGGTGCCGGCAATGTCAAGGACGAATTTTTTGGAGAGAAAATAAAATATGTGAATCCTTTCCGACAAAAAGTTGCGTCCTAAAAAACACAAAATCCGGTGTTGCTTCAATACCCTACTGATTTCCTCTCTGGACGCGTGCCTGGCTTGGATTCGTCAATCCAAACTCACACCAGCACGTGCCCAGCCAGCAAGAAATCCAGTGGGATATTGGGACATCACTGTATTTGGTGTTTCCAAAGAACACACGTCGTTGTCAGAAAGAAGAGTTTTGTGCACGGCAGCTCTATCTTACCGCATGTCCAAAAACTTCCTCCGTAGCATCGCCGCCGCCCGCGCCTGTGCTGTGCCGGACCGTGTCTTTACATTACCGCGTAAACTACAAACCAAAACTTTGGTGTTTAACCTTTCCGTGTCATGGTACACACTCAGACATCAATACCATAGTCACTATCCAATCAGTATCCAAACGCATCCGCTGCTGATATCGCTGTAAACGGAGCTGGCAGCTTGCGGAACCTAAACATACGGAAAAGATTCCGGCGTGGAAGTGTAGAACTACAACGGCTGACTGCACCAGCTCGGGCTCCAGCAGCCCATCACGGCAGCCCAGTGGACTGTCACTTCGCCAGCCATTGATTGGTCCGTTTTACCTGCCGACCGGGATTTGCGCCCGACCCGAACGTCATCAGCTGAGTATTAGCGATGGCGGTTGCCGAGCACTAAACACCCACATAAAACCTGAGTGACCGCACGGCTGAAATGAGAGCACTGTTTTCCACGGAGTGAGCCCAGGTAATCCCTGTCCGGGGCTACTCTAGACTGGCTGACAAATACGACACTGCAACGGGGCAGAGGGGAGGCGGCGAGAGCGGCGCGGGCATCGCACATATACCTGTACGGTACTTATTACTGATGCAAATAAAAACATGAGCCAAAACTAAGGCGTGCCCAAAGAGGCTTTGTTGGTGGGAAAGACCGGTGGCAGTGCTCTGAGCGGGCGCCGCCGCATAAATCCAACTCGGCCACAGGATGAATTGTCATCTCTCTTTGTGAGCAGCTGTGACACAATGCCGATATCCAGGAGCCGGCTGACACCTTATCTGAAAACAAGATGGCGTAGAGGCCGAGTACTTGGCTCACCAGGGACATCTGCGGTGGAACAAATGAAAGACTGAAGTGGAAGTTGGCTGCAGCTAATCTACTCCACGCCAGAAGCATCTCACTGGAAACCGGGAATGCGGGAGCCAACTGTGAGGATGGTTTTATTTCTTTGTCTAGCCCTGTCTGCTTTAATGTGAGCGGGTTTTAGCCTGCCTGCTCTTTCAGACTTGTTTGCATTTTGCTCATTAGCCGCCAATAAGGAGAGGAAAATATCAGTGCCTCTTTATAAGTGTTTGTTTCATAGCATGAAATAATTGTAAAAATGGCGTCCTAGAAGTAACAGAGAGCTTTTAATCATCTCAATGTTAATGAAACTTGAGCTGGAAGGAGCTGCTGGGCGCGATGAGTACTATAGTCTCGGAAATAGCGTTCAAGGATTTCAAAGGATCATGCGGCATCCAACCAGACTGAACCATACGCAATCTAATTTTCTTTAACTACAAGAAGTGTAGATCAACACTTTTCCTGGACAGATTAAGACAAAATCAGCAACATCACTAAATCAAAATACCATGGAGTAGAACAATTGCGCACTTTAATCTGTTAAAGGAAAAATTTTGGTAATTGGAATTTCTTGGATTGTTTTAACATTACCAGGAGTAACCATAACGGAAATACATCGTCCGAAACACCTATCACGTGCGCTAGCAATGTGTTCTAGCCCTGACTGGACTCCATTTGTTGGCGGCGGTCAGTGCGTGCGGACGAGATCAGACCGAGCCGGCCGGCCTGGTCAGAATACCGCACCTGATACTTCTTCCCCCGCAGGCGCTCCGGTAACTCACTGAAAGCCCAGCCGGGCAGCCAACTACGCCCCAGTTCGGCCCGAGGTGTTCCATATGGAAGTCAGTTGAATGTCATTCCTCCTGACTCCAGATGAAGCAGGTTAACAGTAATCCATGAAATGAAATAATGATAATATAGTGTTCGGACGGGACTCTGCGAAAATCCGACTAATTTGTATTAACCAATATCCCAGATAATGTCGAGAATTGGACATATTATTGCACAAAATTTCAGATCACTTTCCGATGCTGATAATTGCCAGTCGAACAATAACGCCAAAAATGGAAATGGCTAATTCTTCATATTTCCGTCATCGAAAATTACATATTTAAATTACAGAGACGGGCGCTGCCGTATTTTAGTCCCCTGCTATACTACTCTGCTAATTGCAGCCTCTCCGAATGGTAATGGAGTAGCAGTAGTGGTTTCTATGGCAAAAAGTAGCGGAGTAGCGGGTAGCGGGCTTACAAGGATCGAAATGTGCTACCGCTACGAGAGCCTGTTAAGGAGACAGTGGACTGCCACCCCTCAAAAGTAGATGTCCATGTCTAGGTCCAGGCCCAGATTGTCAGAAATATTTGTATCCAACAGAAAAAAATGACTGAAAGTATATGACCTGTGTGTTTTTGCTATATCTTGCAATAAAACTGTTTATTTCTTTGAAATATAATAATGAAGAGTTGTTTTCCTATAAATTCATTTTGGAAAAGAGGAATAACACACAAATTTTGCTTAGCACTTCGGTAGCGCTTTTTTAAAACAGTAGCGATAGCCGAGTAGCGGAGAGGTGAGTAACAGTTTCAGGATTTATAAAAAAGTAGCGTTAATAGCGGTAGTGGCTTCAGCTAGCCAAGGTAGCGGAGGAAGTCCTGGCGGAGTAAAAATTTTTGGAAATGTCCGCCTATGGCAAACTAGAAGTAATCAAATGCTTTTCTCTTAATAATTTAGCAGCGCTAATGACGAGGCCGATTTCAGTGCCTTCTCTAATGCAATCGTGGGCTGCTACGGACATTCTAATGCAATATCGTGAACTGTACTACATTCATAAATACTCATACATAGGAAGTTTCAGCTCAAGAAACCCAGTGACTCCATCAACGTGAGAAACGGTCAATGCATTAGTTTTCTCCCTGTTGGGGTCGTCATTTTGACTCTCCAACAACGTTCTCCCGAAGTGGACGTAAAGCAGCGGTGCTCAGTGCCCCCGTACTTGAGGTAGCTCTCTGAGCCTCCTCGCATCTCTTCTGTTCATTTTCAGTCGAGTTTATGTCAGGTCAGGCTACCACGCCACTTCAATTGACGTCACCTCAATAATTTTCCAAGAGGAAGCAGTCAGTGATTGTTGAACCTATCTATCTGTGATTCATAACTTTATTGGGTCCCAAGTATCACAATGTATGGTAACATGATATTGTATATCGACAGCATTAAAAATAAGGCTAATCATTATTTCAATAAAATACTTCAAGCACACAGTCGACAACATTAGGGCCCCATTCCATTAATAAAAAGCGATAAAGCGGGGACGGAAACCGGCATCCTTATCCAAAATTTCTGATATCAACCAAACTAAGAAAAGTTCAAAGCTCCATCGGCAGGAGGAGCCGAACGTGACCGTGAGTCAAAATATTCCCCGATAAGTATGCACGTTCAATTCCTATCTGAGCCTCACATTTTCGGGGTGAAGCCCGAGCCTTCACTATCTAAATTTCGTTGGAATAATCGCTGAGAGTGTCACACCAGCTGATAATTTTATTGGAGTTCAGGAATTCTTTGCATTATATTGGGGGGATTATGGAGCTCAACTATGCTTTATTCAAGGCACCTGCTGTGAACTAAGCCCTGAGTATTTCGCCGAGACACTTTGTTAGCAGTGGCTGTCGTTAGTCAGACCAGATTATCGTCTAATAAAGGCCGCTCGCTCAATAAATTCGGCATTCCAGGGACAGCTGGCGTTATTTCCGAACCACTCCAAGTGTATTCTGCGCCGGAGCCGAGCCCCCGTGCTGTTTGGGTTACTTCCCGGGGGACTGACCGCGTCACTGCGCATTAACGGCGCTAACAAATCATCGCCAGGGGGCAGGGTCCTGGGCCCAGGACGGCAGCTGCCCCAGAGACGCCGACATGGCAGAGAGCCCCCAGGGCTTTTCAGCGCCTGTCAATGGTGAGGAATATACGGCCGGGGATGCCTGCACGCAATCAGAAGCAGGCCACAAAAAAGAACGCCGGCGGTAGATGGATATGAGTGTGCATGGGGAGTGGGGGAGAGAAGGCACTGGCTGGTGCTTGGTAGGCAGTGAAGATGGGGAGGGGTCGGGAGAAGGGACTGCCTGGTGCTTGACAGGCGGTCAGAAGAGAACGAGTTATGTAATTTTTCGGACTGTTCCGATGACTTTGACTCATCTTGATGCGTTTTAGAGCAAGCAATTTAACATAAAATTGAATCAGCCGAATTTATAATTCTGAAGAGGAAATTGATGTGCCTGGTAATGATTGGAATGATATATAAAAAGGATTAAGGATTTTTAAAGCCAATTGTATTTTTCCAGCCTCATTTCTGTTTTAACCTGCGCCCCACCGGGGGTCCGGTGCGCACCTTCGCCCCACTGGGGGCCATCGATAGCCCCCTAACTCCCAAAATATAGGGGTTAGCGCAAATCTGTAGAATGCATTAGAATGCTCGTGTAATTTCAGTAAGATTTTACATCGGATATTTAAGCGCTCAGGTCAATGGCTTGACCTCCAGAGGTCAAGTTAGGTCACGAAAGGCTATTTCCACTAAAATATGCAATACTTAAGAAAACTGGACATAGCTCTCATGCCATTAGAGCTATTGAGATCTGGTAAAACTTATTTGATAGCAAAATGCCAGTGATTGTGCCAGTGGTTTGACTTCCAGAGGTCACCTCGTGACCTAATATGACCTGAGGTCACGAAATGTCCGAAAACGACCTTACCGTATATCAAATGAAAATCAGTGACGAGACATACACGATGACGTTTGATTCAGCGCTTTAGCTTAATTAGGTCAGAATTCATCTTCAAAATACTTTCTTTGACCCCTAGTGACCTGTGATGACCTCAGATAGGTCAAAGGGCAAATATCGCACCTGGGATCGGTGAAAGGCTGTCCAAGAACGCTTTTCTGAGCAGTCTGAGCATTTGAAATCCTTTTGGTGACTTTTTAGATCATAAGGCAGTTTTTCCCCATGCTTTTTCAATGGGAGAGGTCACCTCATGACCTAACCTCTGGTGACGGAATATAAGAATCGTGGATATACATTTTGTACTTCATTACATCTGTTTTTCATATACATTTGTAGTTCATAAAGTATAGGAAGTTTCAAATTGATCGGCTTAGAAATGTCGCTGTGGTAGAGCTCAAAAGTTGAAGTGAGGTGACCTTGGTTGACCTCGCCTGGTGACCTGACCTTGTGTAACCCGGGGTAAAAAAATTCAGAAATGGTGGCAAAATGAGGGGATGAGAGGTAGATCCCTCAACCGTGGTGCTGCGCCTCGGAGTTTTTCTGTTATTCTAAAAAACCTTAGGAAGGGCCATCGATGGCCCTCGGTGGGGCAAGGGTTAAAGGCAGCCAACCTATGCATAAGCAGCCTGATATTGGCCTGAATGTCATCAATAAGGTAAAAACCTCACACACGTGTGGATATAGTGGGTGGCTTAGCAGAACTTTGATCTCTCTCTCTCTCTCTCTCTCTCTCTCTCTCCCTCCCCTCCCCCTCTCCTGGTAAATCCGCCACTATCTTGGCTCTCATCTGACTGCATTGCCTGATATTTACTTCATTTCCTTTTTGTCAAGATTGGGCACAGGTTTCGGTAGATTTACTAGTATTAACTTTTTCAGAAAGTTTTTTGTTCTGAATTTTTTCCAAGCTTTTTGCTTAACCAAGATGTGCCCTGAAAATAGGCGTTAGCGAATCCAAAGTGCAATAAAGCGCGTGATTAGTAATTACTTCATGTTTGTCAGGTCAATGGTTGACTAGAGGTCAATGGTCGATCGCTTTTCACTCAAATATCAATATTAACAAACTGGGCATAACTCTTATTCATAGACTAGAGGCCTGTAAAGTACATTTGATACAAATTGCCTGTACTTTCGCTATGGGAAGTTAAGACCTCCCGCCAGTGGTTTGACCGCCAGAGTACGTGACCAATATGACCTGAGGTCACGAAGGTAAAATGACCTTCCGTATATCAAAAAAGCCAGTACAACAAACGATGTGTTTGTTCACGCTCTAACTCAATTAGGTCAAAAGTTATGTAAAATCTTTTGACCCGGTGACGGATGACCTGGAAAAGTCAAAGGCAAATAGACCCGGGATCGCGAAAGGGTGTCCAAAAACGTTGTTGAGCAGTTGGTATTGCAATTATTTTGTGGCTTTTATATAGAAATAGCTTCCATCTTTAATGGAGAGTCGCCTCGGAGACCTCAGGCAGAAATAAAATCCATATACATAGACCGGAGGGTCATGAGTGTAGGAAGTTCAAATGATCGACTTGAAATGTACTTAAGAGCTCTAAAGGTGAAGAGGTGACCTGGTTGACCGTCGGACCTACCTATTACCTGGGTAAAAATTTCAGGGATGATGGGAAAATGATGCAGTGAGAGGTAGAGCCCTCAACCGCGGTGCTGCGCCTCGTCGTTTTCTGCTATCCGAAAAACCTAGGGGGCCATCGATGGCCCCGGTGGGGCGAGGGTTAAGCATACTGAAAGCACTTTATGTGCCTAACTTAGCGTTTACCTGATATATTCGAAGGGGTTTGGGAAATGCTGCAATTCTATTAACATCCAACGATAGAACGGTATTACAGTTTACACGGGAATAGAAAGACACCGTTCATCAATATACAACCCGGTGTATGTGCTGGCGATGCCAGGAATGATTGTTTGTGGTGCAGGTAGTAGGATAGAGCTGAAACGGGTAAAACTGTAACTTCTCTTGGACAATAACTCGCGTTAAAAACACCAAATCCAGTAGGGTTTGGAGACCACATTGCATTTGCATTCATTTATTTTTAAGAATGCAAGCTGTCTGAAAAAAATACCGTCTCCCCCACTGTAGAACTGTTTTACCATCTGCCCCAACCAATTCATCCCTGGCATCGCAGGCACGTTTTGCCCTGACATCCCTGGCACCGCAAGGCACAGACAGGCATATGTGCCTGGCCGTGCCCTGCCTTTTAGATTATCGTGTTAACTGCACTGTTGTCAGCGTATGTAAGGCCCAAGCCGTTATAGACCAGTTGATAAGTCTAAACAAAAATGAACTCAACTTAAAATGTGATTTTTTGGCCGAATTTAAATTCATATCTTGCAGCTGATATTCATTTTATGACCAGGCGCAAGGGTCTGCTCAGTACGTTTGAGCCCTGCATATGTGGAAAATATGTGTCACTAAGTTTTCAATGCAAACTCACAGTCCTCTGTTAAAGTGATGGTAAGTTTTGACTTTGAATCTAAAACTTTCTATTGCTCTTAGACGCACACATCTGCACTGCACACATTCAATGCGCTATACTTGTCACATACTTGCCGCTTGCGTGTTTGCTAGAGACGTGGTATGGGAGATTCTTCGTGGTATGCCGTAGCACAGTGTGGCGTCTTTAGATTGGGTGGCACAAGTTTAGCCGTTGAAGACCGATACAAAGTTCTACCTGTTGATCTGCGGCTCATCATTAATTTTTCTGAGAAACGTGCATATTTGCAATGCATTCACACTGGAGTATGTCATTACCATGTAGATCATGATCCAAACTAGTATGCGTCCGAATTATCCCCACAAATCCGGGCTGATGTGTTTGAATACCATGAATAGCAATCAAGTTAAATCCATGTTAAAAATGCAGCCAAATAAAAAGTGGATCAATAGCCAGGAGCCAAAGCTCCCCGAACCCTTTGGCCAATCCAGTTCAATCCGCTAATGGCTCGGGGTCCATCCGGGTACGTCGGATACATCCAACACACGCCACACTAACGTGCACAGCCTTTCTGATGAAGTTGTTAAGTCGGTCCAGAATCAATAGCAGGATGATTAACCATCGCTGCCGTTCTTAGTAATGTCCATATACCTTCCATGGAATCTCTTAGTTCCCGACTACTCCACAATCCGAGTAAGTCCCTTCCCTTCTCTGGTCCGGCGACTTTACACGCGGCACTGGTTTCTTTAGTACGGGCGCGGTGCAATTTCATATCTGGTGAAACGTATGGCGCACGATGTAATGGCCACCCAGCTTGGGATAGGAGACACTGGGGCATCGTAAATCTTGTCCAGGTCTCCAAACGTGTGAAACTGGGCCTGCCGACGCGAACAAAGCACGGATGTCGCACAAGATACTGCCGCGCTGAAATCAACAACACGCACCCGTTCCTGCCTGTTTTCGTCTAACTATAGAACGGAACGAGAAAAGTTGGATTGCGAGTGCATTGCAGTTGACATCTGGTCTTGATGTGATGAACGAATGAAGAGTAATCTTCCAAAGGATGAGCATCACCTGAAAAAGCCGTTTAAAGGGTTGTCTGCGATTGATTTAAGAGATGACTGGGAGATCGTTCGATAGAATACTAATGGCTGGACATCACGTTATTTTAGTCCGTGATTCTACTATTGCGCTATAGTGGAGTACCAAAAATCGGCCGCAGAACCTATGTACAAACATGGAGCCATTCCCTGATCGCGATTGTGGGAGTTTTACTTTTCAGTCCACCATGTTTAGTCCGCTATTCAAAATGTTGCCTGAAAACTTGTTCGGTGCTCCGGCGCAGGGTTCAGTTAAGTAGCCAACTGCATTCTGTTGCTTGACGTGATTGCTGCCAGAAGGCCACACGCACGGGGCGCAGGTAAGCGACACTAATAAATCCATGTCAGCTGATCGTTTGCCCCAGGATTGCTTATGTTTCCCTTTATGTTTTCTATATTGTTTTATATTGTACCATATGTGTAATATACACTGGTGAAGGTCATTTCAGATCAGTGATCTTTCTTACCTTTTGATGTGGTCTTTGAACTTTGATGACTTTGCATACAACCTATCAAATGTTTAGCTATCTATGATATAGCTATCGATCATTTTCATGACTTAATTATATAAAACCACCCTAGGCCATGACTTTGCTTGACCTTAAGCAGCTCATACATCAGAAAAGGATAAATGTAAGTGCTTGACACTCAATTCAGCGCACTGGACCCAGAGACGTGTCATTTTCTCGTCATAGTATGGGGCATATTTAGGTGAGCCCGACGGGGTCCCTAAAGTTCATCTGAAGTCAGGAGCCTATGTTATATTCTCCATATGTCAAAAGTCATCCACACTAACGTCTTTTTCGGCAAGCATTACATTAGTCTGACCCTTGATGCGTTGTTGGGCGGACGAAACCGATATTGAAAAACAGGAAACACATGTTTTTACAAAACACCTGAAACGTCCGGATCTATTTGACATATTTATAGAAAATGTCATTTTTTATATTTTCCGTATAAAAAAGAAAATTGGCTGAACTCAAAATTTACCACAAAAAACTTCAGCTTTAAATGTACTCAGGGTGACGGCAGGTCACGTGACCTAAGGTCACCACGTTAAAATTTAGAAATAGCCCCAAAATGAAAAGTAAAGGTAAAATACTAACTTACAAGTCATTGCAATTCCAATGTATAAAAGTATAACAAGTATATTTTGCTGTACTTTGTCCCTATCATATCAACCAAAGAACAACTGGTATTTTTGGTCACCTCTCAAAATGCCTCGGACTATACGTCCGTAACCATTCCACCAACTGAACTAAAACTTCCAAATCTTGTTTTTACGCACTAGGTAACCCCGGGTACCATTTTTGGTGCAAATCTGAGGCAACATGTTGGCTTTCTAGAACCTCAAAATGTCGGGATCCTCATTAAATTTCTGTATGGCGGCTTGGAATGGTGCTTCTTGGTTGATGCCACTTGATCCTTTATTGTCCTGAAAGGAGGCGTAGGAGCAAGTCTGGCGGCTTGCAGTAGGCCGTGTTGCTGAGTGGTTCCATTACCAGCATCCAGACTGGGGACAGCATGGATTAGCGTAGGTTCAATCCCCACGGCGGAAGATCTCATCTGGTCCGGTATACCCACGCCAATACTCTCTGTAATTGGGCCAGTGTACCTGTTGGGAGCTTAATTAGTGATATACAAGTGCAATGCACATTATAAATGCCTAGGCTTGTCTAAATCTCACGGAAAAATTCTGAGCTGTGCTCCCTCAATGATATCTTACTATCTAAACTACCTTCTTAGAGTATTCCTTGCCACCCCGGTAGCTCAGTAGAGCGTTGATCAGAAACATGCAGTGACAGTGCATGTCCAGGCTTGGGATCGATTCCTCTGAGACGCTCCGGCGCTCAATAGCTTACCCGACGTAGGTCGGCTGACAAGTGACTGGTGAGAGGATGACCTGAGCGGGGCGGCCCGTCCATGTGCTTTGTGGAACATTAAACTTTTACTTTTAAATTAACCCTTCATTGTGGGAGTTGCTCGTTCGGGTGGTCGGGGTTCGGGGTCTCCGTGACAAGTCCATTGATGACTTAAGTGAGACGCCAATGCCCAAAACCGTACTGGGAACAACTTGGACAAAATTTATAAAAAAGACCGAAAATCTCCACCTTTGAAACGTAACACACAAACGTCTATTACCGCGTTTTCAAGGCGATAAAAAGATCTGGTGGAGCCAAAGTACTAGCTTTTCCAGCATGATCTGATGCTCTAGTACACAGGAAGGGGCTATGGTTGGGGTATGAAATGGATATCCAGAACGGAGACAGGATTGGCTTAGATTTTCCAAAAAACTGGCGTAGTGTTGGATATGGGTGTAAGCTTGCATTTCTATTTCCTCAATTTAGTCTTATTTACAGAAGTGATGGCGATTTGCATTGATAACCAATGTGTGCAGATGGGTTGGTCACGGTTTCCCGGGGATGCTCTGAGTCCGAACCGAGTTGGATTTGAATGTTTCTGGCCGTGACCTGCTCTACAGGAAGCATCGTCAACCCAGAACCTTTCACTTTGAATCCGGCAGGAACCGGACATGAAAGCAGCTCTACTTTTGCTTTTATGTGGAAGTTTCCGGTGACACAATGCCAAAAACTATGTCCGGTCACGAAATCAAGCTTGTTCTTGGAATGCGCGAGCACAGGTACAAACATACTTAGGTCGGACGTGTTTCCTTTGTTGTGTGATTCCACACATGAAAGAGCCTTTCATCTTCTTGGGTTGTTCACGCTTTTGGAGCGCAAATAATCCCATAAGGGTGCTCCCGGTAACAGAACAGCCCATCGATTTATTTCCTCTGTTTTGCAACACTATTCTGCTAAACCGCGAAAAAAACATGGTCAGGTATTGTCCCCTGGACATCCCAGACAGTCATTTAGAGACATCGGCTCGTTGCGTCAAAGAATGTCAGAATTGGCTCCTGGTGGGATTATCTCAACACTTTCCAAATTGAACTCAGTGAGATTTTTAACGTAGAGATGAAACGTGCGTTGTTTCTTTGCCTCTCTTCCCATTGTCGGATCGCAGCCGATCCGTGGTAAATCCCTCTCCAATCCCAGGCGATGCATCCCTGATCGGGCTGCGCCTCCGCTCCGCACTCCCGCTGCGGGCCGCCGCGCCGCCTGAGCCCCAGGCATTTGTTTCTTATCAGCTGTTTCGAAAGCCCTTTGTTGGCACCTTGTAACATTGGCACTGCACCGGCACCGAGCGACCCGTTACACTCAACGTTGCATCCATTGAACTACCACATGCGGAACGTGTATACCACGCTGGCTGAAAAGGAGCTTAACTATTGCCCTCGGATCTTTGATATATTTAGCAATCGTTTGTTCCAGGTCGAAAGATTTCTGGCTTAACACGGTCTGTTTCGGAAGGCAGGTAACACCCTTACCCCCTGATACCCTTACCCCTGAGGTTTCTCACAGATAGCCAAAAACAGCGCCGCACAGCACCGCCACACTTCGTAGACCTGATATCTGGTATGTTTTTATACTCCTGCTGAAATTTTAAGCTCAAGACATAACAGGTCAGGTCAACACTCGACGGCCGTATTCCGATTTCTCGTGCACGTAGCACTTCCACAGACAGGCAACTTACGTACACCAATTCGGTATTATGATCTACTTCCGCGCGTAGCTACGCTTGGCGTAAGACTAGCGTAGGCGGACCGCCACTTCATCTCATACGTACGATGATTTCGGTGCTGCTATCTTTTTGCGCGGACACAGCGTGCGCTCTCAATGGTTAAGGCAATGGGTCATTTAGGGCAGCTACCCAGTTGACATACCGGCTGAGGGCCTTGGTTCTCTCGCATGTATTATTTTCCAACGCGAAGTCACGAGGACAGGGACATTGTAGAGCGTGCTTTTACTTTTAAGCATATTCATATCGCTTGATGTGTGCTAGATAAATCTATCTACCCGTCAGGTATAAATAGTTTTCCCCACCAAATACAAACCATTATTTGATGAGGATCTGCGTGCGACAGGAAACCGGATGGGAATGGTGGAACGAGCATGGAATTTTGGAACGAAATGGAATGATGGAACGGAATAAATGGGATGGAATGGTGGAACAGGATGGAATTGTGGAACGAAATGGAATGGTGGAACGGAATTAAATGGGATGGAATGGTGGAACGGGATGAAATGGGATGCAGTCAGACGATGTTTTCCAGGGGTCATTCCACATGGGACGGGAGAGGATATTTACCGCTGGGAATTTTGCTGAAAGATGTTTAATGGCGCGGAACAGAAGAGGGGACTGAACGTGTTACATGCGTTTTTTGCAAGGAATCGGGTGGGATAGGCTGAAGTCTGATGCAATGGTATGGGTAATAAGCTTTCTTCTATCCTGACTTCTTGAGTTAAATGTTGTCATTGACACTGTATATAATGTTTCACACCGCTATGAAAGTGACCGTAAGTAAGCTGTATTTATCTTACCAGGATACGAATGAAAACGCAAAATCTAATGAGAAGGATCACTAATAAGCCAATAGTGAAGAGGACAGATTATTAACAGTGCTGCAAACCGTCAGTTTTCTTCGGCCTCAGAATTTTATATGATAATATTCAAGGCAATAATGGTACTTACCCCAAACTTCAGGGATATATTTTGTGGTTTAAAGAGAGCTGGTGCAATTGATTGAAAAATATCAACGTTTGTCCACCGCGCGTACGTATGGAGATATCAAATGCACCACAGCTTTCCAAAAGACGATAATTCCATACAAAACTCCGCCGCTGAATGACGACATTGAGTGGTGCCTGCTGCTGACTTCCAGGGACGTACAGTTGCTAGAGATGCCATTTTCATTTAACGAAAAATAGGCAGGTTTAAGCAACAATTGGCCGCAAAATAATGCCTCAGGTTTTTCATGCAGTTCGAGGTTTACAAATACAGCAGCGGACCGATATCTATCTTGTTAAGTTCCAGCCATCGCAGAGTAGGCCTCTAATCCAGGTATTTTACTGTCACCATTTATCAGCCTGCCGCCCACAGAACGGTCCACAGCCACAGTCCACAGTCATTTCGCATCCCGGCGGCAGATCCACCCGAAGAACCGAAGGAGGTCCAAACTGGAATGGGATGGAATACACTTAACAGAAAATGACAACACTCTTATTATGGGAATTTTTTAAACTATATATTCTTTAATTTCGATCATGCCCCACGACACAACCTTGAACTTTGCTCCCTATTCTGGCTAAACTCGGAATGTTTTCTGACGAAAATCACTTCCGGCTCATCTTCATTCAAAGCCCATGTTGAGACGTCCTTTGCGTGTGCGCATCGGTTCTGATTGTACCTCACGCTTCCTACGCTACGCTTCCATATTTAGCATGCAGATAGAACCGAGGATTATGTTATACCGGATCAGAACGGAACACCTAACTTATTGTATCTCAGGTGATGAGCAATTGTATTTCAAAACGGATCCTTAATTCAGCTTGCTGCTGGGTATTCCTGAACATGGGTATTATTTTCAAGGCATCCTAGATCACTCGAAATAGAGTTCTTTCAAAATCAAAAACATTGCAGCTTTACAAAAACCGCTGAGCATGTCGGGTGTAGGTAAGAAGCTTCCAACACCGACCGGAAGTAAGCAAAGGAGGAGAATACCGTTCTGGTGCATGCGCTGGGATCAGAATACCGTTTTCTTCCTACCTGCGCAGCGCTCACGTACGTCAGAAATCAGAATCATAAATCGGCCCACGTGCGCCCATTCCTAGGTACTACCGACATCAGAATACGTCCTCAGGCCAAGTGGCTTAACCTAAAAAGTGTTTAGAGGTGCAGCATTAAGAACAAAAATGATTTGAATATCTGCGGTTTCCGTCAAATAATATCACCGAGAGTAACAACATCTGATAACTGGATTTTTTATATCGGTGACCTGAGGTCAGGTCAGGGTCATAGCCTCACCATCAAAAATGCATCAGGAAAGTGGCGTAAGTTCGGTTAATTGGCAAAGAATGGCGATAGGTTGTTAATTTTGACTTCAATGTGTTTTGCTTGCCACTGCAATTCGAAGGATGTGCGTTATGATGTATGCTGACCTTGACCTGACCTAAGCCTGACCTGACCTAAGGTCAGGTCAATTTCAAGACTCGACCTCAAAAATTTATAAGTAACAGCATTTGATTAGGCTTGATGGGAGGATTCAAATGTTGCTTATATATTTTCTATAGGTCTACTCTGTTAGCTGTAATGACACAAAACGTAAGTTTCCATTGTACTCCTATAAGAACATGCTTTGACCTCTATTGACCTCGAAAGTGGCCTGAACAAAAACGCATCAATGGCACGTTCGGTAGAGATTAAGATGGGTTATCTAACGCCACCTTCCACTTTTCGCGTCTAGCATAAAGTGCTGAGATCGAAGGTGACACGAATCCCGTACCGGCGCCTGTTAACCCGCGCCCCACCGGGGTTCCGGCGCCCCCGGTGGAAGATATAATCTTTAGAGGTGATATGTGCAGTGGAAGACACAATTTGTTAAAGGGAATGTGGCACCTAGGTCGAATCCTGGAATTTAGTGTAATTAGGCGCACTTTTAGTCGTAAATATGGAAACCACTCATGATTTCTCTGAAAAATGTACAGTAAGCTCAATATTTTTTATTTTTTAAAATACTCCTCTAGGAAAAGAAATAAACATCAGCCTGTGGATGATGTCATGATCTGGCAACCACTACCATACTTGAAAGGCTTCAAGGGCTTTAATTGGCTGATGCTTATCGTGACGTCAGCGTATGTCGTCACACCAACAGCCATGACAACTGTGGCCTGCTGCTAGGGGTACAAGAGGGGTACATTGCAGGTAGGTTTAAGCTTCTTTCTACGGAAATCTCGAGTTCCAAGACAAATGATATATTGAGCACCGGGTTTTCCGACTTGCTTTACAACTTGGCTATCTCAGTTAAAATCACGTTATGAAGGTGCCACCTTCCCTTGAAACATAAAATGCAATATACAGCATGGCTTAACAATAGCCACCAGGGAGCCAACTTGCAAAGAATGCCCCGTAGCTACCGCCGCAGAGGTCGCTCCCGTCACTTCTTTGCGCCTGTTTCTCAACCACCGCCCTGAGCAGCTTGCTCCATTCTGTGTTTTCTCGTACTGTTTAGTACAGAGAACTCACGGGCACTACCCGAGTGACTGTGCAACTTAAAACGGCTGGGTGTCACTGTCATAACGATCCATTGTTACCAGGACGTACTGGAGCGACGCTTCCA
Organism: Lepas anatifera; assembly: GCA_034440635.1. Taxonomy (NCBI): domain Eukaryota; kingdom Metazoa; phylum Arthropoda; class Thecostraca; family Lepadidae; genus Lepas; species Lepas anatifera. The sequence continues at coordinate 234,519 of JAOTON010001897.1, read as the reverse complement.
TTGAATCTCTACCCAGACGCGGCACCGAACATTCAGTTTCGATTAACTATTGACGCCGGCGCTCCAGAGGCCCCGACGGCGGTGTTGGCCGTGGAACGGCAGACGGCGGCGGAGGTGTCCGTGACTGCCGCCGGCAGAGGCGTCACCAGGCACCTCTCACTGTGGGGAGGGGCAGATTCTGACCTGGCGACCACCAGGAATGCTGGCAATGCTTGAGCTGGCAATGCTTGGCAAATAGCTGGCAATGCTTGAGCTTTGTTGGGCTGCCAGTGAGAGGCGATATTAATGCAGTTTATATATGAGCAATGTGAGAACACATCGAGTAGGTCGCATTGATGTGTATATGTAAATGAAAAAAATATGTCTCGTGCTAGCATTGTATGTCATGCCCCCCTGATTAACCAGCTGGGGGATGCTCCGCCCTCCCCCGTCGCCTTTTCATGTCCACGGCAGGTGACTCACGGCCCCACTAAGGCTCGTTCCCACTAAGCCGCATACAAATTCGTGCCAGAGCTGGGACGAATGGTATGCGAACGAAGCTCTGGTATGGTATGCGAACGAACCCAGCTCTGGGTGTCATCGAGGTGATTACGATTCAGCGCCATTGGACCCGACTGAATCCGATTACGGTTTGAGTGGCATGGGTGGCTGGTAAGTGGAGATTCGTTGATGTTGGATCAGATACTGCCAAACTTGTCCCGGTCGATCCCTGCCGCCAGCGGCCGCCAAATCTGATCCGAGGCTAATCGGCATGGCCTGCGCGTGCCTGTCTGCCTGAGCCGTCTCCGGCCGACAGCGCAGCTATCACGGATGTCACAGCGAGTCGGCCTGTACGCACGTGACGCCGCGCTGGAGCTCTGTGCAACACGCTGCAGCCGCACGCCCGGGCGGCGGTACCGCGATGAAACCATCGGGCTATAAGCACGTTTACTAAAAAAACCGTCCTCAAAAGTGGCGAGATCTACAAATGCACGTGATTTGTGGTGTGCAACAACTGCGACATGAGATTTTCGTGCTGGAGTTCTGCGTTTTAAACTTTTCTTGACCATACTAACCCGGCGTCTTAAACAAGACGAATGGCGTTGCAACGCGTCGCAAGGCGCCGGTCTGCCGCAACGACCGGGATTTTCGGTTAGAACACGAAACGCACTGCCGCAACGCGTCGCACGACGTTGCAACGCGCTGCAGCAAAAGTTGAACATTTTCCAACTTCTGACGCCGACGATATGTGTCAGAAGCCCATATCCGTGTACTTGTTGTTTTTTCTAGTCAGTAAATGTAATATGTGTTTTATAATAAAATTCAAAATGAAATTCATACTGAAAATTTTACGCAAATTGAACATGATTACCCTTTTCCTCTAAACCATATTTTTAATAGTTATTGCTGCCAGCCAAGTTTTGATTGTTGGTAAACAACAGTTCGCCGCAACTAGAGCTGCCAGATCGCTACCAGAGCCGAGCCTTTCATCTGCCGGTCAAAACTCCAGGAGACAGGTAAATTACCGCTCTGCAACTGCCACCGACCGTCGCCGACCGTCGGAGATGTCCCAGTTAGGACACCGCATGAGCCTCGAAAATAATCTCAGAAGAAAACTCTACGTGCATTTTTGCCCCTTTGGTCCTTGGACGATGGTTTTTCTTAGATTATGAACTACAGGAGAACCATTCGATAGACTGGACAATAGAATATTTGCCTATGCAATGTGCATTCAAAGACGATACGGTGCGTAAGTTGTCCAGGGGCCGATGGAATTCTTAGCATTCTAAAAAAAACGAGACCAGTGGAATGTTTTCATAAGGTCTTTGAATACACTAAATTACAAGTTACGATCGGTTAGGTACAGCTGGTTATTATGGTGGTGGGATTCTGGTATGAAATAAGCGAATGCAGAAGCCCGCTTGAATGCAAATCGACCCAAATGAATGCAAAACCCGAATTCATTTGGGTAATGCTCCAACAGATCATTTGTGTTTAAAATCAAACCGATCTTGCTTTGCATCAACAATTAATCAAACTTTGCATCTATAACATAAATCCGATTTCCAGAGAAGTTTCGGTTTTACTGTAGAAGTCAGATGGGTGGATCAGATGTCTAATTGTTTCTCTCATTCTCTTTGCTTTCTCAAACGGCCCTCGGTATTTGCATTTATGCGACTTACATGATTGCGCTGTGTTGAATATAACTAATTGTGGGTGCTTAACCCATGCAGGGAATGCCCCCCGGTTTCAGAATATCCGAAACGGCGCATAGAACTTAAACCCGACTTCCAAAACTAGTACAGGCAGGTTTCGAAATTTCAAATTATATATTACCAGGGGCGGAGCAGGCGGGTTTTGGGGAGGTCATCCACAAACCAAGTATTATCGTATGCGATGGGTTCTTTGTAAAGGAAGCCGTCTCCGATCCGATACCAGTTATATGGTTTTATTATATCATTTTTATGTGAGAGATAGGCATCCAATGTCACTATTTGTATTCATCAGGGGCGGTACAGCAGTTCAAAAGGGGGAATGTTATCAAGAAGGACAAACGTTAGTAAGAAAACTACTACAGCCGTCAGGCGAAACAATGGGTATAAAAATTCAAAATAGTTATAACCCAATTCTAGATACCAGAGGCGTGTCCAGTCACTACACATTTCAAAATGCATATTCCCAGCCAGTATCACCGCCGCGACTCAATATCGTGTATATTGAAAATGTGTTTCCAATCACCCCCACCCCCCCCACGACGAGAGTCCTGATCCGCCTATGTCACCCCCTTCCCAGAGCGCCATGGGAGGGTAAAAATTTCAAAATAAATTTCAACTAGCCGAGGACTAATATACCAGCATACCACTCCATATTGTGGTATGTATTTACCCCACTGTTTTACCTTACTGCATCCGCCCCTGATGAGTTTTCACTTTTTCTCATTTATTTATGTGTCAAAGATGCCAAGCAGTACACGACGGCTTCTAATCCGCGTAACAAAACTTTTAGGTTGTATATATTTCCCCTCATAGTCCTGGTCCTGGAACTGCCATTGAATTCGAATTTTGCGTAACTCGAGTATATGAAAATTTTGGGTCAATTATTTGTAAATCGAACTAGTTTTGTGAAAATCGTACAACAGAGACAAGGGTTATGGAAAATCTAAAAATACACAAAATTGTATATTTGCACGACCTCTCCTTAATAATCAAAATTTCAAATTTTCTTTTTCAAAATAAAGTTTTGCGTCAGGGAAATCTATAGCACTGAATTTCAAAATCGGCCGGTTAGATTACGAGATCTTAGGGGCCGATATTGCCCCTGCCGGAAATAGGGGTAGCCGAGCCTGACGGAAATAGGGTTAATGGGTGACAACTGGCAGTTTCAAGAAACTTCAGCACGAAGAACATTGCTTCTTGTTGCTCAACAATGAGAGTGCTTACATAAGTTTGTTGAAGTCTCGCTTTGACAGAACATGGTCATCCCGGTAGATCAGATAGAGCGTTGGGCTCCGGCACGCTTAGACCCAATGCATGGCCATGCAGTGACAGTGCAGGAAAAAGGCTTGGGGCAGATCCTTCTGGAAGTAGAGGCAGATCCAAGGAAGAGGTGGGGGCGACCGCCCCCAAAATGTGTTTCAAAATGTGTTTACCAATCGACGCGCCGTTAAATCATCTCCAACGTGGCTGAGTATCGTCTTTCAGCTACGAGTGGTTCTCCAGCAGGGTCGCTCAGGGAGGGCGGAGCCGAAAGGGCCCCGTGACAGCGCAAAGGGCCTGATGGGTAAAAGGGCCTTCTTGTTACAGAATAGAGTGCTGAAGAGGGCTTAAGAGGGCCCTGTCTGGTATAAAATGCCAAATTTGGCCACAGAGCATAGTGCGGGCGAGCCGCGCTTCGCGCGGCTGTGTTCTCAAGGGTGCCCTTCGGGCCCTCAGGGAGGGCGGCTGTGCCTGCCGCCCCCTGACTACGCCCCTGTTCTCCAGCCGTCTTGGAAAAATGGGTGGGGGACTTCGAAGCCTCCACCCCGTCCAGTAAGCCTATTAATAAATGAATAATTGTTGGTCCTCGAGCAAGGAGCCCATGACTTCAATCCAGCCCCTCCCCTTGAGGTAACTCTGGGACAGCCCCTGCATCTATCAATTTTACAATTTGCAAACATTGAGATTTGGGGGAGGAGTGTCCCCGTGGCTAACATCCGCCCCCTCCCTCTTGAGGAAATCCTGGATCCGCCACTGTCCAGAAATTCCTGGCTCTAATGTGTATCCGGCGTAGATCGCTAGGCAGCTGATCTATAAGAGATGACCTGAGCGGGGCAGCCGTCATTGTGCCGTATGGGACGTTAAACACCGACCTTAAACTTTTCCCGCCGCTCCGGGAATCGACGGTTCAAACGGTGGTGTCAGGGAGTCCGAGGCAAGTTTCTGGAGAAATTCACAGAGACGCATATTTCAGAAGTCGGACTCTTGATTTTAGGAATTGAACACAATTCGTTACAAAAATGAAGATCTTAGACGCCATCACATTTTCAACAGTGCGATTATCTTTTATATTGTAAAAATATCGAAGAGTGCCTTGATCGTATCTAAAGTCAACTGACTAAATGAGTCATCGGTCCAATATAATGGGACTGAGAAACAGTCCACATTATATAAGACCAATGAAACCCTCAGCACCTTCTTTTAGGCACTCCGCTGTGGGCACTGCAGAGCAATAATGGATTATAGGCGGACAGTACTGGTTCAAATTTACACCCTCTGATTTAGGTGAAAGTGAAAAACCAGGGAAAAACAGGCCGTAGTTTTCTGAACCCGTTTGGTGGTAAGATATCATTACAGTCGGACGTAGCGGAATCGTGAGCCCCGTGCCCACTCCACCATTGGCCTGAAGCCTTCTTCTCATAATCTGCTCTTACTGTTGAATAAGCTTTCCCATGTGCTGCTGAGATATGCCTTCTTTCGTTCTTTGTCACGTATTTAACTACATCCACCACATCTCACTTGCACAGGACCCGCAAAACACGTGGTGCACGGGCTTGCGCAACATGTTTGAAAACTGCTAAACAGTCTTTATTATCTCCAGTCATTTGATCATGCTTGGTGTTTCAATACGGAGCAACAAGTAATTAGACTTTGCAATTGACCATACGATGGAGTCCCAGACTTTCAGCAGCAGTATATATTTGTTCGAATTAACCACAAACCTAAAGCTTCCATCTCTGAATTTGAATGATCTTCGAAGACAATCAGAGAAGGGAGTCTCCAAATAGAGTAGTTTATTTACTTGGTTGAAATGTTTTGAATTCGATGTAAAGATATTGGAAGAAACACAGATTGCAGGCTTCCATATCGCTACCATATTGAAGGATAACTTGACCTGACATCATTCAGGCATGAGGAACAAGAATGAACGCACCTTATAAAAGTAAAGGTATCTTGGATCATTGGGAGGTTTTTCTTCTTGGGTTGTTTTTTTATACTGGTATAGATTTGCAATCTAATTGAGAGTAAATGCTGATAAAGCTGCTGAAGACGGGGAGATTGAATTTATTTTTGTATGTTGCATGCATTTTCCGAGACTAACATTCATTCGATGATCTGTCCAGTAAGTAGCTACCTGAGCTGTGTTAAATAGATTAATATGATTTTTAAGTCAAAGGCCAATGTAGATACTTCTGGCTCATTTTTAGATCTATTTGTGGCATTTTAGAGATGCTGAAGCAGGTTTTAGCTCTGAAGCTTGATACTTGATACTGCTTTCTTCTCTATTCATCAATGCGATTGCAACTCAACTGCCTAGCTCCTGCCAGCACCTCATGATTTATAAAAGTGCAATGTTTGAGAGAATGTATGATATAGTGGGCTAAATTGTATCCAAATTTGTCTGTTCTGGCACGCACATACTAAGTTTGTTATTTAGGGTGGCCAGAGTTTTTAAATGTGATGCAGGTCATTATGTAGGTCAGCACACATCATAAGCAACCAGCGTTTGCATACCGTACTATCGGTGTTGCATTTCATATCCTGAACTCCTTCCTCTTTGGGAATGATTGTCTTATTGAAGAATGATTGACTTATTGAAGATAGCTGAATCTGCTTAATGTTGCTTGTACCTTTTTGATGCGATTATTAGATGTACCTTAAAGCTCAATTGCCTGAATATATATATATATATATATATATATATATATATATATATATTCAGAGCCCCATGACTATATATTTGCTTTATACTGTCATAGTATAACTTTCCATTATGACGGGCCTCGCTCTGGCTTATTGACTTTTTTCCAAAGGTCGGGCTTGTGACAGGCTTCTGAAACCAGCATGAAGCCGGGTCCGGACCCAACGTGCGACATAGCCTAATACTCCCATCTCTAGTTGACACACAAATTTTGGCACTGCCCGTCCCTATGTGAACTGTGGAATGGGGATCAGTCGGAACGATTCTCTTGACATACCTTTAAGAGGCTCCTTTATAACTGCTTAAGATCTAAAAAATATATTTAAAAAAACATCAACAACGAATCTTCTTCTATCCAGCGATGGGGATCCGTCAGATATTGTTTGCGGAGTGAGATAGCCGGCAATGGACCTTAGTGTTTCAGCTTTTGTCAAATTTGGGATGAATATCATCAACGCGGGAAAGCACCAACTGGGCTTGTATAACCAGACCTCAGCCCGCCTTTTATATACACATTTGCGCATCAAAAGTGTACCTCACGTAATTGCAATGTGTTGTGTTGGCCCGCTTTTATTCGGCTTTAGGGCATTTGCTAGATGGAAATGTGTTTGTTCCTTTGTTCTTTGTGCTGAGGGAAATCCCAATGATCCTACAGTGTAGCTGGATTTAAGTATAGAGCTTCGGCTGTCACCTGACTGAAAAATAAAAATAACGTGTACTGGAGAGATGACTTAACGTAGAAAAACCGACACCGTGAATATGCACCATTTCTTCAAATTATACTCACAATAATGCCCTAGTGCCTCCAGCATTTAGTGGGTGTGCTTATTTTGGATACACACTAGCCTTTCAATCAGGCATTTGCTGTTGTTTACACTCCACACGTGTTTCTGTGGAAACGCAAGCAGGAATGGTCTGATCCCAATCAAAGGTGTTGCTTTACGGTGCTATCGCAAAAGCATGATACTCGCTTTTTTGGGATGTATTTCACACGTTGCAAATGTTCATATGCCTGTACATATATGCGTGCTAGTCAGAAGTGCTGCACTGTATTCTTCATTCCACCTATGAGGACAGTTTGTAATGGCTCATTCTGGTCTCGTATATTTCTGCCGCGTCGGAGGCTGCTCTGGTGTTTGAAATATCGCCCGCGGCGCTGGGGCCTGAGGGGAGGGTGAGGACGGTATTGCAGTTGTTTGCGACCACAGAACATTGACTGGAGGAGTGGCCGGGCGGCGGACCGCACTGTCTGGCAGTTTCGCACGCGGAAAACACGACTGAAGGAGCCAGAGCCGGCACAGAGTCGGCCAGACAGAAACCTTGCCGGCTTTGTGGTGAGCTCAGTGGTGGATGATGCCTCTTCTTTGTACTCTTTGATTTGTCTACATCTGAAAGGATTCTACAGATGTACAATTTGTTCAGGTCTATGATTTCTTTACGCTCAAAACGTATGTTGGAGTCGAGCGAAAAGTATTAGCACCCACACTGATCAGGAGTCTGGCACTAACGCGCACTGGAGGATGGCCTGGTGGCCCCCCCCACCTAAGATCTCGGAAACTAAGAGCATAGATAAACGCCGGTTGAGATATGGGTGGGGGCTATTATTGTCTACAATATGACCAGTTTTCATTGATTTAGGTCAATATGTTGAAGGTGAAACGAGGTCATAACGGTCAAATATTGGCCATACACGGGACTTATTGAGAAGTGTTAGGATTATGCATGAAAATGACGGGAAATAAGCTAAAGGCGGACCAGGGTCACAGAGCAAAGGTCACAAAGAACCTTTGCTACAATTTCTGGGGTCAAGGTCATTCAAGATCATTGACCTATGAGGTCACAATTTGATATACTACCTATGATGTACACTATGACTAACACTATAGCAACTGTTTGGCGGGAAATAAGGATTGACCTTTAAAAAAGACCTTTGATCTTGTCATTAACAATGAGGTAACTTTACTATGACGTCATAGCATAATATACGTCAGACCGGGTAACACCATTTGACCGGAAGCACTGAGGTCAGTGACCTTGAAAGTGTTGATATAACCTTAAACTGTGACCTTGACCTTTATGTGAGGTGACCTTTACATATCAGCCTGGTTATATGGCGTTATGACGTCACCGCTCGGTCTCCAATGCAAGTGAACTGTTCCGACCGCATTACGGCGATCCCAAAATGCAGGTCTGACTTTAAAAGCCTATAATTCAAAACATTTTGGACTGATTTTCCAATTTCTTTCATCAATCGACACGCCATTAAATTTTGTTAAATGTGGCAGAGTATTGTTTTTTCGGCTACGAGCGGTTCTCCGGTCACCTCGGAAAAACAGGTGGGGCCTCCGAGCCCCCTCCAGTGCGCGTGTTAAGGCATTTATCAGGTGCAGTGACGGAGGTCTGAGTCACCTTCGTTTTGACGTGAGGGCGGGTACCCCTCCCCCTAAGATCCCGAGAACCACGCTAGATAGCGAAAAACGGTAAACGACGTTGGGTAGCCCATCCACTTTTCTATCAAAAATGTTTAAATTGTTTTTTTAGATCATATTTAAGGTCACTGCAGGTCAAAACATAGGGATAACATGTAAACTAAGGTTTTAGGTCATTACATCTGAACAAGTAAAGATATAGCAAAACAAATTTGACCATTGGAATCCTTGTAGCAAGCTAAATCGAATGATATACAATATGACCTTGCCAGTTCAAATCAGGCTAAATATGGGAATTGACCTGACCTGAGGTCAGGTCAAGGACAAATTAGGTAACATGCATATCATGAGAACTGCAAAGACAAGGCAAATATCATACAGTTGAAATAAACGCTCCAGCACTATCCATTACCAAGTTATTCAGTTAAAACATTTTCCCATGATTTCCAATGGAGAGTTCATGGATCGTACCTGACCTTAGGTCATCGATGCAACAAATACCGGAACACATTTTAGAGAACTCCGTGGGCCCATTATGTTATGTGAGTTTCAATCGGATAAGTTCACCCTGTTCTGACTCATGCTATCTTACACTTTTTTAGGTGAGGTCACTTGACCTGTACTGGTGACCTGTCCTGAGATGACCTAACCTTAAAATTTTGTCAAAAGTCGTAAAAATGGTCAAAGAAAAGACGTGGTAAGTACGGCGGCGCTACGCGCCGCCATTGTTATACTGTTTCCGAAAAACCCGAAGGTGGCGGGTACCCGCCCCCCCACCGTCAATGCGAGTGTTAAGCAAATCAAGCATAGATCAAAACGTCTGCCTTCAAACATAGAAGGAATAACATAAAATGAGTGGGATATGAAGATTTACTGTAAAAGAGCGAATGAAACCTATAAACATTGGCAAAGATGTTTAACCCCGCCCACCGAAGGGCCATCGATGGCCCCCTAAGGTTTTCCGGGATAGCAGAAAACGACGAGGCGCAGCACCGCAGTTGAGGGCTCACCTCTCACTGCATCATTTTTCCATCATCCCTGAAATTTTTACCCCGGGTCACCCAAGGTCAGGTCACCAGACGAGGTCAACCAAGGTCACCTCGCTTCAATTTAGAGCTCTGTAAGAGCTACATTTCAAAGTCGATCGATTTGAAACTTCCTACACTTCATGACCCCTCCAGGGTCTACAAGGTGTATATCCGGGATTTTTCGATTTCGTGCCCTGAGGTCAGGTCACGAGGCGACCTCTCCCATTGGAAAAGCATGGGAAAAGCTATTTCATGATATAAAAGCCACAAAAATGATTGCAAATACTCAGACTGCTCAGAACAACATTTTGGACACCCTTTCACGGATCCCAGGGGTCATATTTGCCCTTTGACTTTTCCAAGGTCATCCAAGGTCACCGGAGGTCAAAACAGTATTTTGACAATAACTTTGACCTAATTGAGCTAGAGCGATGAAACAAACACCATCGTGTTTGTCTTGTCACTGGCTTTCATTTGATATACGGCAAGGTCACTTTTGACCTTCGTGACCTCAGGTCATATTAGGTCACGAGGTGACCTCTGGCGGTTAAACCACTGGCGGGAGGTCTTTACGTTCCACATAGCGGAAAAAGTACTGGCAATTTGCTATCAAATGTACTTTACCAGGCCTCAATAGCTCTAATGACATAAGAGTTATGCCCAGTTTGCTTAATCATTGCATATTTGAGTGAAAATAGCCGATCTTGACCTAATTTGACCTCTGGAGGTCAAACCATTGACCTGAGCACTAAAACATGCGAAGTAATTTCTTACTGAATTCACGCGAGTTTTCTATTGCACTTTGCAGATTTGCGCTAACGCCCATATTTTCGGAGTTAGAGGGGGCCATCGATGGCCCCCGGTGGGCGAAGGTGGCGCCGGACCCCGGTGGGGCGCGGGTTAAAGGATAAGTGATTAAAACTGATGCAAACCCAATGTAAGGCAGCACCGATGAAACAGAAACCATCAATGAAAGGCAGCAAATATTTCCTCTGGCATTGAGGGTTGCACCTAAATGGAGCATTTCCGCCAGAGTAATAACAATGGAAACGGGAGCTTATAAATAATTCCTTATGTGCCTCCAAATGTGATATCCACCTGTGGAATCCCTCCACGGTGCTTTTTTCATTAGCTCTTCGAGTTACCACAGGGACAACGCCAGACTGCACCCAGACTAAAGCTGGCCAGAAAGCGAAATTAGATGTCAGTCTGAGGTTCCTGTGAAGCTGAATCTATGTCGGCGGCCGGTGCCGCCGACGACTTCCTTTTCCGGGAAAGAGTGGGCACGCGTACGATGTGTGTCGCCGCCGCTCTGTAGCAGAGGTCTGCAGAAAAGCTTCGACCTTGTCGGCACAGTTTGGGAAAAGTGGGTGAACCAAACGTTGAACATTCTTAAAACTGAGACGTTTGTCCATTTAGTTGCGAATAGTGTATTTAATATAGTGAGGCATCACAACCTGTTAGATATCCTACTCATTCTTTGCGTTCGAGATAATCCTTTCCGCTCTTCTAAGACCAAAATGTTCTTTCTAGTTCGAGAAAACTGCCATATCTGGGAGTAAGAAATATTCCTATAGAGGAAATTCAGCAGTGGGGCGTTCTGCTGTGCTTCAGATTCAATCCTGTTAGTGGATATCGATGACGCAATAAAATGGTTATTTTATATTATTTGGTCGAAAATACTGAATGCTTACATTGTTTTACAAAAACTCTTAGGCAGAACGAAAACGCAGGGGCTCCTGATTTTTGAGTACGTAAAGGAGATGCTGTCGTTTTATCAAAGTGAATTTTCAGGCTAAAGGTGGCTCCTCTAGCGATATAGGCAGTCCAACATGCATTAATGGTTTCTGGTTTATCTCAAATTGAGAACATTAAGACTTCATTGCTTCAGAGTTTATTCATCAAACAGTTTGTACTCTTGATTATGTCAAAGCTGTACAAATCGGGTCGAAATGAAAAATTACATAAAGAGGTAAAATTGGAGACGACCATCGTGTGTAAGAAGACGATGAGGATAGCTCCCAAAATCATGCGATCATGGCTACGCTACAGACAGACTATTAATCAGGCGTAAGAGCTCTGGTGGGCATGGACCTTCTAGTAGAATATCATAGCAGCTATATAGAAAGGCTTCAGTACATTTTGTGTCGCAGTATTACGTCAGATCGGAGAACTGCAGGGAACAGCTTTACCAGTGCTGTCACCTTTCGGGCTGGTGCACCAACGCTATAGATGGCGGTCAACTATACACTCGCTACCCACCCTACCCTGAAGTGCTGCCCTCTCCTTGTGCCAAATAGCAGGCCAGGGGATACGTAAGGAGCGTGGAATGCAGTCCTGGTCGACCGGGTCACAGCTAGAAAAATGGGAAGCGAATTTTTACCTTCCGCAATAGAAACTGCCCAGGTTGAAGACAAGCACTTTGCATCTTTTGAACAACGATTTAAGAAAAGCTCCATAAAACTATTAATGCTGCCGGGTTTAGAAATTATCCTCGAAGACACAGAAAGCCAACATGCCTCAAACACGTACTCTGCAACATTCAAGAAAACATCTGTATTTAATTTTTTAGATTGATCCATTAACTCATCAGGATGAATATTGCATCCCTTCATCAAGTTTATCCCATTACAGAAATCGACATCGATATCAGATGAAGTTCTATTTTCGATTAAGCTTTGGGGCTGCTCCGACGTGCTGATTGATTCGGACATAAATGAGTTAAGCCCAGCATCATCAAAGGAAGGAAAAGTAAGAGCTTGAAACATTAACATATATGGCATATACAAGAAAAGTGTGTGTTTTGAAGAACTAAATATAAAGGCACGGATTTACACTAATTAACTATGATGAAGTCATTAAAAATTGAATATGGATGCAAAGGAAATAGATCGGAAAATTTGTCTGACCCAAAAGTTGTATATAAATGACAATTTATACCGCTCAAAAATGAAGACAAAGATGAAATGTGAGCTTTTTTGCAGAGAGTTAAGAATTGATTACGTTACTATGCGTTTTTTTGCCTTTAGTACGAAGTAGTAATATCTAGACAGGTACCTACTGAGGGTCTTGTGAGCTTTTATAAAATCACCCTCATTCATTGGCGTCCAAGGTGAGGAGACACGTCCCCAAAGCTGTCCAGCCAGGGGACGTCGGCTTTAAAATTCTGGCACTAGGCCGATATTATCGGAGTTCTTTATCCCACTTATCAACGGAAAAAAATTCTGAATATAATGCAATTGAACTACCTTGACAGTGCTCTGTCGGACAGTCCTTAAGAGTTCGGGATTTTCCTCTTCTTCCTTCGCCGTCGACAGATTATATTCGCCCCCGCCCCAGTACAAAATCTATGGTGGCGCCCCTGCTATCTGGGTTGACATTGCTCAGGATCTGCCGACAAGAAAAAATATTTATGGTCTGAAAATATGCTAATTGAGTTGTATGACTGTTAACATTTGAATTGTTAAATGAATTTATAGGAAGGGGATTATAGTAAAGAAGTAACTAGCTTCTCTCAAGTACAAGTAATGCAATATTAAGTATATGTGGAATGTAAGCGTACTCTGTCCTACAGTATTGGTTTCTCAGAAGAATTTAGGCGTAGAAAACGTGCGAGAGCACTATTCTAATGCAATAGCTATTGGAATACGTACGATTTTCTCACTGATATGGAATTAGGCGGCTAAGAAGACATGTCTATGACCTCGACAAATCAAATTATTGCAATTATATGAAATAACTTTTCCTATGTCCATAGTCGGGTGATATTAGAGTAACATTCACCGCTCGTTCTAAATCAAGCGTACACATAAATTTCAGGCAGCTTTGACAGAAATAAAACTTTTTACACGCCCTAATACAAGACCTTTATTTTAATACCTATTACAAATATAGAATATTTCCGGCCTCTTAAGTGGTATCTGATCACAGACAGAATTCGGAACAGAGCAGGTGTGCCACTTAATAGTTCAAGACACAAGGGAAGCATTAAATGATAGTCTATTTCGCTTACATAATGTGTTTTGGTAGCAGCGCGCTCCCCAAACGGCTCAGGCGGCTAGGACAGGGGCCGGAAGTACTCAACTCAGGCCAACAGCTGCTTCAGTGGGTGCGCCACAGCCTCCCTCCCTTTTCCGCGCTGCAAATTAGCCTGCAATGAGCGGCACACTGCGGCCACCCGAGCCGATCTACATAATTCACGTGTGGTGCGTTTATGTCTATTAGTGCTGCAGTGATGCGAGGTGGGTCACAGCAAGCAGCCCCAATCGGGGGGTGTGGGAGGGCAACGATGGTCCCTGTGACAGCATGATTTATCTATTGTCCAGGAAAATTGAAAGTAAGCAAGATAAATTGGCATGGGACAATTTATTGTGTTGTAACTGCTGGGGTGGCACTGGTGGGCTTTGCCAAAAAGGGGAAAGCTTCGACAAGATGTTGATTCGTCATTTGCCTTGGCAAATTTTCCTTCCTCAAATTCTGCACGTTTTTTTCTTACTTTCAAGCCAAGGCTTCTGTTATTGCGGTACGAGGTGGTACTTTCTATAATCTTACTTTCTATAATCTTGGTGATAGATATTTGGATTGGAGAAAGTTTGCCATGGACAAGCTTAGATTATCCTACAGAGATTTAAAATGTGTTTTGAGTGGTTTTAAACTCTGATTTGGGTTCTCACTTAATGCTTACGCTAAATAAAAGTTATGGAAAACACTCACGAGCTGATTAATAGCGATACAAAATTATCGACTCAGTTAATGCGGTATAATCTGATCGATGTCAGAAGAGTGCGAAAATTTCAAGCAGATCTGATTACGATCCACAGAAGCGTATGTACACTAAAGCAGCTTCCAAGGTTGATTTAGAGCTGGATTTCAGTGTTTACACTAAACTGACATGCCAGTGCCGAGCCGGCGTCCACCCCTTGCTCGCCCGCCCCGTGCCCCGCAGGCGGCTCCACCCGAGCGTGCGGGCTAATCTCTAACTGCCGCACAATTAGTCTCGCACTCGCTTATCATATAACTAATGAAGATGGATGTGCAGTGGATTTGCATGTGGATCTGGGTGTTTTATGGCGGCGGTCTGGCAGGGCCTGCCACACCAGCCCTAATTAGATGCAGCCGGTCTACCCAGGTGCAGACCCACGCCCCGACCCCGCCGACACCGCTCCGAGAGGTCACAGCTGATCCCGACTTGCTGAGATCATTACAGACAAATCACAGGAGGAAAATTTGGAGGAAAACATGTGCTGAGTTTTATTAGCGTTAAATGGCCTTTTTTAGCCTGCCTTTTTTAGAATATTTTTTATTTTTTCTATAAAATACATAACTACACGAATCCCATTGCTGATTACTTGTTCATCCATTATCGTCGCCGCACTTGCTCTCTTGCACAGTGTTAACCCGGAGCCCCAGCCAGCAGTGTGTGTCCGTACACTACACGGTCTATGAGCCGCCAGTGAGGCGCCGGTCCCGACGGTGGTCTCGCACAACCCTGCAATGTATGTATGTACGAAGGGTCGGGTAGACTGTGCCGCAGCACACGGATAACGCGGCTTACTGCTCTCAGGAGACTGCGACGACGTACACGGCAGCAGCACCGCGGCTTCAAACTATCCATCGGCGACATCAATTTACAAGGTGCGCGCACGAAATCTGGACCATTGATCAGCTCTCCCTTGCACTGGCGGACCCAAGGGGAAGGGAGGGGGCGGGGCTAGGGGCCTCAAGCCCCCCCATTTTTCGAGCCCCTATAGTTAATACATAGGCTAGGGCTGCCCGAGGTACTGGCGAGTGAGGCTCGAGACCCTTAGCCCCCTCCCCCATGAATTCCTGGATCCGCCACTGCTCCCTTGGTAAGAATGTTGCCCATTCGCTGTGATATCAGGAGTTGGGTGAAGCTGGGGAAATTTTCAGACAAGCGTGCTCACGACACGAATGAGCCCCTAACGGATAGCGTCCGAGAGGTGATGCGAAGCGAGGAGAAAGAGGTCGTCGAGGGTGCCTGCAATGACTTTGCCTGCAGTAAGGAGAAAATGACCTAGAAGGAATACGGAGCCATAGGGTAGATGGCATATAAACAGTGCGCTGCAACAGGAGAAAACGCATTCTGAGTCCGGTTCTGGTATTCAGAGTTTAGTTCTGGTACTCAGAGGCCGGTTCTGGTATTCAGAGTTCAGTTCTGGTATTCAGAGTTCAGTTCTGGTACTCAGAGTCCGGTTCTGGTATTCAGAGTTCAGTTCTGGTACTCAGAGGCCGGTTCTGGTATTCAGAGTTCAGTTCTGGTATTCAGGGTTCAGTTCTGGTACTCAGGGGCCGGTTCTGGTATTCAGAGTTCAGTTCTGGTACTCAGGGGCCGGTTCTGGTATTCAGAGTTCAGTTCTGGTATTCAGAGCCCGGTTCTGTTTAGCCTAGTGTTGGTGGGGGAAGATATATAATGTGAATTTAGTCCGTATTTCGCTCACACACCCTGTATTGAACTCTAAAGCACAAGCATAGGCGAATCCAAGACTTCCGATGATGGGTTGGGGAGGGGGGGGCACCCGTGCAGTAAGTGCCATTCTGGCCATAGTGGCACGGTTTACCACCTCCAGGGGCGCTATTTCATATCGCTAGCGTGCCGATACTCGTGTTCTGGGGGGGGTGGGAAGCAGCGGCTCATATTAAGGGGCACCGCGGAAATATAGGGGCTCTTATGCTTGATTTTGGGATTGAATAATTGTTCCTTCAACCTTCTGGCTCTCCGCATGAGTGCAGGAGCCGCAGCTATTGCATTGTGTCCCTCGTTCATGGGTGCACGGTTAGGGAGTTACCGCGTAGATGTGATACGAGCTCAGAACAGTGGGTGCAAGAGCCCACTGTTAAGTTGGACATCATCAGATAGCGTTATCAGTCAGCATCATTGGACAACATCATCAAACAGTGTCGTCGGACAATATCATCAGTCTGGAGTGAGTGTCTGGTACGTTATTCCACAGTAAAGTGAATTCGGAGACTCCAGTGAATTTCCTCTCAGCGAGATATCCTGCAAAATATTTTCAGTGATCTTCAATGTTGTTCATCCTTTTATTTTCACAACCCCACTAAGGAAACGTTAACATCCGAATAACTCTAGGTATAGTGGGGGCGTACCTTCTTGCCTTCAAACTACCCACCAAGGCACAGCTGATACCCATAGGAACCTCGCTGTCTCCATTATAACCCACGACACCGTACACGGGGACCGGTGAAACTGGTCGCGTGTTTTCAGCATTCCTCCCTCCTTTGTTACCGACCTCATCGGACCCACCATCCGGTGTTGGTGGTCAGACCAGCGTGTAATGGTCTTATTTTGACTTCTGTGCCTAATACGGTGTATTCTCACAGCTAGGGGTGCGCAAACATGCACTGCGGGTGGCCAACGGGTGCTCAGCAGCCCTGGAGGATTAGCTGTTTAAGGATTGGTATGGAAAAAAGTAATGCTGTTATTGTATTTATAAAACAACAGTAATATATTACGTTTGCTATTTCTCAAACATTTGAAAAAAATACAAGCCAATTGTTTGAAAGCGATCGCCGAATGAATGAAAGACGGCGCCGAAAAGAGAGAGCTCAGTGAGAATGTGTCGCAGAGACATGCAAATAACAGTGGCGTAACGTAAGATGAGATTGTCAGGTGTATTCGACAAGGTAATAACCCTGTATGGTCGTTGTGATGTTCTTACATACGTCAGCCATCTCCTCATAATGGCACGTGGAGTTTGGTAATATCATTGTTGTATTGATCCACCCCTTGGGTCCGCCCGATCCGTCCCATTTGCCTTCCAGGCTATAATGATTTCAGTGACTGGAGGATGAAGTCAAACTATTAAATATAGAGAAATATAATTGATGCAGTCTCTTTTGACTTTTATACAGGTATCTGAGCAAAAACTAATGTACCTCTGCCAACAATGAACAATTTAAGGCTCATGACTGAATGAGAACAGCAGCTTACAGACTTGAAAGTCAAGTAAATGCTATGGTTATCATCTGAGGACCGTAAAACGAATAGGGAAACTATATCTGGCCTTGGCTGTGGATTCTTTTCGCCTCTTGCTCACCAAAACACTTGCTGGTCTTTCATGGACCACGGTCAAAACAAATACCTAAATATATCAACCCCGGGTGGATATTTAAGAAACAAGACTGTGTGGCAGTGTAGCTAGGCAGTGATAAGCAGTAAAATTCCCGGCGAAGGTATTTCTATCTAAAATATGTGCTAGCTTTAATTGAGTACTATATCTGCTCCAAGCATTTTATCTTGGTTGAAAAAAATACCAGCTAAAATTAAAATCGTACAATCAGGAATCTAACTGAGTAAATTTTGTTTGGAATGCAACATTTGGAAGGGACTAATATGAACAAAAACATATTGCCATGACTTTATAATTATGCTGGACAAGAATCCAGCAACCAGGCCGAAAAAACGAAAAATGTGCACCCATGTCTAATCTGCATCCTCAGAAGCAGAGCTGGAGATCTCCTCAATTCTGCTTGGATGGGTTTGCGTGACATTGCAATACCAACCATACACAAACCGTATGGGATGTCCGAGATGGAGTTCTGACAACTCCGCTTCCCGAAATCTCCACTTAGGCCCAAAGCATACAAAACAACGCTCCTGACCGAGCATCAATAAAACAGAAGTCATCACGAAGGGTGGCATGGCTTGTGGAGAAAATACCAGGGAACATACAGCGTCACAAGGCTGCTAATACAGAGCAATGGCAGGATCTTGATACAAGAAAAACTTTAAAAGTGCTGGGAGCAAGTGCCACTTGTTTGCTATTTAGGTTTTAGGGGCGGAAATCCCAACCGAGATCCGTAAGCCTCTGTTCTCAGCCGGGTATGTGCTGTTCTCAGACGAGAATAGAGATGGCCTTAGATTCAGCTCAATGTCCTTGAACGCTTGCCAGATGTTTATTTCTCCCCCATGTCTCGAACATGGGACTAGCATGGGTCTCACCAGTAGGGCGAGGGCGGAGGGGGGCGCAACGACGGCAATGCTGCGATCGCATGTCTCCACAAGTAAATATGAGTGAGTGACTAATGTGTGATCGGTACGTAACCGGCACTGGGCAACGTCTTCACGCTTACACTATATGATGTCCTGCATGTTGGTCAGCGAATCTGTAAAAACTGCATAGGCTTTTATCATTTGGGCAGGTCGAAAATCATAGCATTGACTGTCATTTATTCCAGTTGTTGTCAGCTATTCACGTTGTTGTTTACTGTCGTTTGTTGCCGTTTTGACAATATTTATTCTCACGCTGATAAAGCAATACGAAACGCGTGCGGGAGAATAAACAAAAACCTATATTATCATATTTCACTCTCTACACATGCTTAGTTTCTCTCCTAGCATGTCTCTGCAAAGCGCAGCGCTTTCTCTCTATTAAAGAGTTCCGAGCTAAAAACGGATGCCAGTGATGGCAGCGTTAAAGATCGAGTCGTTGCTCCAATGACAAACGCGCATTCTACTCCACTTTCAGTCTTGGAACCCTCTGTATCGGCTTACGTCTGTGTGTCGTTTATGGAAATAAAAAATTGAGAACGCAAGATTAATATGGAAATACATTTCTAGTAAAACTATTTAAATATAATTTTAAAACAGCCTGGACTAGTTTTCACCGAGCCAATCGTAAAGTCTAACTCCACGCAGGGCACGTTCAGACATAAATTGAATAACAAAACCAAAACTCTGATGGCTAAGAAATGAAGTTTGAAGCACACCATTTGCTAATTTTCCGACACATTTTTCCCTATTTGCTTAAAAATTGCAGAGTTACCGGTACGGCTTAAGTATTGTTCATTCCATTTTTCAGATACCTCAGATACCCTTCGACAATAAGGCAAAGTCGATAAGACTTAATACACAGCCAACTAGATTCTGCATTCTATTGAAGCTAGACAAAACAAAAGTCACGAGCAGATAAAGCGTGGTTAACAGGAAAGCTCATCGCTATCGTCACAATTGAAGATCTGTTGTTTTACCGGCAGCAATAGTCAGTGACGGATACAAAGGGGCTGGGAGGCTTAAGCCACCTCCGAAATGTCAGAGTAACTATAGAAAATTCATAGCCAGATGTTGTTCTGAGAAAAAAGAGAGAGGAGACTCGAGCCCCCTAGCCCCCCCCTCCCCCAAACAAAGCCCTGGATCCGCCATTGACAACAATACAAAGCGTCCTGTCCTTAGCTTCCCGGTCCCCGCCGGGACTAACCTGGTGCTCAGACGATCACGACGTTGGAGTATCTCTGCTCCGGTTTTTCAGATAGGGGTGTTCTTGGCACGATCAGCAAGGGCGTCATCTTGGATTTGTAGTGAAGGGGTGGGGCAGGAGAGGGGGGTAAAGGGCGAGAAATTAAGCTATTGGAGGCCGATTGTAATTTTCCGTAAGTGACAATCTAGGTATTTTCCATGATTTTCTAAGATCCAAGAATTAACGTGTCAGCCATCTGTGCGGCCCTGGTGCCAACTTCAAGACACGCCCGCGTATTCAAAGCAATGCCTACGTGTGCCTGCGTTTACCACATAACGTATTCCTGAGATGAATTTAGGTAAATTTATCATACAGCGGCAATCTGTTGGCTATGGATCGAAGCAAAATGAACCACAAATATAATCAGATGATGAGAAAACTTGCCTCATTTTCTCCAGTCTGCGACATTTATTCGTTCTAGCAACAATCCATCGCTACATGAAATGTTCATGGCTACTAAAAGCGGAGGGGGTGGTAAATGTCTTTATTGGGTGAGGGCCCGGTTCCTATGAGCCTCTCCCCTATCGTGGCGGCGCCCCAGCCAGATTGACCACAAATGGTGTTTATTACTCCCATTCTTGCGTCAGCAGGTCGGTTGTGATACTTTTCCCCGCCTTTTGAGCTGGTTCGGTTCCTCTTCTTTATTTTTCGCCTGTCAAGACAAGACTTAGCGTCAGTTTTTACTATATAGACAGCCTGGAAGGGATTGCTGATTTTAGAACGGATTTAAAAAGTGCAGTATATCTTTTTAGAAATTTAAAGCTAAGTCACACAATATTAGCTCCTTGAAATTGCTTCTTAAGTTTCTGTATTTAACGATAAGAGCTTTTGAAGAACACAAAACTCTAAGGCTAGCGGATTTGTTTCAGAGATAAATGGACACTGACGGGCGCAGAGGGTAGCCAAGGGCCATGAACCCTGCGAAATAGCGCAATTTTAGCCGAACTTTAAAAAGCACTATGTTTTTACGATTTTTCCCGAGTTTCACCCCACAGACGGTGTTCCTGCGTCTGCCCCTGTAAATGGATGCATGCTTTCAACGGAAGACACCGAACGAACTTAGATATTCAGCCTTACCATATCGATACAAGCTGGAATTGATGAAGAGATTGATCCTCTTGCTTGATTTCCCAGCATTAACCCCGGGGTCGGCCCACCTCCCCACCGGGGGCCACGATGGCCCCCTCTAACCCAAAATAGGCGTAGCCAAATCCAAAGCAATAAAAGCTCGCAAATCAGTAAGAAATTACTAACATGTTTAGTGCTCAGGTCAATGGTTTGACCCCAGAGGCAAATAGGTCAAGATCGGCTATTTCACCAAATATGCAATGATTAACAAACTGGCAAAACTATTATGTCATTAGAGCTATTGAGGCCTGAACCTAAATTGATAGCAAATTGCCAGTACTTTTCCGCTATGTGAACGTAAAGACCCCCGCCAGTGGTTTACCTCCAGAGGTCACCTCGGACCTAATATGACCTCAGGTCACGAAAGGTCAGAAAGGACCTCCATATATCAAATGAAAGCCAGTGACAACAAACACGATAGTGTTTGTTTCACTCTCTACTAATTAGGTCAAAAGTTAGTCAAAATACTGTTTTGACCTCTGGTACCTGATGACCTTTGAAAAGTCAAAGGCAAATAGACCCCTGGGATCCGTAAAGGGTGTCCAAAAACGCTGTTCTGAGCAGGCTGGTATTGCAATCATTTTGTGGCTTTATATCATGAAACAGCTTTCCCCATGCTTTTCCAATGGAGAGGTCGCCCGTGACCTGACCTCAGGCACGAAATCAAAAATCCCGGATATACAGCTTGTAGACCCTGAAGGGGTCATGAAGTGAGGAAGTCAAATCGATCGACTTGAAATGTACCTTACAGAGCTCTAAAGTTGAAGTAGGTGACCTGGTTGAACTCGTCTGGTGACCTGACCTTGGGTGACCCGGTAAAAATTCAGGATGATGGAAAATATAAAGTGAGGTAGAGCCCTCAACCGCGGTGCTGCGTTTCGTCGTTTTCTGCTCTCCCGAAAACCTTCGGGGGCCATCGATGGCCCCCGGTGGGCGAGGTTAATAAGCTTCACCATTTATATCACCACAGCTAAATTAAACTAGCCCAACAAAAACTTCCAGCAACACTCAAGTTCTTTGAATCATCTGTCCGCCACCACTGTCCCCCAACATTTCACTCAAACCAGGCGCCGTCCAGACAGCCAAACGTGGACATCAAACCTGTCAGAGCCCAGCCAATCACAGCTCAGCAGTCCTGCCGCGAGGCCACTGGCGCCTGAGGCGGTGCGAGCACGTGCGGTCTGAACTTTGACCTTGGAGGCGGCGGCGAGCGAGGGATTCTCCACTGTAGAGAGTCGTCAGTATTGCAGAGCTGTTGCTTGTGGGAAGGCAATATGTTTTGATAGATGATGTCCGTGGGACTGGAAACGATCCCAAAAGATTCTGTTTTTATGAACAAGCATTTCCCTGGCAGTGCCTTATATTCCTTTTGTTGATTTTTGTTGAATGACGTTGTAAGATACTGTTGAACAAAATACTGTTGAAACCGTAAAAACCGTAAATATTTACTGCAGACTTTTTAAACATTTTGCTCTCATTCAGATGGTATCTATAGACCTTATTTATATTGTTCGTACACCAATCCAGGATCGATAACAATTACAAATAATAATGACGTCATCGACAATCATCTTATGGTGAGTACTATGCCTGTGATTGGTGACATTCTGCCAATGAGTGAATCATGTATGTACATATGCTTATCGCAGCCCATAAAGCAAATGTACCTACACAGTTTCGTTGTAGTTTTGTATAAAACCAGATATAATTTAAAAAATAATGTTATAGCATCATTAGAATTATAAAACCTTAATGGCGTGTGCACCTAAATCTGTAATTTCATCCGTGGGTATTTTCAGTAAACAGAAACATGGGCGCAGAAACGTTTTCCAAGTTGTGGGGGGGCGGGCAAACGTTGTCACTACTGGTGGGGTCAAATATGATTCGCCTATCACTTGATAAAATATCCGGAATTGGCTCAAAGTCTAACCGTTTGAAAACTAAGAGAGGTAGAAAAGATGCAGTAAATTGTACCGTGCTTCCCGTGACCTGAACTTTCCGATGGTATACAATTTGTAGACCCTAGTCCAATTGGTGATCTTGAGAGGTCACGTTTATGTCCTGGTCAAGCTAAAATCAAGTGATGCACAGCCACGCTGTGACTGTAGGCACGCCACGTTTTGGTACCCGAACATCGAAAAATCGTGTTTTGAGGCATTTGCAATGTTCTGCACTTATAATTAAGTGAACAACATCACCAAAGGTCAACAATTGACCTATGGCACCCAATATAGCGTAGTGAGTTTTGACCTCTTCCAGTACCTGGTCAATATGCATTATGCCTAATGCAAAAGGCTTCTAACGAGCTTGGCTGCTTCTGCATATACTGTTGCATTCCAGACCTGGAAATTATAGTGACTAACCTTGAATGACCTTGGAAGGTCAAAGATCAATAAGCCAGGAAAAATTCATCCAGTAAGTGGCGAAAAGTCTTGCTAGAAGCATAAGCCAGCACAAACAAATAAATAGAAAATGATAGCAGCATTGACACATATGCATATTAGATCAGACTGATGAAGTTCATTGTAGGTCAGCGACCTTGTTTGACCGGTAACATGGCTCATGACCTTAAAAACCTTTTTGCACCTTAAAACAGTCTGGCGCGTACATAGGTTTTTCATAATTTTACGCGGTTATGATCTCGTTTAATCTCGTGACGATCAGACATTGAACGACCACAAAGGTAAGTGCTAGACACTGGCAAAGTATAGGGGCCCAAATACCGGTCATTTTCTCATTACACGACCAGGAATATTGACATGACCTCACCAGGGTCAGACAAGGTCACCTGAGGTCACTTTCCCATTGCATGTGTTCAAGAGGTTTTAGTTGGGGCCTAAATAAAGTTAGTTTTAGGAATGGGTGGTTATTTGAAAAAAAGAGGGGGGGAAAAGGTGGAAAAAATCCGGATAAGTTTTATTATATTAATTTTATTTCAAAAATAATTAAAAAAAATTTATTAATAATTTTTATTTTTTTTTTTTTTTTTTTTTTTTTTTTTTTTGTTTTTTTTTTTTTTTTCCTTTTTCTTTTTTTTCTATTAAAAAGGGGGGGGGGGGGCCAAAAGGGCCCAAGGGGGGGGGGGGGGGGTTGGGGGGTGGGGGGGGGGGGGTTTTATTTTTATTAGGGTTTTTTTTGGGGGGATGTTTTTTGGGGGGGGGGGGTCGCGCCCCGCGCGGGGAGGAGGGGGGGGAAATTTTTTTTTTGGGGGGGGGGGGTGTTTATAAAAGAAAAAAAAAAAAGAAAAAAAAAGGAGGAAAAAAAAAAGGGGTGGGGGGGGAAAATTTCGCGCATCTGCACGCCAAGAAAACAAAATTAAGTAACTGAGTATATACGTAGATCCGAAAATTGATTATGATTAAATAATCAATTTTCGGATTTGCCTTTGGCCCACAGCCGAGTTACTTCGGATGGACATCATTGAGCAGGCTTTGGAGTCTGCTATGGGGTGGTCTGCGGTTAGATTTAATGGTTCGTGGAAGTGGTTGGGGGACCGCCCGCTGCACGTGCAGGGGACACTCGGGTCAGAGTCCACGGCGCGGCCGTGGACGGAAAATGACCACCGATACCGTCTTAATCACCTCCTACACGTGCGTCGCCGCGACGTCCGATGCTGGGAGTAGAGGGGCGGCGGGGGTCCGGGCTCGGAGTGGAAGGCCGCGGTCGTCGCCACAGCACCACTCACACCCCGTTGTCGGCCGCCGGTCGGCAGTTACGACCTTCTAATGGCGTTCTGAAACGCAACCGCCGACTGTTCGCACATTGGCACGCGCAGGGTAATGAAGGCGGCTGATGGTGCGGCGACCAGTTCTGCTGTTTCGACTCCACCGCCCAGCACGCACAATTAGCGGTGTCATGTTGCGAAATTACCCGGGGACGAGATTAACGCGGTGTCAGAACGCAGCGGGGGCAGTCAGATGTCGCCCCTGCAATGTCACACATCGACAGGGGTAAACAGCGGTGACTGTCGCTACAGCTGACCTGGTGGAAACCCGTCTGGAACATCTGGAGTGGCGGAAGGGTGTCAACGCAGGCTGTGTGGAGCGTCATCCATCTCCCAAAGCATGACGGCCGCTTATCTCTGTTTCACCCTGAATAGGCACGGAACCGACTTCAAATGCAGCCAATTTGCCGCTGATTCAGTGAATAGGGTGGCTGAGAATCATAGCGTGCAAGCAAATGTTCATATTCGTATCGCCCCACTCCTCTTCGCTTGGTTTTCTTTTCGGTCCGTGATTTTGTCAGCAACACAGTAATTTCTAGTTTAAGCCATTATATTGGACGGAAAAACATGCAGGTGTCCATGCCAGTTCGGAATCACGTAAAAGAATCGATATTTTCACACGTCAAGGCTCTGCAGTGCGAACCAAAAAGACAAAAAGTGCGCCTGCGGCACCGACGAAAGGTCAAGCTGCATCTGACCCATTCATTTCCAAGTGCAGGTGGCAATGTCTCATAAAATGCCCTTAATCAGCAGCTGAATAGCACCAGTTCCTGAGGTATATACGTCAGTTTGTTCTACAAAATACTGTAAACATACACAGCTATGACCAAATATTGTCTACAATGCAACCAACAGAGCATTAGTCACTTGCCGCAGAAGCGATTATTGTTTATCTAAGACACTGACTCGTGAGATCAAATACTTTTCACTTTTACAAGTGGAACACTCACTATTACAAGTGCGATACATGAAGATGAGTGGTAAGATATTTTCAGCTACTTGAACGTCATTGGCAATATTGCGCAAAATCAGTTACATGGGAGCTATGAGTAACTTGTAGTAGCCAGTTGCAGCAGCGTTATGAAGTACTTTCCAACAGTTTCATCCCCAAATGCTGAACTAATGATGGTGGTGTGTCAGAGCACTAAAAAAAGATTGCAAAATCGGCCTTAACTTATCTAGATAATCCTAGTACATATCATAAATTTTACACATCAGTGTTATCAACAAGGTATAAAGGACCTGGTGCATGAAAGCAAATATGAGCAATCGATACCGCGTCACGTTGAGGTGCATTTCAATTGTATGACCTAAAATGTAATGACGGATCTCATGCCAACGCGTACATTGGCAAAGCGAGGTTTGATAACAATGAGTGACGCAAGCCCCAGGCACTCTTCCACCATCAGTACGGTCTCCAAACATCCTGTTTCCGAGCCTGATCCGCTGAATCTAGAGGAGGCTTCCGTTCATCCTTTAAAGGATGATATCTGGAGTATTTTTCGCTTGTCAGCGGGCGCTCACTGCCTCTGAATGACACTCCTTCCTGCGGGGGTGTTGACTGAGACTCCCCGCTGTCCACGCTAGGACCAACCCCAGGCCGGGACGGCGCCGACTCAGGCTCCGGACCGCTCGGACGGGGCCGGGGAAGGCCGATCTGGGAGCAGAGCTGTAGCATCGGAGGCAGCAGGCTCGGCGTGATGATGCCGCTGAAGCCGGGCAGGGGCAGCGGCGGTGACGGCTGGTCGTAGGTGGGGTAACGGAGCTGAGCTGAGAGGAAGCGCCGTCCACGGGAGCCCGGGGTCGCCTGCAACGGACCAAGGGAGAGATGGTACATCGACAGCGAGACAGCAGAACACGGAGAGACGGCACACCTGCACCGTGGCCATAGCCTCCAGGAATATTTTACAGTTAATAACCTGATCGGAGACAACATAACATCAACACAATACCGTCTGTGGGCTGAAATATCTTATGAGGGCTCTGTTCGATATACGATTCAACACGTGCCTTTGATGCTCTTAGCTGTTGTAGACATGTATCGGCTGCAATCGTAACAGTCATACAATCAGTATTTAAGGTATTGCTTCTCATAAATAGCGGCCTAAAAATGGCCAATACAGCTGTTACCGAAACTGAGTCTTACCTATTGTATGTCAGTTAGGTTGGCAAGACAAGACGTCTTGCCGTATGACTTCATTACAAGATTTTGCCACTGATAACAGTTTCTGAGACAAAATCGACCGGTAGAGGAGCGGTGTAGGCGGGCGTTTGCCCACTATCCTTAATTAGACCCGCCACATGCACTGGCTCCACGAGAGAACATCAGTTTGAAGCCGGCGGGGGTTTAGTGCGATGGTGCCGAAGGGGCCTGTGGATGCCGGTGGAATGCCAACCACTGCGGCCAAACGGCGACAGCGCGGTACCCAGAATAATCCGCACGGCCCAGAAATGGCGACAATTTACAGCCGGGCGGTAATCGGTCCGAGCCCAGAGCAGCGGCAGGGCTGCCGTTACCGCTGCCGACGACAGAGGTGGAATCACCGCCCCAGTGTTTGTGGGAGGGCGAGGGAACGCCAGCCCGGATCAGAAGATCAGGAGGGTGTGAAACAAACCCAGCTGCGTGTCCGAGACCGCGGCAAAGAGATTACAACGGACAGCACCTGCTGTTCAGATGGGAGAAATTGCCAGGTAGGCGTGAAATGTTGAGCTCTAGGGCATGACTGGCAAACTAGAGGAAGGTATTCCAAATAATCGATTCGGGGCCTAATCTTGACCATGCATATAAGTGGTCGCTCATAAGTGTGGACTTGTAATCATAGGCATAGCCACGTGATATCCAGCGACGTGCTCACCATTCACATATTCACGTTTACGAGGTCTCTCTGAAGCTGTCTTGGCTTACATATCAGTTTTCATATGTTGAAACCGTGCTTTGTAAAACTATGGGTATTAAGAGTCACACCCACCTTTCCCTCGAAGGTTTTCCAGGACCTGACAGGCGGCTAGATCACACGCTGTCCAGTGAGTGTTGACCGTGCCCACGGGCGATGTCGTGCCCTGAGGCGGAGCCTCGATCACTGCGGGACCGAGGCGACCCAGAGCCGGCGACAGAGAGAGGTTTGGGGACCAGTCCGGTCCCGACAGCGGTGCCATCCACTCACTGAGGCGCCCCAGACCTGCCGAACACGAGGGTTCCAGATGGTCACGGTTAGAGGTCGGTTTAAGAGTTTGGTATCCTGGTGGCCTATTGGCTTCATTGTTTGACTCTAAACTGGGGGGGATAGTATGGATATGCTAAGTTTCAACCCCCTTCCCCCACCCCGGTGGCAGACGGCCCTTCCGTGCCTAATCTGGCCCAGTTGATATTCAAACACCCACGCCTTTCATCCCTGTAATTAGGCAGGCACATCTCTAGCAAGTGACCCTAATAAAAAATAAGTAGTTGGCCGCAGCGTATTAAGGGAAATCGACTTAAAACAAAGCTACATGCATGTCATTTACGCCTTTTGTGACTGACGTACTTCTGATGTGAAACCAAATTTTACATATTGTGCGGAAGTTAAAAGGAGTCAAAATTTATATACAACTTATCCCCTATGGTATAGAAGCGATGGGTGTTCTATTTGACGGAAAGCAATGATGTTCAGATGGCTTCACCACCGACAACATAAATTCAAGACAGTAGGCACAGTAACTAGTCAGCAGAGTGATTGCTCTTAGCACTTCACAAATCCCCAAAAACGAGGACAGTAGCCAGTCAGCAGGGTGATTGCTGTTAGAGCTTTATGGAGCGGGCTCCTGCAGTGACCACCCCCTGCGTTTCCGGCCGGGTTCAGTGAGGTGAGCGGTATTAGACAAACCCGCCACACAGGAGTCTCCGTCCACCTCAGGCGCGCTCAGTGTCGGTAGCTTTTTGTGGAGGCTGTTGTGAACTTCACCATTCATGGTCCATCGACAAATACAATGAAAAGCATGGTAGATGGAAGGTGTCACCTGATTTATCCCATACCAAGCACGATGCAAAATTCCCGTAAATGTCCGGGGAGGGCTCTCAGGTAATTGGTTAAAGTTTATCCTTTCTGTATTATTCCATGCCACTTGGGTTTGCAGCAGCACAGCACTTCTGTTTTAAAATTTGTTCGAATAAAAACCAGTATCTAGGTCTTCGCAATTAAGTCCAGCTTAGGGATGAGGATAAAAGTTTTACTGGACTGCGATAGGTAATGACTTGATAGGTAATGATGGTTGCTAGAACAACAGGAGGCCATGAGCTCTGGCTTATGAGCCTCGCCTGAAAGCCACGGCACATTAAGCCTAAAATACTTAATTCCAACCAGAAAAACAAGTAGAATCAAATCCAAAATTTCAAAGTTATAAAATCAACTGTTGTTTACCACCATTGTTTAAACAGAAAACATTCTATTACGTCCATCAAACACTCTCACCAGAGTAGAAAATGAAACCGTTCCGAACAATGCACCCATTTCCTTGCCATAGTCGATGGAGTGAATTAACGAAGAGACCCAGAATGTCGGTGGCGTGGGTGGCAGGGGTGGAGAGTGTGGAGGTTGGGCGGCAGCCACCGCCGCGTGTAAGGCTACAGGTCACGACGCCGCAGGATTAGTGGGAGCCCGCGGACGCCTGGGGCACACGGAAGGTGAGAGAGCAGCTGGACTGGGCGGAACATCCGCCAAGGCTGACCGAGGCTGGATGGAAGGGAAACGTCAACTGACAGAAGCCTGGTAACTCATGCCTAATCAAGTTGAGATTAATTTATGAGTTTAGCCGAAAATGTTTGGTCGCACATCAAAGGCTATAGTTTTCACCTGACCACGCAGATACCCCAGTGTTTCGTGCTGATGTGCAAGGTGATTTAATACAGATGAAAGGCCGCTGAGCCAGGATTATAAACTAGGTGAAACCCCAACTCACAGGAGCTAGCTTAGAATTTTACGAGTGAAGCAGATATATATATATATATCTCTCTCTCTATCTGCGACACAGGGTTGTAAGGTGGGATAAAAGTTGGCAAATACTCAACAATTTCCGGTCCACCTGTAAGGTGCACCCAACAGGGTAGGTACAGCTGCAGGGTGCCCTCTACCGGGAGTGGCACCATTCCTGTCCGAATGGCGCTATCCTGATATTCTGAATCGGAAACCCCGGATCCGCCTCCGACTCGCGGCACGGTCAGTAATCATCATGTCCAGTACATCGACTGTTTGTGAGGACGCCGGCGTCCGTCGCCTACTGACCTGTGTCGGGCGCGTGCAGCCGCGTCCACTGCTGTAGGCTGGACCGGCCCGGGCACCACAGACCGTCCAGGAACGACAGGTACCCAGGCGGTGACTCAAACTGCCCTGCGGCGCCGGCACAGCGGTCAGGGTCGCATGGAAACCTGCTGGTTTACGGACCAGCGCTGCTTTTAGAGCAATGGCACGCGCAGTAGACGTCAGAAATGCGACCCGCTAATAACGGGATGCCTTTTATATACTGGCAGATCTAAAGGGCTGCATAAAAGATAGGCATCCCTAACTGCCGAATTTGCTTAAAAGCACTAGTTTCACAATTTCATGCGCTTACCCTAAGCCCATCCTAGCTGAATCTGCCATCAACTTTCCTATAATATGACTTTCAAACAATGAATGTCGGTCTATGGTTCTAGGCAGAATCTCTTAATTTAAGCTCATCATCATGCTTATTTTTGGAAAATATTTGAAACTGGTGTACTCACGAGTGACACTCTGTATGGCTGGTATAGTGAATATTATAGCAGGTTCAGACACTGGCGTGGCGTGCTAGGTTTGGCATAGTAAATTTTCTCGGAAATCAGATTTAATTTACCAATCCTGCTGCACGCCCAAAGATGCACCCAAGTACCAATAGGTATAAAAAGAACTTAAATCATTCCAGCCCATGTCCAAGAGGTGAATTCATCTTGTCCCGCCAACTTTTAGGACCAGGCTCTATATACGCTAGTGGTTGTCCGTTTTCCACATGAATTGCCGCCCATGACTATAATGGTACTTCCCTTTTGTCATCGATGCAAAAGCAGAAGCATGAATATGTTAGCTTCACTGTGGCGTATCACCAACACTGACATTCACAACAGTGTTTATGCAGGTGCAATGAATTATACATGCATCGACAGTTAGAAGGCAAATCAAGCTGCAAAAGGATAACAGAGACATGCAGGTGAAAATGGCACAATATATTTCTATGGCTGGTTTGCACTGACTGAGTTTGGAGCGAGGCTGCCGGGGTCCGTCCACGGTAACCTTGATAGCCCTGCTGTAGACGGTGATGCGAGCCGGCCGGGAGCCCACCACAATAGTCAGCGTCAGCGACTTCCCTGTCCGAGAGAGGGGTTCAGGGACGGTGACACGAACCGGCCGGGAGCCCACCACAATGGTCGGCAACAGCGACTTTACTGTCCAAGAGTGAGAGAGAGGGAAGGGTTCAGGAAAGGTGACACAAGCCGGCCAGAGCCAACCACAATAGTCAGCGTCAGTGACTTTCCTGTCCGAGGGAGAGACGGGGAGGGCGGAGGTTCAGGGACGGTGATGTGTGCCGACTGCGGGCCAGTCACAATAGTCAGCGTCAGTGACTTCTTCCCTGTTCGTGAGAGCGAGAGAGAAAGAGAGAGAGAGAGAGAGAAAGAAAGAAAGAAAGAAAGAAAGAAAGAAAGAAAGAAAGAAAGAGAGATAGAGAGAGAGGGAGAGAGAGAGATAGAGAGAGAGAGAGAAGAGAGAAAGAGAGAGAGAGAGAGAGAGAGGTGTAGGGACGGTGATAGGCTGGCTGCGATCCCACCACAAATGGTCAGCATCAGTGTCAGCGTCTACCGCACATGGGCCAGCAAACAGCGTTGAGCAATGACGTTTCGTTCTTCCCAATCCCACCGTTTGAGGATAAATAAGCGCTTCCAAAGTGGAGTTTTAACTGAATTGCCCCCCCGCTCCCCTTTCAACTAACAGGGCATGATAGATGCCTCTCATTATAAGAGGATGGAGGGGCTGATGTGTGCTCTGGAAACTTTCCACGAATTACTTATCTTACAAAAAAGTGAGCAATTGGGACAATCAACAAATAGCCCCCCTGGTAACTCAGTTGGTAGAGCGTTGGGCTCCGTACCGCACTCAGGAAATCGTGCAGTGGCAGTGCATGGGAAAGGCATGGGATCGACTCCCCTGAGACGCTTCGGTGCACAATATTTACCCGATTTGGTCGACAGGCATTTGACAAGTGAGCTCTGAACTGAGCGGGACGGCCGTCCTAGTGCTTTGTGGAACGTTAAAGGGAATGTGGCACCTTGGTCGAATCCTGGAATTCAGTGTAATTAGGCGTACTTTTAGTGGAAAATAATGAAACTACTCATCATTTCCCGGAACAAGGTACAATAAGCTCAATATTTTGATTTTTTTAAAATACTCCTCTAAGAAATGAAATAAGTATCTGCCTGTGGATGATGTCATGATCTGGCAACCACTACCATACTCGAAACGCTTCAAGGGCTTCGATTGGCTGATGCTCATTGTGACGTCAGCATATGTCGTCACACCAACAGCCATGACAACTGTGGCCTGCTGCTAAGGGTACATGAGGGTACATTGCAGGTAGGTTTTATCTTTATTTCTACGGAATTCTCGAGTTCCAAGACAAATGATATATTGAGTACCGGGTTTTCCGACTTGCTTTACAACTTGGCTATCTCAGTTAAAATCACGTTATGAAAGTGCCACATTCCCTTTAAATTTTTACTTCTAAATTAACTCGTCACTGCGGGATCGCTCGTTCAGAGGGTCGGGTCAGAGTCTCTGACACGATTTCCTTGAAGACCTTAGAGGGGCATCGATCCCCAAAATCTACGCTTGCGATAAACTGAACTATACTTATTTCTAAAAATGGATTTAGCTGTTTTCCGTGTCGCCACCAGGATATGATGTGCAGTTTAAATTTCATAAAAAGATATAATAAGAGGTTTTTAATATCCATGGCTTTCGAATGATGTCTTCCAACATACCAAGTTTGAACAGCACTACGTGGGATTTCGCTGAACCCGAAACGATTCCACGCATAAAAAATGTTGCCTTTCGAACGCCGACCAGTCTGGGTGTTGTGGACCACCACTGGGCGGGTCACAGGTCAGCAGGTCGATCCGACCCGGCGCCGACACGTGAGCATTGGCCGTTCGTCACCGCGGCGCCCGCGGATAGCCAAAGGTCACAGCTAACCGCCCAGTCCACCCATCCCCCGAACCGCCGCTCTTTTCAGCGCTTATGGCGGCTTTTGAGTTCGGCGTGGCGGCCGGGGTGGTAGGAACACCTTGTTTCCGAGTCATTTGACACGGTGATTAGGCTTTTGCGGCGCTGTCGGTCCTCCAACATAGCCGCAGCACGTCAGGCCAGTATAGCCCTCGGAAATGGCCATTGATACCCGGCCGCGGCGCTGATGACTTCGACGAAGTGATGGATAGTGGAAGTGCTGCTGCCAGGCACCGCTCGGCGGCCACTATCCATCTGGGCCGTGAATAAACCATAGCTCTGCTGGTTCACAGGCTCCCCGGGAACAGGAAGGCTTTTGCTTCCCCTCCTAAAGTCTTAATTGGATAACCAGCAATGTTTTATGACGCTGCATGGAAGGAACTGATTTATGCTGTTCCTATCTGAAGGCATAGAAAAGGCAACGGCAATAAGTGGTGTTTACGATCTGGCACGCATTCAAAATAACACATTTTGCTAAACTCGTTTTTGATTGGCATAAGCACTTGTCACAGAGTGGAGCTCTCTCAATTGCGATGGAAAAACTATTCGTTAGTCGAGCGCTCTATACCAACTGAGCTATCTGGGACACTAGAAATAAGCATTCATATACGCGCAGGAGTCGGCTTTAGTCCAGTTGTGAAAGGTACTGAAGAAGACATTTTCCTACTCTGCTGATTTGATTGAACAGAAAAATAAACTTCATGTTTGGGCACTAGTGGAGGCCATTCACTGCATTATTTGAGCTATGCAAGTTTATGCAATTCACCAGATGTAAGTTCTTAGCTGGCCATGGAACAGACGCTCGCAATAGGTATATCACCACTCTTCTGGAAGCCAAAGTGGTTAAACTGGCTTGCGATACCTAATAAAATATGCAAGAATATTATGTTTCTTTCACGGATATCACGGTAAGGATTACCGACTGGATGCCAGGTTTCGACATCAACATCCAACTGCACCACCCAACTTATTTTATAACCACATATGTCACAGTGATCAGAAAACGTGTTAAATCTACAATCACGGCAACCCCGGCTCGAAATATTTAGTTGGACACTAACACATGAGCCAGTTTAGCGTTCTAGTCGTATCGTTGAACTGCTGGAAGATTCACGGCCGGTTTGGGACGTACGACTCGTTAACGGCGACCCGCTCCAGGTCAGGGTTGGCAGTGTCTTGCGTTCGCGGGCGTCACGTGACCAGGGGTGCGGCGTTCTCACAATACAACAGCAGATGTGCGGAAGGGGCCGTTGAAAGGGACAATGGAAGCCACACCACACCATCATCGTCATCCGGCTGGATAGTACGTTCACGTCACTAGAGCTACATAAGTAGGAGTCGGGCTATATCTCCTCGTGTGCAAAGCTTGCTGTTAGAAAACTACGACCGATAGCCAAGCAGGAATCGGATATATCAGTGGAAAGGCCAGCTTTTGCGACATAGCCTTAACAAACATCAAATTTTACACAATCATCCAGCGACCGTCCGTCTTGAAACACGTCACGAACATGAAGCACTACTTCTAGGTCACACATCACACACTAACCTTGAATGAAATCTTACTCAAATGCAGATGTAAGTATTTTAGGTTAGTGCATGGAAGGGTAATCGCGATTTTAACACGCGCACTGGAGGGGGCCTCGAGGCCCCCCAACTGTTTTTCCGAGGTGGCCGGAGAACCGCTTGTAGCCGAAAAACGAAACGTGGCCACATTTAATAGAATTTAATAGCACGTTGATTGGTGAAGACGTTTCGAAAATCGGCCGAAAATTTTTGACTTATAGGCTTTCAAAGTCAGACCTGCATTTTGGGATCGCCGTAAACGCGCGGTCGGACCAGTTAGCTTGCATTGAAGACCGAGTGGTGACGTCATAACGTCATATAAGCGGGACTATATGTCAAGGTCACTTCACATGAAAGTCAAGGTCAAGGTCAAAGGTCACAGGTCAAGGTCATATCTGCACTTTCAAGGTCACTGACCACTGTGCGTCCGGCCAAATGACGTTACCCCGTCTGACATATATTATGCTATGACGTCATCGGTAGGGTACCCCAATACAAAGGTCAAGGTCAAAGGTCAAGGTCAAAGGTCATTGGGAAAGGTCAATCCTCATTTCCCGCCAAACAGTGGCTACAGTGTTAGTCAAAGTGTAAATAATAAGTAGTATACCATATGGTGACCTTAAAGGTCAATGACCTTGAATGACCTTGACCCAAATGTTGTGGGGAGCCTCTTTGAGACCTCTTCTCTATGAACCTTGTACGTCTTTAGCTTATTCCCGCCATTTTCCTGCATAATCACAGCATTTACCAATCGATCCCAGCATGGCCAATATTTGACCTTTACGACCTCGTTTGACCTTGAAGATATTGACCTAGGTGAATGAAAACTGGTCATGATATAGATCACTATAGCCCCACCCACCTCCTAAATGACATTTTTCTACACCTCTTAGTTTCCGAGATCTTGGGGCCTACCAGCCCCCTCCAGTGCGCGTTAGTGCCAGACCCCCTCCAGTGCGGGTGTTAAGCTCCGCAGATATTCACCAAGGTGAGAAAATCAGTAAAAGCAGTAGCCATGCAGACTTTTCGACGATCAAACGGTCTTCTGTACCCACCTCGGCCGCTGCGTCCGATGAACCTCAGGTCGCCGAAGCAGGCCACTCCGGCGCGCATCACGGCGGCGTTGTTGCGCAGCTCTGCGCTGCAGTTGTCGCTGTTGCCGGCCAGCACAGTGACGGGGGTGCCGTCCTCCACCGGCGCCAGCGACACCACCCGGAACCGCGCCGAGAGCGTCTTGTTGGCGCGCCAGTGCGCCGGCAGACGGGTGCAGAGCAGGTCCGGAGAGCCGGTGGCCACCAGGGGCGCGTCGGACGGCGTCGGCAGCACCAGGCCCGCAGGGGAGCGGGGGGAGAGGGAGGCGCCGCGGCCCGACGACAGCATGGTTACAACAGCCGACGAGATGAGACACGTCTGTGTGAGGCTGACTTCAAGACTGGAGAGTCGCCAGAATTCTGGCGGGTGCTGCCATGAGGTTGGCGGAAATATTAACGAGAACTGTGTACCGGATGACAGTCGATTTGTACCGTCCTGCTTTCACTAATTACACACTGCTAACAGTCCCCTTATCAGCACACAAATGAGAGTAAATAGCCCATACGGTTGGATGACTAAGACTGGGCGGGTGAGTCGCTTCTCAGTACCCCCCCACCAGCGGCGTCCGACGCTGAACTGCCGCCCGTCGCCCAGCGGGGAGGGGGCGGGACCCGCTGACCACGGGGCAGGTGACCATCAGCCAATCACGAGCTGAGTCTCGCGGGGAGGACTGGTACGGCCGCAGAACCCGAGACCAGTGTACCGTCGGCTATTGGATTACACGACTCGAATGGGCGGGACACCTGGGGCTTGTTCCATGTTCCAGAAGTGCACTGTTTCTAGTGCGAATGGAACGCGTGTCGTTTTGCCTCAGCTACTTATGAAATAGCTCGGTCCGGACGAACAGAAACATTCCAGCAGTCCTACGCAAATAAAACAGGCATGTCGAAAGACTCCAATCTAGTCATTATTGAAATTGTGATGTTTTTTTAGCGATTTATTCTTCGTGGTGGTAGTTTTCTGGGTGAATTTCGCATTATTCA
This sequence comes from Lepas anatifera, assembly GCA_034440635.1. Taxonomy (NCBI): domain Eukaryota; kingdom Metazoa; phylum Arthropoda; class Thecostraca; family Lepadidae; genus Lepas; species Lepas anatifera. Next base: position 197,878 of record JAOTON010001897.1, on the reverse strand, counting down.
ATTGTTTTATGATTCATACTTGTTTACGTAACCAAACAAACTGAAAGAAAGCTGTAAGCTAAATACCCAACACCAAAGGAGAAACAAAACTAAGTTTCGTCGCCGCACTATTGCAGCGTGCAGAGTTGGCGGAGTGAGAACAGCGATAAACGCGCTCCTCTGTACAGCTAAGAACAGAAACCGGCACCACGGGGACTCTGGTTTAGTATGCTCTCCAATTAGCAATGCATAAGTTAGCATCAGAGCCAGGCACCGTTTAGGAGCTTCAAGCCACAAATGGTTTGAAGCTGAACTTTTCTATTTTAATATGATCCTTCCCATTCGTCATTATTTCATTTATTCCCGAGGTTTCTCGATATAATTTTCGAAGCTATCATCGCTTTTTGAACTTAGCTGTGTGCCTTGCTTTGAGCCAGCGATGCACTGGAAATGGGAGAAATTGAGGGAGAAAGACGCACGACACGTACGATATTAATCGGAGAAGGAAAGGCCATCCAGCAAACGATGGCCTATGGCACATGCCTGTCCCTAAAATTTGGAAATAAAATATACTCGTCCCTGAGCCAGGGACAAGCCATGGGGTCGCTATCCATAAAGCCAAATTCAATATGCCATTATGGAAGCTAAAGGTAAAGGTACACACTGACAAGTTGGATATTAAATATATTCAAAAGCAAGCACACGGACGCGTTTCGTTACTTCTTCAGCGTGTGTTTGAAGGGTAGAATTATCCGTTGACGCATGAAGGTTTCTGGGAACTCACGTGATACTAAACGTGGATAACATTTGCCAATATTTTTGATATTGCGAAATCACCTCTTTTGGAATTTAGACTTTCTTAATTTTTCAATTGGGGCCGACTACAAAAACTTTCTTCTATTTTTTGATAGACCTCTGCCTATAAAAAATCGCGGTCACGTGTTTAGTCTCACGTGAGTACCCAGAAACCTGCATTCGTCGACAGATAGTTCCACTATTCAAACACACGCTGAAGAAGTAACGAAACGCGTCCGTGTGTTTGATTTTTAATATATTTAATATCCAACTTGTCAGCGTGTACCTTTACCTTTATCGTTCTGTCCAATGGCTCTCCAACATTATGGAAGAGTCGAACTTATAGAGCGACAATTTCTGAGAATACAATCGTGAACGATAACAGTCTCATGAGCAGCATCTACAAGGCACCAGGAGTACCAAATATGCGATAATGCCTTCGAAAAAGTATTTGATAAATTTGATCAGACAACTTATGTCTTGCTTCTTACGATTGACGTTGTCACGAACAAAGCATTTCTTTGATATCGAATGGTGAAATGTCTGAAGACAATAACTTTGAACCTGTTCCGAATTGATCGATATTCCGTGGTCGCGAAGTGTATCGTTGTTAACCCTTGCCTCGGTGGCAGTACGAGCCACCTTCACCCTGGTGGGGGGCTAAAAACCCACGATCTCAAAAACTAAGAGGTAGAAAAAAGCGTAAAATGGCAATCGACAGCTCTTAAAAAATGATATCGAAAATACTTCAGTCATTTTTCTCGTCAGGTCAATATCAAGGTCAGCAGAGGTCAAAATAGGTCAAAATCGCTAATATGAGGTGTACTAAGAAAACCTCATATATCTCAGAAACTATGATAGCTAGAAACATTTTTTACACCATTCGAAAGCTCTTTAGTTGCTCTTTCCTTACAGTGGCAATGATTTTCGGGTCAGGTCAAAGCCCAGGAAGCTACAGATCTTCAAATTTTGGGAAGGTTCTAGGGAATGTCCATAGCCACCCATGCATACGGCCGTTTCCTTTTTCACTAATAACTCCCAAACCAAGCAAGATGCAGCCATAATTGATGCACCATTGCAGTCCAATCGTCAATACTAATCGAATGATAAATAATATTGCTATACCAGGTCAAATAAAAATGACCTGACCCAGGTCAACGGTCTGACCCAACTTGACCTGGTATAGTCTTGATGTATATCATTTGACTTGCAGAGACTATAGAAGCACTTTGGTGACAAAATAAGAGTTCTATCTTTGTTTATTCAAAATGTATAGCGTAAAGCACCAAAAAATGCTTATTTGACCTAAGGTTACCTTTCAAAGGTCACAAGTCAAAAATTTTTGTATCAACTTCAGAAATGGGCTAAGAGCAAGTTGTAACCGAAGTTTGAAGTTGATTCCATCCATACTTACTGAGAAAAGCCCATTTCGTGATTTTCCCAATGTATTTACAATGGGAAGTCATGCTCTGCACATGACCTTAGGTCACCAATATAAAAATCCTGAAACATATGTTGTAGCTCCTGGTGGGCCCAATATGTGGTATGAGTTTCAACTTGATCGATTAACCCTCCTTTTAGTTATGCAGTCCTATGCATTTTTTTAGGTGAGGTCACTTCGGCTGGACTGGTGACCTGACCTGATGATCTTGAGCTAAAATGTTCAGGAAAGATGTAAAAATGATGAAGGAACAGCTAGACAAAGTTTGGCGGCGCTGCGAGCCGCCGTTTTTGGTCACTTCGGAAAAACCCGAGGGGGCTTAAAAGACCCCGCCCGGGCGAAGGTTAATGAAGACACGCCGTCGAAAATATCAAACTCATTCGGACTTTTTGGCCACTCCATAATCAGAAATCGTTTGTTATCCTACTTGCTGTATTTTCAAATGGGTGTTTGACTGCAGCTGATGCCCATTAAACCAAAGAAATACTTTAAATTAAATTCGAGAATGATCTGATTAGAATTGATTTGATTCTTTTTACAACAAATTGGTTGTAGTAATACATCCTTTTGTCGCGAATGGCCTTACTGTGCGATTTCGTCAAGTGTGGGGGTTTTAGGACGCTTCAGCTGCCACACAACAATTTCGCAAAGTTCATGTTAGGGAGTAACGATTGGTAGTAAAAAAGGTTTAAATTAACATTCACCTGCTATCTTGAAACAGAAGCGCGCGCCGATTCTCGCCAGCAAGGCGTTCTACTGGCAGGTATCACCGCAATGTCGACGCTTGCACGTGAAACAACTGGGCTGGGAATCCGCTCTGTCAGCTACTGCGCAAATCTGTCTACCCTTTCGCATGAGATTCAACCCTCCGCCATCAAACAATTGAATCTCTTGTCTTTAGCGCTAGACCAATATTACGCAATTCATCGAACAATCAGCTTCAATATCCTACTCTGGTTGTCAAGGACGCGAAAGTTCTGTGAAGTGGGTGTTTTATATTTTGCGTTTTAACACCGGGACCACATTCATCTCACAAAGGATCTTATTCACCGTTAGTTTTTCACCAGAGAGACAGCCAAAGCATGCAAAACTGTCAGTTACATACCAGTTTGATACGTTATAACGTACGCATTAGCAAGGACAGTTCTGATAGTTCAAGAGAACTGTACTAACTAGTTCAAGATAACTGCATGAACTATATCTACAATCATGGTAGCGGATGGTAGCCACCTAAACCAGTCACTTCCGTGATACACCTTCCTCCACTATCACGCTACGCATCAAGCGGACACATCCGAAAGCTTCAGTTCCCGCAGTAACCACAACCACCACTTTCCACCGAAACCTGGCGGAACCTCACCTCCCACTGACCACTCGGGAGCTGCCCGCCTGAGAAGCACCACTGTCCACGCAGTCTCGGCGCCACTGTCCACTACCGCAGCGCGCTGCCCCGCCGGGCACTCTCTCCCAGTCCGCGCCAGACTTACGGTGCCTGGCCACCGTGAGATAACACTCCGAAGCCGCGCCGGCCGCGCGGACGACGACGGTCTGGGCTGGGTGTGTGGCCGGCCCGCAGCAGAGCAGAGCAGCGCTGCCGGAGACCCACCCCAGACTGCGAGCACCGCTCCAGCGGGAAGACTAAATCTGAAAATGGCAGACAACGGTCAGACGAGGTAGTCTGCGGGGCGATGGTCAAAACGTGCACAAACTTCAGGAATTCATGGTGAAGTCTGTGGGGACTTTGACAAGTCATTGACAAGTCTGTGGGGGCTTCATCTAAAAGTCACAAATTAATAACATTAATAACAATGAGCCCTAAATCAGACGGGTTTCCTGTAATGAGAGTAATTCAGTAATTCAGTCAACAAACGTTTTTGAACATCCATTTATGCCGATCGATCATCTAACCAGCATTCCCCTGCCTGTTCGCCATAAACAGCCTTCCTCCAACTGCGTCCAATTAAGGCGAATGTGACTGACTGATGCAGTTCTATAAACGGAGTGGTTTCTTCCCGCTCCGCCTGTCCGAGTACGCACCGCGTCGATGTCGTCGTCCGAGTCGCTGTCGTCCTCGGCGACGTCGTTGAACTGGATGTCGTCGTCCATGCCGTCGCCGACGAAGGTGCCGGCCTCCGTGATCTGTACCGAGTCGGGGATCTCCCCGTACGTCTTCAGGTTGCGCGCCTCGTCATCGTTGTACTTCAGGATGACGTCGGCCTTCTGGTCCTGTGACGTCACACGATGACGTCACGGGACGGCAGCGGGTAACAGGGGAAGCGGCAGGTAACACAGTACAGACTGGAGGTGGGGCCAGCCGGTAGTCGAACCGACCGAGAGCCGAACGATTTCCGATTTTGTAGCAGTAGCCGGCTAGAAAGCCTATACTGGTCGGAAACCTAGCGGTAATCACAGTATCTGCTCCAGCACCGCCGCAGAAAAAAGATAAGTGTAGCTTAGAGGACATCGGGGCAGATAAGAAAATCGGTACCCACTGGAACAGACTGAGAGGAGATACCAGCTGTTCGCGACTGATCCACGCCAAAATAGTGGGCGTAGTAAGCAAAGGAATTTTGAGGGCCGATCGAAATTTGGTTAAGGCCTCCCACGCTCATTTTATATATTTGAGTGGAAATGGTGCACGGAAACATAGTAAAATCAAAATAACAGACCACCAGCAAACGTCCGTTTCTCACCGTAAAACGATTTGTTTTGGCTTATTAACAAAAATTCGTGTGCTTGTAATCTCCTCCGAAAAAACACGTTTCGCTTGAGAGAAGATTGAAGGAGTTTTGAGATGAGCTTGGACGAGCTTTGAGAAAGTTTTGAGAGGCGATGGAACATGTGAAAGCAGTTTGGTGGAGATTAGAGAAAGTTGACTGAAAAATACTGATAATGGGTCTTTAGCATCAAGGCAAACCCCAGCAACCACAAAGCTACGAGTTTAGGTATACCTCCCGGCGGACCGGGAAATTTCTTCAATTCTAGCCGAGTGATCCGTGGAAAACTGGCCCCCGGTTTAGATCATGATGATCATGACTATCAAAAATTAATTTGTTCATACTGTGGTTACCAGTCTGGAAATACCCCTAAAAAAAATGCCCCACTTTGTCGAAGTCCTAAAAAGGACTATTTTTACAACTAAGTAGGTCTCGAAATCAGAAAACCACATTTTGTTTCCGCCATAAATGGCTGGGGACAAAATAATTGCCTTTTTGAAATGTATGTCACCAAACTGCATGTTTTCGGCATTTGCAGAGCACCATGTTCTCGGAGTCTGCAAAATAATAAGCTTCCACAGGCAGACCAAAGACTAGGACCTTTGGAGCTGAATCTTCCATATTCAATCAAAATTTTTCCCTCAGAAATAAAGAACTAGGCAAAATGGTATGCAAGTTAATTCAGTCATTTCTTTAAACAACAAAATGACCGTTTACCCCTTTGGAGCTTACCAATACGTGGAACTGGTGAATCGAACAGTACAGCAGGCACATAGCAAGGCTATCTCCCGCGGAAGCATACACCTTTCCATAAGTGCGAGGGGTTTAGAAATAAGACCTATGGAATTGTTTCAACCCGATGGGAAGGGGGATTCCTTCCTGATTTGAATAGGGCCTAAGGCCCTGCATTCTGACTTTCAAATAACGCTTAAATTTAATACAGAGAACTTTGGGTGAAATCAAATATGGCAAAAGTGGTTTCTCAACACGCTCTACAAAGCTGATATCTCAGTTCTCAGCCCATTACAAAGATGCGACACTCCCATCTATTTACGAACAGCCGAGCAGTAGCTTAGATCCAAATACTGACTTCCACGATACTATATGCTATATATTCCGCGATACTATATAGTGTTTTAGCGCCCAGAAGCGACCGCTTACCTGGAAGTCGCGCAGGCCAACCAGCACGATGTCGCCCTGGTTGATCCACACCTTCTTCCTCAGCTTGCCGCGGATGTGACAGAGCCGCTTGATGCCGTCGAAGCACATCGCCTCCAAACGGCCGTTTCCCAGCATCTTGGCCACCTGGGCATACTCTGCCAAACAACAGGAAACGTACGATAGCAGGGAACTTAAAGGATGGACCACACTGTCACAATAAAAATAGACTATTTTTACCAAATATGTTTGAAAATCAAGACATCACAATCTGTCACAGCGGGGTTGAACAAGACGTCACTTTACCCAGATCAACTCATACCACGTGAACACCTGTGGAAGAGGTGGTCGATAGGGGGTGAACTTATCCTTTTCTATAGTGATCAAGCGGTTTCTGGGCATGCTCTATTACAATGCTATGTCAGTTCCAATCCTATTATGAACATGGCACATTCCCCTAACACATTAAATTTTGCACACATGATGCATCAAAACGTAGCTCTAATAGGAGCGGACTCCATAGTTTTCATACACTATTGTTTCCCATCTTGAATTTGTGATAGTTTACATCATCTACTTATTTCACTTGCCCTACAAAATTAGCTGAGCTTAGTGAAGTGAAATCTAAACCAAATATTACCCAATTCAAAACTAGCAAAATATCGTTTAAACAGATTTACAGTGATATCTGATGACATATGCAAAGCCTGCAATGTGATTTCCAGCCCGGATGCTATGATAACACATGTAATAAACTTACCTTGTCCATCTTCTTTAAATACCAGCTCTCTTTTGTCTGCTTCATTTTCATTCTTTCCTCTTCTCCTGTTCTTTCCTCCCTTTCCTGAGGAGAAAGTTGAGGTAAGATTTATGAAAAGAACAAGATCATCCGCTATCCCCTTCTCTTCACCCTACACAAATATAACTGAAGATTCTATTGAGAACTTCGATTTCGACTGGAACTGGAAATTTTCACACAAAAAGTTGGTGGTTTGGTACAGGGTACCTGTGCAAATTGTGATTACTTAAAAAATGGGATGGTTTCTCCCACAAGGAAGATAAGGAGACGAGAAATCATCCAGATTGAAAAGATACATTGAATATGAACAAATACAACAAATGAATGATAAGTAATTTCATATGACACGAGTTTACTATGTATTTTCTTTTGTTAGTTCCCGTCGTTTTTTAGCTACCCTGTCTTGTTAGGACGTGTAAAAGAAGCTTGGTCGATGTAGCTGTGAACTTCGGCACAATATGGAGGCTTGTTTTTTTAATTCTGAAACTTTCAATGGCGAAATCAGGGGGTGGACATGAGCTACTTCTCTAGAATTCTGGGGGTTTTGAAGGTTCCATTTCTGGGTCTTTTTTCCAGTTTTCAAGTTTTTTTTTCAGCAAAATTTAACATGTAATTCCAATGGGACTTTTTGCAGGGGTTTGGGGCACGGGCCAGTAGGAAAATTTAAGCGGTGCTTAAGGGCATTTTTTATTTTTGGTATGTAAAATTGATCAGGCTATCTCTAGGTGCAGTTTTTAGTCCCTGACACGCGTTTATAATAAGAAAAATCCACTATGAATTTCACGATAATTCCTTTAGAATCCTGTTTCGAACGTTTTGCTCAACCAATCAAAACGCTGAATACTACCATATGCTACCAGAACCAAAGGTATCTTGACCAGAAGCCTCCAGAACACTACCATATCCTCAACAAGCTGCCAAATCAGGCAGTCAGCTGGCGGTTATGTCCGAACCGTATCTATAGGAACTGTGGGCGAACCCACAGTTGAGTGGGTCAAAATTTTCATGTATCTTGATTAAGCAGGAAGAACTTCCAAGATAAATATAGACTGCTCCAGCGATATATAGACCCAAATAAAACAGAGGAGGTAAGGAGGCCATGTAAATTCGAATAAAAAGGTCCCAAAATAGCTAACCTTGCTTCAAAGAAGCCGAAGGTTTGAAGAATGGTGTAGAAAAGTAGTTTGGCCTTTCTGGAGTTAACAGTTTAGTTTCTTTTATTCAGAAAATCTGACAGCCCAGCCTCAGTCTTTCTTCATGGAGGGCTCTGGAACAGCCCTGTCTCTCTTCACCAGAAAAACAGACAATCACATCCATCATTTTCTTTGTAGAATGGCAGCTGTTTTAGGGGGCAAGAAAACCAAACTTTACTTTTTGAAAGAAACAAATAAAAATGAAATCTACCTACAAAATACATGTTGAGCTACTTAATTTTAGGTCAATGGGAACTGCAGCTGTTCAACATCAGCATAGTAGACAAATACATACTATGCTGCTTTGCTACTTACTACAGGACTTCTTACATGGAAGTACCTACTAACCTGCTACCAAAATATGTTTTCTGGTACCCTCCAATAAGTGGATCCATACATGCATATTAACAGTAAAAAACGCATTACATGGCAAAACGTGCTCTCCTAGAACACCAGGCAAAAATTCTAGACAGTCTGCACCTAAAGCTGTGTTTTTGGCAATCCGGCAGGATAAAGGCTGAGAGGCTTGGCACAAACATCGAGAAAATACGATAAAAAAGGCCGGAAATCTGTCATTTTATTTCTCCATGGGGTGGGACAGCTCCGATAGCAGTTGATGCCGGAACGCGGCGGGCAGCACGGCGACAGAAGAATGTGCATCAGCGTATGGGCGGGAGGGGCAGAGGGACACTATCTCAATAAGTGATTGAAGCCTCAAGTGAGTGATCAAAATCAAGGAGTTGAAAAATATAATGAACAGGTAATTTTGACACATTAATATTTCAACATCTCCCAGACATTAATATAGCTAATCTAAAACAACACAGCGAATCTGAACTAGCCTTGTCACAATTCAGCAAGCTGGCATGTAGAGCTAAAAAACACTGAAGTCCAATCCTTATTTAAAATCCAGCCTCTTAAAAGACTTAATCTTCTTACTTCCTCGTGTACTTACCCTTATTCTTAGGCATGGTTTACAGCTAATGCAGCTGATGAGCTTGAATTCAACAGTTGAGAGCAATCGGAATCAGGGAAGTTGTGCGAACCAGTAAAAGATGCTTTACCCTGAACTGCAGGTTAAAGAAACGGGCGCAATATTTTCTGTCTCCTTTGCCCTTATTGCTCTATTTCCAACCAATTTGCAGAGATAGCTGGACAGCTGTGCGCAAGCAAACCACACGGAAATAGGTAATCCAATACAAATCCAACGAATGAATACACTTTTGCACTTCACAACACACGCGGCGCCTGCACAGGACGTAACTGGCGCACGCGCAAACTAGTGGCGCACTTTTTGGTGCTGATAGTATGACGTCATTAAAATAATTTTCTTAGTATATGACGTCATACAAAGACAAGTTCTTCCTAGGATTGGGGAACGTGAATCATAGTTCCCGAATATGAGTCACCAATGACGTAAGGGTCATCCTCGTGAAGGGAAAGGTCTAGTAGAAAGAAAAAAGTTTATCCAGATTGGTGGGATAGAAAGGGCTGAAAATCTAGAGACCTCCAGAATTATTTCCCTGTCGCCGCCGCCCCGCTACGGCGCGTCGTTTTTGCTGATTGCTGTGCAGTAAAGTAATAGGTATGTAGGTTGTTGCTATTACCCTTTGTTTTCAATTTACTGTGTAATTATGTCAATGTTCGCATCAGTCACCACCAACCAACGGGTGATTTAATTTTGTTGAGCCCAATTTGAATTACAATTCATAACCCACATATATTCCATACGTTCTTTGATTTTTTTCACCATAGGTAAAAATAAACTCCAGTGTAATATACAAATAAAAATAGCAAAACGCTCAATGTGTAGCAATTTACCTAAACTTCAAATGACACTAGTGAATCCTGCTTTCAGCATTTTCTATGCTATGTATACCAAACTTCAGTGGGGAAACTGGTCAACATTCCCAGAAATGGCTATGTTCCCAACAATGGGAACATAAACCCATATTTGGAAATGCTTGCTCCATAAATGGCAACACAAGTTCCCACGGATGGGAACACTCGAACGACCTTTTCACAAAACTCAACAGGAATCTAGAAAAGATCAAGGGAATCTTTCTACCTGGTTATTTTCTACTCATCTTAAAATTTGAGGGGGAGTTCTGGTATTGGTGAAGCAGATGTCACAGGAACATTCCAGATCGTCACCTGGGGAAATGTTTTCAAAACATCCCCAGATTAGCACTGGGAAATGTTTTCAAAATATCCCCACATTCTGAAAGAAAATCCCCAGAGGCAAAACGGATGAAAGGAGGGAAGGTTTGAGCAGTGTAAAGTGGTGCCCAGAGGTGCACTCAGACTCTGGAAAAGGGATGATATCCCCAAACTAGGAATAAGGGACCATGGGCATACTCAAACAGCTTGAAGGCATATCCCCTGACCCGACCTTACCTTATCAAACCAAACCAAACCAAACCAAACCTAAACCTAACCTCTGCAAAAACTCCCCTTTCTATCTGTCTGAGCACGCCACTGATCACGTGGGCGCGTCCCTCTGCTAAACTCCCTCTCCAGTGGTCTGAGCATGACTCTGAGGATTTTCTTTGGAATATGGGGATATTCTGACAAAATTTGCCAAGGTGGCAATCTGGCATGTTCCAGTGTGCAAAGTATGGCATTTTCGATGAGATCTCGTCGGTGCGAGTGCCCTTGGAGACAGGAGCGAGTGGTGCGAATTTTATCAGCCTGGTGCGAATTTGCAAGACTGGTGCGAGGAAGTTGACACTGAAAACTAAAAAAAATTATGACTGAATAGTTAGGATGACACAGGAGGGGGCCTTATAAAAAGTCCTTAACTAACTAATAAGAGAGGTAGTATTGCATCGTGTGGGTAGGAATGTGTGCGTTTTTCTCCCTGGTGTATGGCAGATTGGTGCGAATTTTTTTTAGGCTGGTGGTGCGATAATTTTGGATGGCTGGTGCGACTCGTCTGGCCTGCTGCCATACTTTGCAGACTGGGGCATGTTCCTGTGACATCTGCTTCACCATTACCATTATACCTTGAATAAGGAAATCTGTCTTTGAACGCTTCCTCATATATTTGTCTACACTGTGTGATCCAGCCCCAACAGTGCAGAACAATGAAAAGATCACTCTGAAACTGTAACCTGACAAATCCTATTTTGTTGGATAATTGTTGGGGAAAGTATATGAAAAATAATAGAGTAAAACAAAATTTCAAAATTGTAAGCTGTAGAAATATTTTTATTGGAGTCACAGTTTCAGCCCACCATGTGGATGATGAATGAGGAAATAGAGGAAAACTGTGCTTTTTGTCTGTTTAGGAAGTAAGTGGTGCTTAAAAATGGTATTGTCACATTTCCTAAGCTCTGTTATATTGATTTGTATCATAAAGTTTGTAGTTGTTGCAGTTTTCATCCCCAAAATTGTTCAAATCATTCCGTAGTGTTTTGATTATGTATTTTGCGCCACTGCATCAACTCGAGATTTACTTGGGTTCTTCATTCATAGGCAGATCCAGGGAGCAAAGGGGCATGTGCCTGAAAGGTTGATGGTGCCCCCCCCGAAATGCTGCTTCCCCTTCCCCCACCTCTCCAGAATGCAAAAATAGGCACTCACCGATAGGATTTTGCGCCCAACTGATAGGTTCAGCTGGTCAAAAGTGGCGCCCCTGGTCTGGATGGGGCACCTGCCCCTGATCGGCAATCTTGGATCTGCCTATGTCTTCATTCATTAATTTTATATTTTTTATAAAAAAATTATATTTCAAGTTGTTTCCAGTACGGCTGCTGGAGTCGGAGTCTCACTAAAGTCACCAAAGGGACTTGTCATGGACACCCTTACCCCACCACCCGAACGAGCAACTCCCTCAATTGAGGGTTAATTTAAAAGTCAAAGTTTAACGTCCAACAAAGCACAGGGGCGGCCACCCTGTTCAGGTCACACTCTCACCAGTCACTTGCCTGCCGACCTACATCGGGTCAATTATTGAGCGTCGGGCGTCTCAGTGGAACCGATCCCAATCCTGGACATGCACTGCCACTGTATGCCCCTGAGCAGCGGGCGGGCACCCAACGCTCTACCAACTGAGGCGGCTGTTTCTTTCAGTTTCAAAGTACCTCATGGGAACAAGGCAGAGCATATTATTGGGAAATCGACCAGTCTTGTCCAGTCTTGAATATATATCAGTCTCATAAATCCCAGGAGCGCAAGAGTGTCGTCCTCCCTCGTCGTCGCGAACGATGGTCGCCTCCTGCGTTTTCCTCTCACTATATTCGTTCAGCCCGGGCCTGGTCGTGAGCGTCGCTGAGGTTGCTTGCGTAGAGTGGCCGCCTCGAGCAAATTCGGGTGGCCGTACATCCCACCTCCCAGGATGCGAAAATCGACGCCCACCAATAGGATATTTGTCCCCTCCCCTCCCCCCAATGAAGTCCTGGATCCACCACTGGTGGGAAGCGATACCCCAGGGGGCGCTGAGGGTGTATGAGGGGGGACAACTGCCCACACCACCCCCTCCCATTGGCGACTACAGGGGGCTAGGGTCTCAAGCTTCCCCCCCGCCGCAAGATGTCAGAGTGCATGTAGTAAAAATGTACGCGGAGACTGATCGCAGGCAATGGTGGGAGAGGCTTGACTCTGTAGCCCCTCCCCAATGAAGCCCTCCCTGGATCCACCACTGCCCCCCGCCTTTGATGTGAGAACTGGCAATTCCGCGATAGAATTTGGCGCCCCCTGGTTGGATGACGCCCCCTTTCGACCGTTGCCCCGCTCTCTGGAAAAACCTAGATCCGCCTATGCCCCTTTCCCCTCGGTCATCGTCGAAAAACAGTGACGTTGCCCCTGCTACCAGGCAAGATAACCGTTTCCAAATATTGAAACTTGTTCCCAATAATGGTAACGAGTCTTCGGTACAGTATAACTAGGCATTTACTCCTGTAAAGCCTGTTTTGCAGGAGTAGGCCTTTTTCATTGGGCCGCCATTCATATTTAGTTAGGCTAACTGACATATTAAATTAATTCGGTAGATTTACACCTGTATTTGTTTCAAGCTGTCTGATATTCCAGTTTGAATTTTAACCCGCGCCCCACCGGGGGTCCAGCGCCACCTTCGCCCCACCGGGAGGGGGCCATCGATAGCCCCCCCTCTAACTCCGAAAATATGGGAGTTAGCGCAAATCTGCAAAGTGCAATAGAAAGCGCGTGAATTCAGTAAGAAATTACTTCACATGTTTTAGTGCTCAGGTCAATGGTTTGACCTCCGGAGGTCAAATTAGGTCAAGATCGGCTATTTTCACTCAAATATGCAATGCTTAAGCAAACTGGGCATAACTCTTATGCCATTAGAGCTATTGAGATCTGGTAAAGTACATTTGATAGGAAATTGTCAGTCCTTTTTCCGGTATGTGAAACGTAAAGACCTCCCGCCAGTGGTTTGACCTCCAGAGGTCACCTCGTGACCTAAGATGACCTGAGGTCACGAAAGGTCAGAAAGTGACCTTGCCGTATATCAAATGAAAGCCAATGACGAGACAAACACGATGGTGTTTGTTTCAGCGCTCTAGCTTAATTAGGTCAAAAGTTATTGTCAAAATACTGTTTTTGACCCCTGGTGACCTTGGATGACCTTGGAGAGGTCAAAGGGCAAATATGGCCCCTGGAATCCGTGAAAGGGTGTCTAAGAACGCTTTTCTGATCAAGCTGAGCATTTTCAATCGCTTTTGTGACTTTTATATCATAAGGCAGCTTTTCCCCATGCTTTTTCAATGGGAGAGGTCACCTCGTGACCTGACCTCAGGGCACGAAATCGAAAAATCCCGAATATACACGTTGTAAGCCCTGGAAGGGTCATGAAGTGTAGGAAGTTTCAAATTGATCGACTTCGAAATGTAGCTCTTACAGAGCTTTAAAGTTGAAATGAGGTGACCTTGGTTGGCCTCGTCTGGTGACCTGACCTTGGGTGACCCGGGGTAAAACATTTTAGGGATGGTGGGAAAATGATGTCGTGAGAGGTAGAGCCTTCAACCGCGGCGCTGCGCCTCTTCGTTTTTCTGCTATCCCGGAAAAACCTTAGGGGGCCATCGATGGCCCCCCGGTGGGGCGAGGGTTAAGGGAAAATGCGTTTCCAATTATGGTACAAGCGTTTCCAAATATGGGTTACTGCTCCCATTGTTGGGAACTTAGCCATTCTTGGGAACGCCGACCACAGTTTCGCCCACTACCTGCAAAATGTGACCAAGACCTAGTCCCTGTGGCCAGAATGTGGTCCGGATTATACTGTCATTGAAGTTCATTAAGTGCTAAGTGACAACTCTACAGTGTATGCTGATTGGTGGCCAGATGCAGATCATATTTTGACCATGGAAGCTAAGCAATCGCCTTCCCGCTCTTTGCGTTACATAGGTAATATATGAACCTTCCTTTGCCGTTCAAACAATTTCGTACCGAATCAAAGTGTGGATTCCCAAAAGAAATTGGATGCATCGCCATCATAACCAGAGCCGGACGTTGCTCCATCCGTTGCAGCAGGTGTGTGGACGACGCTATGATACTGTTGGACCCGGTGCCGGAGCCTGTGGTGCACCGTCTGCTGCGGCTGACGGGCACAGTGCGGCAGTGGACCTGCTCCGCGCCGCACCGGCTTCAGGTGGACTCCCTCACCTTCCCCGTCCGCCGGCACCGGTTCATCGCTTGGCTGCAGCTGGCGGACGGCGACAACCAGCTGCAGCTGCAGCTGCGGTGTGACCAGTGCCGGCTGAGCTGCTGCCGCCAGCTGACGGTCCGCTGCCGGCCGCTGCTGGGACCGCGGCAGCTGCAGCCGGCGCTGCTGGTCTGTGCTGGAGAGGACGGCTCCGTGGAAGCTCCCCTGACGAGGACGGGTCTGCCGCCGCCGCTGCCGAGCGGATCCTGGCCGGAGCGCGGCTGCTGCAGGCGCTGCTGGCGGACAAGCTCTCCGAGCACTACCCAGAGCGGCCGGCGCGGACCTTCTCTCTGTGTGCGACTGTGGTGACCGTGCGGCTGCGGCTGACACGGCACAGGGCGCTGCTCATGTCGCCAGAACAGCTGTGGCGCGCCGTGGCGGCCGAGCTGCGCGATTCCGACATCGACCTCGACAACACCAAGGTGCTGGCGTTTCTGGCGTGTGCTGAGTCGTCGCCGCACGTCGCCAGCGTGGAGGGCGGAGCCCGTGGCGTGGTGTGGCGTGGCGGCGGGGGTCTGGCGCTCTGTCCGGCCGCGTGTCTGTACACGTGGCCGCGGAGTGCCGCCGACATCGTGGCGCGGTTCACGGACGGCCGCGAGGTGCCGCCTGGCTGTCTGGACCAGAGTTCGGGCCGCGGCCGCCGCTGGGCCGTGCTCAGCACCACACTGGGAGCCGCCGCACACGAGCTGGGCCACACCCTGGACCTGGGCCACGCCGAGCACGGTCTGATGGCGCGTGCCTACGACGACTTCTGGCGGTACTGTGTGCTGCCGGACATCTCGGTCGGCGGTGAGACGGTCCCGCTGCCGACGCTGCCCACGGCCGGAGCTCCCCCGCCAGACACCGCTGCGGCGCCAGCTGTCACGGCCAGGCGGTACCGGTGCGTCCCGCCCCGGACGACGGTACGTTCCTGGACCCGGCCAGCGCCGCCGTACTGTACCACCACGCCTGGTGTGTACCCTGTGACGGCGGGTACCCGACGTCTGCCGTCAGTATCTCCTGACAGACTGAGGGTCAGCTCCCAGCGGCCCCTGCGCGTGGCGCTGTGTACAGTCGGGGACGGCGAGGCGCGTATGCTGGCGCATCAGGAGTTTACAGGGGCAGAGACGGAGACCGATCTGCTTCCGTGGCTGGCTGAAGTGGTAAGGACATGGCGTGGTCTCGGCACAAATGGACATCAGCAAGAACATCCAGAGGAAGAGAGGGAAGTGGGGGAAGGATGGACAACACGAAGAGGAGGACATAAAGGTTAATGCGTTCGAAGGTGGAGCGGTTTTGTGCTGTTCTGATGGAGACCAGCGACTGACAAAGAAGAGAGCATGCCACCCCGCCGAGGCTTTCACTGTTCTTGTGGAGAGCGAGGGTTGTGGGATTGCCAAACGCACTTTAAGGCTGTGATGTTTTCTTTTTCGTATTATATATTTGGTTGTTATATTTCTTGGCTTTAGAACATCTATTTTTTAGAGTTCAGCCCTAACTAGTCATTGTTGGACAATTTTGCATTAGGTAGGGCAGAAAATGTTAGTCCCTATTAAAGGGACCACGGCTCATTCATAATGGGATTTAAACTGAGATAGTCATATAATATGGCATGCGGAGAAACCTCTTGATCGATGTTTCTTTTGTCCCAGAACTTTTGGTATCCAGAGAATATATATTTTTTAAATGTGCCTCTGCCTACCCCGTCCTCCCCTGTTGGTCATGTGATATGGGGCGACCATAAGTAACCATGGCAACGTGACGTAATGTTCAGTTTTCTTGTGTTTACAAATTGTTCTCGCTTGGACCTCTTTCAAACATATGTGCTAAACGCGACTTTAGTACTGGTGATTGTGTATACGTGAAACCTGTTTCAAGGATTTGTTTCAATCGTTAAATATGTTTTAATGTATCAAAATAGCAGACATTTTGTACGCCACTTTGGGCCCTAATAGTAGCCTCTCTTAACTAAAGACGGTTCATTTGTATTCATATTTATTTATGGCGCAAATTAACAGGTTCAATGAAACACAAAACGATACCAGATCGTGACGTCACTCCGATGTGAAGACTTTTTACCTCTGGTAAAGAAAAGTTAAGTAACATGAAATATTGGGCTCATGTTCATTTTTCATCAGAAATAAGGTAGAATTCAACATTATCAATAAACAATGCCCCTGAAACCGCCCCAGTGTGGATTGCACCGGGGTGCCACAGGTAATGTGGCACCTTTATGATAAGATTCAAAATGAGGTCAGCATGTTGCGAGCATACTGGCGAAACCCAAGGTTTGTTGGTTTATTTGTCTCAGAACTCGCCGTACGCGGAGAGCTGGCGGGTATTGAAAGCGAGCCCTCCGCCGATCCCAGCCCCTCTGCGTACCGCCGCCCAGAATTCTAACCCCCGCCCTCCCCCCTGCCTCCAGCCTTGAGGTCCAGAGCGGGAACGAGTAACGTAAAATGTCAAAAGGCAGTTCGCTTTACGAAACGCTGATTCTCCGGAGCAGATTGTGAGGGGAGTGGAATGCGAAACCACGGGTTTTGGGTACGCTGTGCGCGACTGCTGGTTCTGTTCAGATCCCATGGAGGTGCCGTGCTCCGTTTAACGCCATTTAAGGGGCAGTGCAATCATGTTCCTGTAGTTGTTGATGCCGGCATGTTTTTTTCTAGCGGGGCTTTGCAGCTGGCATATGTCCAGATCTCTAATGAAGACTTCTAATAGGATCAGATGGATTCGAACTTTGTCCTGTTCGCTAAGGCCCTGAGCACCCCCACAGGGATAGGGGAGCCCACACCTTTCTTTCCGTGTCTCAGGTGGGATCCGACAGAACTGGAATATTTTATCGCGAGGTTAAGCGAAACGGTGCGAGGAGTAAAAAGGGGGATAGTATATTCTTAGCAAGAAGTTCCAGTTCTACTGACGAGCACGCCCCCCCCTTTGCTTCCCAACTTTTTGTGGGTAGCGACGTTTTTTCTTAGGCCTCTGTTTATTGCCTTTTTTAGTCTTTTCAGGGAAGTTCAAGGCCTCTGTTTATGGCCTTTATTAGTATTTTAAGGGAAGTTCAATTAGGAGGAACTTCCCCATCCCTAAAATTAGGGAACAATGCTGCTAGCAATATTTCAGGCTGAACGTTGCCATGGCTACCACTGCCAGCTTGTTTTTTTCACCTTTTTTATCGTACTCATTAAGTTCATTTGCTTGGTTTGGTTTTTCTCCATATTTGTAACTGCAATTCCACGATACAATTTCTCGCATTGCATGCTCGGTACCCGAAATAGCTCGTTGCCATCGATGGCAATTCCGATCAGGGAAGTTATTTGTGGCTTTACTGGTAGTTATCATGTCCCCCCTGTGACCTTCGCTGGTGATCTGTTAGACTGTTCATTAGCATGTCCATTATTTTTGCCGGCTACACTCGACAGGCCCTTGCGTTTTCTATTGTGTGGTACAGTTCCTTGTCTTCTCAGATCTCATAGTGAGGCATCGGCTCGTTTCTGACTGACTGAAGTCTGCGTACCGACGCTCGATTAAAAGCACTTGACGAACGGACAGGCTGCTGCCTGAGCAGGTTTTCTGGTCTCGTTTGCTTTGTGATGAAGTATGAACGTCCCACGAGGTCACGTTCTTTCGATCCTGTCAAGGTGCGTAAAGTTCCGAGGAACATGACTTCCAGTCTGGTTCTGTCGTGTCTCCTCATGAAGCTCCCGCGTCGGGGTTTTACCCGTCAGCTGTCGCCCTGATCGGTGTCGACTGTTTATTTCTAGTGTATTTTATGTGATGCTGATGTCTTTCAATGCGACAGATTGTTTAACTTTTGCTATTTTCATGCTTTATACTTTATGAGTGCGGTACTTGCCACTCGGTGCCAATTGTATGCATTTTGTTGGTCATTATAGTGGATATTAAAGTTCCTGTTTAACTCTCATTCTCGCGCCCAGCTGCCAGTCATATTGAACCCCAATCGTAGTGACACATACATCCATACCAAGATCGGCTCTGAGGTTTCGTGTCACATTCACACAGCGATTGAGGCGATTTCGACTGATGTGAGACGCGTGTGTGGAATTCTGCCGACTTGCAGTCAGTCCCTATCACCACTTGTGTTGAGGTTGAGATAATGTATGCTGATTGTATATCTGTATAGGCAGAAGCTTGGTGTTGGCTGCGAGGCCGGTGAGAGCTGGTGAGTCACAGCCGTAGGTTTGAGTGGGTACTGTGTCGCCGCCTCAGTCCTGCTGGAGGCTCCCAGCAACGGCCAACCTGAACCCGTCGACGAGGAATCACTAACTGTTCCATTGACCCCCGATGTATTTCCTTTAAAAAAGCTCTTCCATTCGAAAGCCGTTCTTATCACAATTGTTACTCGCTCTAGTAATGCGGCCAATACACGATTCGCGCCCGGACTCGCTCTCTACATACCACTTCAGATCACAGCGAATTAGAATGGCAGTGACTCACTGACAGCCGTATGTTAATCCCCCTTATAAATAACCAACAGTGACGCATGCACATTCACGGCGGACGGGCTATAATTGCCACGTCACCTAAGCACGTCATCAATATACAGCGCAGGCCAACAGTTCTGCCTTCGTCCCGAACCGTGTAAACACACTGTCGTCGAGCGGCTCAGATTAATGCTCCGCCCACCACCAACGAAAATATACAGTCACAATGGTGCCAATGGCCTCTGCTGCGGGTTGTCGCGGCCGGCGGCGCTCAGTCCGCGAAGTGGCCATACAAACGGGCTCTGCAACATCTCGCAGCCATAGAAAGACAGAGTGTGACTGCTGCTGCTAGATTCTTTTCTATTATTTTCAGTATGACTTGTATAGAAATTAAACTTGTACCATTTCCTTCTGATATATTTTCTTTAAAATGCCAGTCATCCAAATATAATGATGTTCCTTATAGATAGGAGTGCACGGAGTAGAAGATTGTTCCGTTGGAGTGAGGTGCACAGCAATATTTAGTGTCAGATACCCGTGTTTCGATCTGATAACGCAGAAAGCGCACCCGGCACTTCATTTATACTATACGATGAAGATACACGGATTCAGGGAGGTCGCTGAAATACACTACTCCCCACACCTTTAACGTACAACTGCTCGACCTCCATTTGGCTCGTGATCTGCACTCCTCCACGACGGTGCCAGGCCACAGCACAGCGCGCACACAGCCGCGACCATTCCCGCGCGCCGCAGCGGTCCGTGCAGTGGTGCGCCGGCGGTGAGAGGTGCTCTGCGAGCACTAATGGAGCCGGTGGCGACGCCACACTGCCGCGGCTGACGGCAGCATCAGTCAGAGGCGTAGATGGTGCCAGCACCAGTCGGCAGCACAGATGGTGCCAGCACCAGTCGGCAGCACAGATGGTGCCAGCACCAGTCGGCAGCACAGATGACGCCAGCACCAGTCGGTAGTACAGATGGTGCCAGCACCAATCGGCAGCACAGATGACGCCAGGCACCAGTTAACGTTACAGATGACGCCAGGCACCAGTCGGCGTTACAGATGGTGCCAGCACCAATCGGCAGCACAGATGACGCCAGGCACCAGTTAACGTTACAGATGACGCCAGGCACCAGTCGGCGTTACAGATGGCGCCAGCACCAGTCAGCAGAACTGATGGCGCCAGCACCAGTCGGCAGTACGGATGGTGCCAGCACCAGTCGGTAGTACAGATGGTGCCAGCACCAGTCGGCAGCACAGATGACGCCAGGCACCAGTTAACGTTACAGATGACGCCAGGCACCAGTCGGCGTTACAGATGGCGCCAGCACCAGTCGGCAGAACTGATGGCGCCAGCACCAGTCGGCAGTACGGATGGTGCCAGCACCAGTCGGCGTTACAGATGGTGCCAGCACCAGTCGGCAGCACAGATGACGCCAGGCACCAGTTAACGTTACAGATGACGCCAGGCACCAGTCGGCGTTACAGATGGCGCCAGCACCAGTCGGCAGAACTGATGGCGCCAGCACCAGTCGGCAGCACAGATGGCGCCAGCACCAGTCGGCAGAACTGATGGCGCCAGCACCAGTCGGCAGTACGGATGGTGCCAGCACCAGTCGGCAGCACAGATGACGCCAGCACCAGTCGGTAGTACAGATGGTGCCAGCACCAATCGGCAGCACAGATGACGCCAGGCACCAGTCGGCGTTACAGATGGTGCCAGCACCAGTCGGCGTTACAGATGACGCCAGGCACCAGTCGGCGTTACAGATGGTGCCAGCACCAGTCGGCAGTGCAGATGGTGCCAGCACCAGTCGGCGTTACAGATGGTGCCAGCACCAGTCGGCAGTGCAGATGGTGCCAGCACCAGTCGGCGTTACAGATGGTGCCAGCACCAGTCAGCGTTACAGATGGTGCCAGCACCAGTCGGCAGCACAGATGGTGCCAGCACCAGTTAACGTTACAGATGGTGCCAGCACCAGTCGGCAGTGCAGATGGTGCCAGCACCAGTTAACGTTACAGATGGTGCCAGCACCAGTCGGCAGTGCAGATGGTGCCAGCACCAGTCGGCGTTACAGATGGTGCCAGCACCAGTCAGCGTTACAGATGGTGCCAGCACCAGTCGGCAGCACAGATGGTGCCAGCACCAGTCAGCGTTACAGATGGTGCCAGCACCAGTCGGCAGCACAGATGACGCCAGGCACCAGTCGGCAGTACAGATGGTGCCAGCATCAATCGGCAGCACAGATGGTGCCAGCACCAATCGGCATTACAGATGGTGCCAGTACCAGTCGGCGTTACAGATGACGCCAGGCACCAGTCGGCGTTACAGATGGTGCCAGCACCAGTCGGTAGTACAGATGGTGCCAGTACCAGTCGGTAAGACTGGAGCAGTTGGCACCATTCTCTGTCATCAGCACCACTCCGCATCGTCAACAACAGTCGCTAGCATCAGCACCATTGTTGGCACCAAACAAATATCAATACCAGTGACCAGGGTGAATACCAGTCACTAGTGTTCGCACCAGTGTCACCACTCGTCATCAGCGTTAGTACCCGTGGTCAGTATCATCACCATTTCCCAGTCTCGGCACCAGTCACCAGCAGTCTCTGTTTCCATCACCAGTAATAGCACCAGTCACCAGCTTCGGCATCGAGGCCCAGTGTCAGCACCAGTCGGCCGTGTAGCTGAAGTCTCTGAAGAGCCGCTGCTCCCTCTCGCTGAGGTGGCCGCCCTCTGGCGGCGGCGTCAGCACCGCCCGCTCGTCCGTGAACTCCTCCTCGAAGTTGGAAACGTCCTCCACGTTGCCCTGCCGGGCACAGCAGGTGGTCTTCTCACGGTCGTCACTCCAGAGCTGCCAGCAGCTCGCGGTATGGTCTGGAACACAGTTGTACTGGGAAGCAGCGGTGGTGACGCCCTTCTTATAGCGCCGGCTCAATTCTGGTGTGACTGGTAGTTCAGGGGGCTGCTAGGGATTGCCCTCTTGGACTTTGTTAGACCTGGATCTAACTTTTTGATCACCTCTCGTGTTTCCAACAAAAGCGAAATCGAGCTAAGCCGGGGACCGTTTCAAGGTTAGTTTGGATACAGTTCCAGGTGAAGACCATGCCAGCTAGAAGTGAAAAACGTAGCCATTTATTTTATATTACCAAGTCCTGAATTAGGCAATGTAGTCAATTATTGTCAGTGATTTAACGTTACAAAATATTGAACATTAATATTGTTTTATTGTGGGCACTACTTATTTCATTTTCTTGTACCTATTCACTATTTAGGCACGGTTTGAAAGTCACCATTTGATTTTTGAAGTGCGATACGTGAAGTGTGTCTTGAACTTTTGTCCGATCGGCAAAACTGTTCCTTTGCGGGGAGCGTTTTCAGTAGGTACATTTCACATGCCCTCGTCGGCGCTGTATTTGCGGCGACTAGGTCAAACAAATGTAGTGAAAGTGCTTCGAAATGTTTTACAGGATGGAGAAAGTAGTTCTTCATTTTTATTTTACCATTGGTATTGCTTTTAGCCTCCACTATATATATATAGTGGAGGCTGTGCGAATATGAAGTACTATTTTTCTGCATCAGTGGTCTCAGCGCTGGCCGGTGATTACAATGAACTTTACTTTAGCCGACTCGCAAGGTCGTTCAGTACCATCTCTATCGCGGGGCCAAAACAAATGCTCTGCTCCTCTCCGTGACGTCATGAGAACGGTGGCAGCTGCACATCCGTGATTCAACGTGTGTGATCTGAGATCATTAGCGCGGTGGGTTCAGGTGCCCTCGAGAACGGAGAGGTTATTTATAGCCGACAAAAGAGCCGCCCGCCGTCCCTGCTACCCGCCTCAGCTGAGCCGGCTAATCTCGGAGGCGGCACTCACCACCACAGGCACGAACGGCGGCTGCACGCGCCTGGCTGCCAGGCCCTCCCAGTCCACATCGGCGAAGAGAGCCTGTCGGCGCACGTGCCAGGCGCCCCCTGTGTCCGGCGCCCAGCCGATCGTCGGCCTCCTTCCGCAGCAACTGCCGGCGACCGCGGTCAAAACACACTCCAACTAATCAGAACAGGTTCCAACTAATTAATTCATGTTCCAACTATCGGAACACACCTAAGTTCACCAGAATACGATCCTAATAATAAAGGCACGCTTCAACTAATCAGAGCACGCCTCAACTAATCAGGACACTATCCAACTAATCAAGGTACACCGGGGGTATTTCAGACATTTTGCGATAGCGTGTGGAAATAGAGCAAACAAAACTATATTTTAATTAATAAAAGGACACCATGGAACTCCCGCACAACTCTAAAAACAAGCTGCCACGGGTTTCAGCGTTTTAATAGTTTTGGGAGGAACTTCTGAATGGCAAAGGCAACTTGCGACAATTCCATCTAATTTCAATCATTCAATCATTTCGACCACGTATGTATCAGCTACAGGCGCTCGGGTCGTAAAGATACAGCAAGGTAGAACAAAACTGTCAGATGCAATAACGCGGTAGAAGTTGTATTTTATCATGTCAAAGATCCATTAAATGTGGTTTGTCACTTCACATGTCGGAATGTGTAGAACAAGACTTAAAACTGGATAAAAACTAAAAACTAATGGCATAGCCGTGCACCTATCATAAGAAACCCAACGAGCAAGAGATTTATAACGTTATTGAATTCATACTGGATAAAAATAATCGATTTTGTCCCGGGGCACCGGGGAGCTTGCGTGGTTGTACCTGTTGCAGCCCCAGTTCCTTGCGTCAGACAGCTGAACAGTGACGAATCCAGGCGGAGCAAAAGGCGTTTTTTAGAATCATCCAATTACATAGCGCCCCACGCTTGGACGGTTGTAGCGCCACTGAGCCGCCTGAGGCTGTGTGCCGCGGAGCCGCCACCAGAGCTGCCGGTGCTGGGCGCCTCAGCGGCCACTCACCCGCCGCAGAATGGCCACAGCCGGCAGCGACAGATGGCGCGGGTAGTGCGGCCGGCCATGCACGATGCGGTGGAACACCTGCTGCTCGTCCCTGCCCGGGAACGGCGACTCGCCCACCAGCATCTCGAACAGCAGCACGCCCAGCGCCCACCAGTCGACGGCCGGCGTGTAGGACAGCTGGGTAAGCACCTCCGGCGCCAGGAACTCGGGCGTGCCGCAGAAGGTGCCGGTCTGGCCGCTGGCGCCCACGCCTTCCTTGCACAGGCCGAAGTCGGCCAGCTTGGCGAACCCTTCGGCGTCCAGCAGCACGTTGTCCAGCTTCAGGTCCCTGCAGGACAGGTTCTCGCGAATCAGAGGATTTCTGCTGCCGTAGACATCATGGGAATTATCAATATCGTGGCTTGTGGTAATCATCGCACCGAATGATCATCGTGTCTTTTTCCGGACTTCTTTTCTGCTTATAGAAAAACCAAATATATAGTACAGCTCCTGGTAAAACCCATTAATTTCTAGTAGAACGGATATATCAGGCTGATGTAAGACTGAGTTCCAAAATGGCGCACTGAATTGGTTTTGCGTTCTAAGGTTTCTCAAACTAAGCTTCAAATGCGAGGAGAACAAAAAACTATCAGAAACGGACTCATCTCAAACACCTACAGTGTCGTGAGGGTAAACATTTGTTTCACTGTTTCTCTCCATACTGCGCGCAGCATGGTTTGTGGTGGTCATATGCGCGTTCCGATGTTCCCTTCGTTCCGATGTCATTTCGGCTCTAGTGATACCAGGGTGCGCCTCTGCCAAGGCAAGATACTAACGTAAGGACTCTCTTTACGGCTTGTGCGTGGCTGTACCACTTCAGCAACCTCAGAGACAGTGCAACATTTAGAAGACTGGTTAGTTTGCTAAGAGGAGGTCCATTGTCTGGCAACCTGGCGCACAGAACCGCCCGCTCCCCGTACGCACCTGTAGATGATGCTGTTGTGGTGCAGGAACTGCAGCGCCAGAACGATGCAGGCGGCGTAGAAGACAGCTCGCGGCTCCTCGAACGTGCCCGACGTGTGGATGTGCGTCATCAGGTCCCCGCCGGCCGCGTACTCCATCACAAAGCACACGTGACTCTGCCGGACAGGCACTCTCGGTCAGCAGGTCCGATGTCACGCCACCATGCAAAACCATCGCACTGCGAGCGCCCGTCGACTATAGCTGGAATGTGTGCGTGAGTTTTACATATACCCGGAAACGCACAGGTCGGAAACCGCTTCGGCAGTGCTATATAATGGTTTCAACGGATATTTTATTCGTTTCTTTCAATTTTGTTGGTGCCTTTTACAGAATTTGTTTTTTTTTTTGAAGTTTAAGCAATAATCAAGTTATTCTGATCCTTCGGCTTTTTTGTTCGCATTCGGCTGTGGTCCATATCGTTTCATAGCTATCGGTGCTCACCCTCGTCTGAAGGCAGCCGAAGAGGTTGACCAGGAAGGGGTGCCTTACAGAGCTGGCTAGCTCCAGCACCCTCCTCTCGGTCCGCAGTGAGTCCACCTCGTCCCGCGTCAGCACGTCACTCTTCTTCAGTGCCTTCAGGGCGTAGTACTCCCCGTACTGCAGCACTGGCTCAGCACTACCTGCCGAGCGTGAAGGAGCGACGGAACGTTCAGCTGGTTCACCTGAACCAAACGCAGCATGTCATACGCACGGGACTGAGGGGGCATGCGCCGTACTCAGCACCGCCTACTGAACGTGCAGGACTGAGGGAGCGTTCTCCTGGCTCAGTACTACTGGACAAACACACAGGACTTCGAGAGCCCCTCCCCTTCCTCCCCCTGCATCCACCACTGAACAGACTGTCAAATAAGTATCGACCCATTCTGTGGTGCTCAAGGGTCCAGGATAGGATTTTTATTAAGTTTCATGCCTAAAAGGTGCCCGAGCTATCATGATTATTGATGATTGATTAGGCACAGGTCGCTCAAGCATCTGATACTGGATCGCTCAGTACCCGAGGGCTGGACAGATAGTAATCAGTTTGTGCGCCGCTGACCTTGCCGAAGTGGCCGCGGCCGAGGACAGCGACTGTCCGGAAGTGGCGCAGGGTGAGGTGGCCCGGGGACTGGCCCGGAGAGGGAGGGCCCGGAGAGCCGCGCGGGGTGGAGTCCAGTCGCAGGTACCGCGGCAGCCGCCACCCCACACAGTCCTGCCGGCGGCGGTGTGGTCAACCTCACGCGCTAGGTTTGTTGAAACTCCCGAACACTGTTCTCATTTGTGCATATGAAGATAAACGATGGCGGTTGTATGCTTGTTTCGATAATCCACATTGCTATTGTCCTCTCTGGGAAATTGTCGATTTATATATAGCTTACATCGATAGGATACTTCAGGAAGCACGATAGAAAATGTTGAATCAATCTGACATATCCGATGACATTTAAAAATGTCATCAAAGCATGTATGTTTTGCTCTCATGTACTACTATGCTCTTTATTTAGAGCTGAACACTGTTCTCCTTAGTTCGATCGGTTTGAATTAATATCGTCGCTACTTCTCGTACATGACCACAAATTCATGGGAACAATTTTTTCTAATATTGTCTTGGCCTATTTTGCACATACGAGATGAACATGGAACACAGTTTTTGCATCCATCCCATCCTGTCCCACCCGTGTCCCGTCCTGTCCCATCCCATTTTCCGGGACTTTTCAGGCAACACCGGTCTATTTCATCCCGTTTTAAGTGGACCAATGTCCTTCCATCCAGTGCTACTCTATCCCGCTTCCTGTACGACTCCCTAGCCTCTAGCCTCTAATGCACGCTGGGAGCAGCGTTCTCACCGAGTCGTCGTCGGGCTCGTCCACCAGGGGCTGCCCGCTGGTGCGGTGGGGGGACGCGGAGGAGCGCAGCTCCCGCTCACAGCTCCCCTCCGAACCCTCCGTCGGCGGTCGGATCCCAGATTTCACGAACCTGCTGGACGATCCAGCGCTCAAACGTGAGCTCCATGGAAAAGGGTTGAAATCCCTGCTCCACGGGCTATCTAGTGCATCGCTCTCTGACCCCTCGGTGGGCAGGCGTACCCCCTGGCTGGTCTGGGGGTCGCTCTCCGAGCCCTCGGTGCGAAGTCGCGGTCTCTGAAGGTCACTTTTGATTGCATCACTCTCTGAGTCTGTCACTGAGTCTGCTAGGGAAACCCGCGGGCTCCTCGATACGTCTGTTAGTGAGGAGTTGGAGCACAGTCGCACGGGAGGGCCGTCTTCGTCGCCAGCTGGTAGAATATCCGGTATCACCAGCACAGGGGGCACCACCTCAACACTCTTAGCACGCCCCCGCGGCCGCAGCACGACCGCTTCGTCACCACAGACCACTGCCTCCGAGTCGGCCGCCGTGTTCTGCGGCACCTGCGTGTCCAGCCTCCGGGTCATGGCCGGGAGCCGCTGCGGCGCCGATCCGCCTCTGTTGGAGAAAAACGCCACAATGACTGGCACGCCCCGGCGTGGTGCGACGCTGGGCGGGCTGCCAGCTGGACGCCCTCCAGCAGTCGTCGCCGGCGCGAATACCGTGAACACGGCGCCGCCCGCCACCGCCGTACATTTGACTCATCGGAATCTCTCTTGATGTTCCAGATCCGTGAACTTTCGGTTACAATTAGTGACTCAATGGCCATGCGCTAGCTTCAACTGGCTCGTTTGCCTTGGAGGTGTATTTGCTTAAGCCCATTTATATATAAAGATTCAGCTTGCGGAAAAACAATGAGTGATAGAAATACCGATGGGTGATATTAAATACTGAGAGCATTTAGAGGTAAATTATTCGTAGAAATTACATTCAACCTTCTCAGGGCTTAGTGCTATATTTTATTTTGCACAATCAACTCTAAAAGTCAAACAATTTGCCTCTACTCGTGCGGCAGGCCGCCCTGAATGAAGCCAAATGGCAAACTGAACGGCAGCGGAGGTTCTGACCTGGGCGCTGTTGCCGATCCGACGGGCGACCGAGGCCGCGAGAGGAGCGGCTCTGACGGACACGGGACAGCTGCCACAGGGGGCGGCTCGGTGGCGGCTTCACACCCCCGGACGGAGTCTGCCCTCGAAACTCTGCACTCAACGCCTGCGGAGAACGTCCAATTACCGGCGGGGCGGTGGTGGTGTACAGATTCAGCTTCCCTCGCTCTCGCGGTTCATGGAACAACTGTGGGCATGGGCTATCAAAATAGTGACCGCAAGTTGCTTGTCCTCAAGTGAGCACTGATATGAACATGACAGAGATGCAGATTTGACTTCTTTAGAGATGCAGATTTAACCGTCTTTTGATTTCCCCGCTCCTGCTAATCTCCTATGAACTTCGTCAACGGGGACTGATACGCCACTGATATAGCACTACTTCGGGGACTCCCTCCTCCCAACGATAATTTTGGACGTTTTATGGGATGATTAATCTCGGGAATTAATATATATATATATATATATATATATATATATATATATATATATATATATAGTTTTTCGAAAAATACTGCTGTCTGAATAGGGGCGGGAAAGAGTTCAAATGAGGACCTACGTCTGACACCCGAACAACTGCCAATGGTGAATGGCGCCGGAAACGAGGTCTTTCTGCGAGGGACACCCTCTAAAGTCATCTGAAAGGCGCCCGTGACTCGCAATGTCGACATGCAACTGGGTTTGCTTTCCATGAAGGGTGTCTTCGAAGCCCAACAAAGTCGCCCTTGCGAACCTAAGGGAGAGAGTGATATCGCCCCTTTGCTCTTTTGTACGTCCCTGGTGGTAGTACACTTACTTTTTGAGTGAGGCCTTTGCTGTGGGATGCTCTCCTCTCCTCTTGTTTGGCGCTGCGGCGTATTGACTGGCCGATTGTTCTCTTTATCCGAGAGCGCTCGTTCCACGGAGGGACATGTAGATCTCGGATGGTCAGGTTTCGGATCGTCCACGGTACTTTTGGTACTAAGTGGGTCATCTCTGTCCCTGGCACGTGACGAAGTCTTCCGGAGGGAAGAATAGGGGAAGACTCTCGGGGAAGACCCCGGAAGACTCTCGAGGGAGGGAAGACTGCGGTGGCTCTACGTTCACGAAAACA
Source organism: Lepas anatifera (assembly GCA_034440635.1). NCBI lineage: Eukaryota > Metazoa > Arthropoda > Thecostraca > Lepadidae > Lepas > Lepas anatifera. Next base: position 168,705 of record JAOTON010001897.1, on the reverse strand, counting down.
CCGTCAGATAATCGTGGACGTCCACTGAGTGTGCCCTCTGGCCTAACCCCTTTTTCTGATAGCTGCGAGCGGCCCCTGGTGCCACTGCTTGCCCTCGGGTCGTCGCGGGAAACTGACCGGCGCCCTGACCGGGCTCTACCTCCACACTGGGCGGGCTCCACGGACGCAGACCGTCCCAGCTCCGCACGCCTCGCCACCCGTCCCTCTCCGCTCCTCGGGCGGCTGCCGTGGGTCCCTCCGGAGCGGGATGTGCCCCTCAGCGGGGACCCGTCGTCTGTGCGCCCCCGTTGTCGTGTGCCCCGCGGCACCGGGCGGTCCCAGGTGGAGACGGCGATGCGCAGCTGGTGGGGGTGCAGGATCAGGCGCTCCCGGCGCGAGTAGATCCGCCGCTGCCGCTCCAGACGCGACAGTGGCGCCACCACCGGCGAGGACTGCAGCCGGGTCTGCCGAGCACAGGCTCGGGAAGGTCGGAGCATAGAATACAGAGTCTGAAATAGTTAACCTTCATCACTGTAAGCTCAAGTCGGGATTACCTACTGTCCTTCAGTCAAAAGCGTTATGTAAAATGCAGACAATGAATAGAAATGATGTCAAATGAATAACTGACAATACACCTTTTCACGTCGGCAAACACCAAAAACCCTACAGTCGCGAAGCATAGAGGTTTCATGTGCCTCGGTGCATCCCCCTCAGTTTCATCCAGCTAAGAACTAGTTTCAACGTAAGATGCCACCATGGGACAATATTTTGTATGAAAGACCAGGTATTTATGTTCAGAAACCCCAGCGCGGACCTGAAAGCCGGCGTACCTGGACAAAGAGAACTCCGGAGGGTTCCAGCGGGATGGGGCGTTGCCGAGGCGCCTCTTCCACCAGCCGATCCAGACGCACTGACGTCACTGCGCAGAGACCCCGCTCGTCCCTCCAGCGCACCTCCACCTGAGCAAGTCCTCAAAGCCCTCAGTCTGATGTAAACGCACGGCATCAATGACGAGTCAGTCTGACATGGGCGCACGGCATCAATGATGAGTCAGACTAGAGAGGACGCACAGCATCAATGATGATTCAGTATGATAAGGACCAGGGGCGTAGTCAGGATTTCCCTCAGGGAGGGGCGGTGCCTTGAAAAGGGCCCCTGCGACAGCGCCAAATGGGCCCTGATGGGTAAAAAGGCCCTGTTTGTTATAGAGTAGAGCACTGAAGAGGGCTTAAGAGGGCCCTGTCTGGTATAAAATTCCAAATTTGGTCACAGAGCATAGTGCGGGCGAGCCGCGCTTCGCGCGGCTCATGACCTCGGGGGGCCCTTCAGGCCCTCAGGGAGGGGCGGCTGTCCCTGCCACCCCCCCACTTGGCTACGCCCCTGATAAGGACGCACAGCATCAATGACGATTTCGTCTGATGTGGACGCACGACTACCATTTACGAGTCAGTACCTGATCTGAACGTGTGACCACCAATGATGTTTGATGTGGACGCGCTCAGAAGTATTGAAATTACTTAGTTTTTCTGATTATTTAACGACAATAGTTGAATAAATGTCTTTGACGTTATTTGCTTCGCTTCAGGTTTAACGTCACTGTCATGCGTTTGTGTTGTCGTGGATTCGATACATGATGGAAGCCGGTGTCTCGCACTCGCCTCTAGAACACGAGAGGAGCCGAGAGCTATCTGGAAGGCGCGGCCCCAGCAGGCAGGCGAGATGGTCGACCAGCCTGTGTCGCCGATGGGGACTCCATCCACTCTGGCTGCCGCCCGGACTTCGTCTGCGCAGAAGAGGAGTCCATGTCTGGGCGCGGCTCTCGAATGGGCGTTTATACTGGACGGTCTTCTCATTTATTTTTGCATCAAAAATGAAATGTGTGTCTGTAGAGACATTACGCAGCGCATTGCGCTTATGATGTAAGCGGCGATCTGCGCAGTAAGCAAAAAGTTTGCACACGAGAGCTCACTGTTTCTGAGCCGTTGATTACCGGACAGCTCAGCACCGTTTGAATCGTCCACGGAATCTCCCGGCACATGTTCCAGAACGCCACTGCATCCCAGCAATCTGAAGACAAATTGGCACTAGTTAGTTCACTATCCTGCGCTACGCCTAGGACCGAAGCCGTATTATTAATCCGTTACAAGCTTTGTCTCCAACGTGCACCAAATATAGTTTTAAGATATCAGATGAAAAAATCGAGGACGATATTGCAGAAATTTCAGGCGTAAATGATCGGATAATTTGTATCATGATAGCAAGCATAGAGGCAAAGTCAGCATTTCGTGTAAACGTGCTCTGTACTCTGTCCGTGCTTACTCGTCTTACAACCATAAAACTAGTCCGTCGGCTCGTATTACCGAATGAACAAGCCATAGACCCCTAGCCATGACTGATCCTTTCTCTCTGTCAAACAGTACCTGAGCTCTAATCGTTTCTCCATCTGGGGCACCCTGTCTCTGTCTGCTTCCAGGCCGTGGTGGGCTGGGTCAGAACCCTGCTCTGGAACGGCGTTGTGACTGGAACCCCCAGGCTTCCTTCCCGTGTCGGGGCCGGCCTCCTGTCGTTCCAAGTAAGGGGCAGACTTTTCTCCTGCTGGTCGACTGGTCATTGATTCTGCAAAATAAAACGCATCGCAACTTCAGTGTAATTCAAGCCTTGAGGCTGTCAGGCCTGATGTCATACTTCTCCCTAAGGACACTTGGAGTAAATGCAAACAAATGGACGAGGGTTCCAGATGTGATATTTTACATAAAGATATCACTCTATAGAATCTATTGAGTAAATTTCAAAGTATTTCCTGGGACGAGGACGTTATAAAAAGTCGCATCTTTTTCAGATTTGAACCCAACAGAAATACCTACCCATTTTATCATTTTCAACTCATGGAGCTCCGAGTTCTTTTTGCAGAGGGAAGAGTCATGGTTTTACATCAGTCGCTAGATTCACGGGAACTGGGTGATGTGTACAATTTCCTTAAGAGTCGTGACGCATCGATACTTGGCGGTTAGAAGCAAAAGGCCAAATAGTCATCACAATATTCTGGCAGTTTCTATGCCGAATTTTCAAAAAAGCACTGTGCATTTCTTCTGTTTTGATTTGGAGGCGTGTTCCAAAAATATGAAAAATTTACAAAAACAAGAAAACAAACACGTTCGTACATTTATTCCCGTCATGCACATCATTGCTCGGGGAGCATTGGCTAAGAATACACTTGTAACCGTAAGAGGTGCTCGACATTGAAAGTATGTCTTGTTCCTGTGTTAGTTTTCTAAGTCTTTGATGTTAAATGACGCTGCTGTTTTACCAGGAGGATCTCAGAGCCGGTTGTTTGGTGTAGCAATCAGTCAGGGTGCAGATGTGCCTGCCGTATTTTGGCGAGGAGGAGCCAGCTGCTCATCACTGTTCAGTGTTATGGTCTGCTTCTTTTGTAACGCCTCACTTACTGCCCATCCGACAGATCAGTAAACACAGGAGACGTATCGTTCCGCGTTCTACACCGATGTGTAGTCTATATCGAAACTTAGCTATCAATTAACTCGCAGTTACTGAAGCTGGCGCATACAAGGACCATTTAATATATAATTTTCAAGCTGCTTTAACCAGCTTAACAAAATGTTTCCCAAAAATATCGATTGATAGTTGGCTTTCGTACTGGTTGGGCAGTTTCATAGCCGTCTGCATGCAACAAATAAGTTTGACTGTTTTTCTCAAGCCAAACCTAAAGGCGGATCCAGTTTTTCCAGTCAGGAGAGAAGATAGAGGCAATTTGTAAAGGGGAGCACGATCTTGACTAGGGGGTGACATTGTTTTAGCGTGCGACCTGCCAGGGGCCGCCGAGGTGCGGTGCGTGGCCGTATCCTGTGGAACAGGGGGCTGGAGGGGACGTTTCAGGGGTGCCAGGGCACAGGGGCACCGAGCACTCAGCCATAGGGGAGCCTTGTCCGCTTTGCCCTTGAATCAGATTATGGCCGAAACATGATAAACTTCACCCAATACTTACCATTTAAAAGTGTGCACTGGTTCCGTTGGTTTGCAATTTTCGTCCTCTCGTGTGTTCTGGCTGAAGTTGGAGCAGGGCTAATCTGAAACGTGACAAATCAGGTAACCGTCAGTTTAACTCTCTTTCCATCGGGGCATCAATTTCCCCTAAGATTTTTCAAGAACAACGGAAAACAGTGGCGTGGAGCATGCTTGATCAAAGTTCTACCTCTCACCCTTTATTTGTCCGATATTCCCTAGAGTCATAAATCCCTGAGTCATATGAGGTCAGTTCACAAGGTGAGGTCACACAAGGTGACCTCACTTCAAATTTTGAGGTGTACTATCCCTTCATTTTTCAACCGATCAATTTGAATCTTACTTCACTTTGAAGCCCTTTGAAGATTACACAATTTTTATCAGGAATTTTTTGTTTCGGTGACCTAGGGTCAGTTCACGAGGAATAAGATGGAAATATGTGTCATGCTGTAGAATAATAAAAAATGATTGCAAAGACTCGGAAAGTTTAGAAATATATTATTTTTCACCTTTTCACAGTTTCGAGATGCAATATTTGCCCTTTGCTCTTTGACGTATTTTGGGTAATCAGTCGTCGCCAGAGGCCACCGACTGTAATTTGACTATAAATTTTCACTGTGCTGATCTAGAACATTAAACTCCATGCCTTTGTTTTTTTACCTCGCAACCCTTCATATTTTATACGAAAACACTACTTTGTAATCTGTGGCGATCTGAGATTGGAGGGATCAAGACGTGAACTTTGTGATTTGGACAACGTAGAGGAGGATACGACTTTGCTGCCAAACTGGCAACGATTCTTTGGATTACTTGAAAATTTCAAAACTACGTTTTTGTTCCTTCCCGGGGCGAAAAATAGTCTTACAAATTTCTGAGGCTATCCGGGGTTACTCAGGGTCATGGAGCATAATTTTTTCCATATCCTTTTAACCAATTGAGTGGGAGCACAAAACGCGACGCCATTATGCTTCTCTCGTGGATGTTTTTCATATGTGTAGTACACAAAGGAGCTGTACCTACAATAAGATTGATTGACACATTTTTTATATGAAATACAACTTACTCATTTAATTTTGATTATTTAACTTCGAAAAATTAAGGAACACTAAAAAAGTTTTATGAGCTTAGCTGAATGCCGCATTCACATAAAATGTATGATTATTCATTTATTTTCGAAGGCCCGCTCTGCGTTGCCATACTTCGTCTGGGTCACGCCACATTTCGTCTTGCTCTTGTGCGACGCGGATGGATAGTGCTGACTGCCAAAGTGTGCTCCCTGAATTGACTTCTTATGTACCCGGGCAAATGAAGGCCTCAACTGCAGAACGGAAACGGAAACGGAACGGAACGGCGAAGAAGTCTGCACACAGAGACCCAAAAGTACTGCGGGACAGTCCAACCACTCAGAGGAATTAAGGAAAGGTAATGCGGTACAGTCCATCCACTCAGGGAAGTTCAGACAAAGTACTGCGGGACAGTTCAACCACTCAGGGATGATGAAACAACGTACTGCGGGACAGTCTAATACCGAGGCGCGAGTCTCCGCTGAAGGGCCAGTACCGGCACGCAGCCCCTCCGCTGAATTAGAGGCAAACTCGGGGAAATCGAGGGAGGACTCGAGATAAATATTTCCTCATGATGAAACCCCAACAAGCTAGAACAGGAAGAGAAACGAAGCCAAGAATGCTTTCAGTGTGTGCAGCGACACGATTCAAAGTGCTGCCAACGGCCGTAACATTCGCATCCAGTCCCGCCGTTCTGAACCATTCCGTTGGCCGCGGCTGCAGGAGAGCATCCCCACTGCCACTGAGACGTCTGTTACTGCCCGGACCCGGCGCGGCGCTCCGCAGTCCAACAGGCTGTCAGCAGGCCAACGTGAGGCTTCGGCCTACCCGCCAGCCAACCGGCGCCGCGGTCTCAGGGCGGGGAAAACAAACCGACCCGGCGTGTCGCCCGGTAAATCGGACCTGGCACACCACTGCTGTCGGAATCGCGACACGCCGCTGCCGCCGGGCGATGCAGGTGTGGCTGCGGGGGCGCCGCGTGTCCGCGGGACGCAGAGACAGTGTGCCAGGCCGGAAGCTAACTGAGCGGCCGCGGAATGAACGCTGTCAGCGACTAATGGCGCCCATTACAGACGACAGACATGCATTGGCGCGGACGTCAGCGCACCAGCGCGTGCAGACCCTCGTTAACTCTGGGCGCCACTCGGAAAAACTGCGGTGGCAAAACCCGCGCGTGACTGCCAGATCTCCACTTGAATATGCTGGATAAAATGCATAAATTATGGTCATCCCTGATGGGCAAGAAACAGCAACAAAATGCATATTTTTACATCAAGCTAGAGGAAAAGGGACGTTTAAGAAATAAAACATACTATGTTTCATCGACATAATTTTTACTTGAGATAGCACAGCTCTGATGACTTTTATGATACTGATTGTTATAAGAATGTTCAAACTTCCCTCGTTGTCTATCAATTACCCAGAAATGCACCAAAACGCCAAGTTACACATCTGGAACTGATTTTTATTTCAACAAGGAGCCTTTGGCAGAGTTAAAAACGTCTCACCGCTCCAAACCAGTCGTTTTTATTTGCTGTGAGGAATGTTTGCTGGCGTTTGACACTTTGTGTACTCTGAACTGGGCGCTTTTGTACTTCCCGAAGGCTCATTGCCAAAATATATATCTGTCTAATATTTGTAAATTTGTGTTTTGGTGTATTTTAGGTAATTTCTATAAATACGATCAGGGGAAGGTTCAACGTTCGAATAACAAACATCTTATTGTTTCTGTAAAACATAACCCGCCTCCAACACGCTGAGCTGGACGTGCCCAAGCATTCAAACGTAGCACGTCACCGAAATTGCCGCAAAACATCCATTTTTAGGTGGATCATCTGGAGAGGAAGCTTGAGGATAGTTTATATTTTTTGCGGTCCCAACCCTGGAACATTTTACGCATTTGCACCACACACACGCAGACACACACTATGTACAGTACACGGCAGCGGGGCTTACGCTTATCGGCACCCTTGTGGGACAGTCATGTCCGCACGCTCCATGTCACGCGCCCCACTGTACCAGGCAGAGTGGGGCTATCCCGATTCTTCGGGCCCGGCGGAACAGAGGACTGCTCCGGTGACACGCGGCGGGGCCGTGCCCTCGGGCGGTGCAACCGGACCGGTGGATCTGTTTAAAGGCAGACCAAGCCCGTGCTCCCAATAACAAGGGCGCTGGTTGGTCAGCGGAAGTCCCTAGTCAAGGCGGGCACTACCCAGTGTACTGCCATCTCCTGGGTAGGAGGCGGTCGAGGAAAATGCTGCCAAAGATCAGCTTTGATCCAAGGACCTCCCACACTAGACCGAGGCACCTTAGCCAACTGCGACACGGCGATGGTAACTTGAGGATAGGTTACGTGAGAAGCTGACCCTTCGCTGATCCCCTGGAAGGTACTGTTTACGGCTGCTGCAGTGCCCGCTCCGAGAGCCACCGTAAATGCCTTAGCCCAGCAGAACCCCGCAGCCGTAAATGCCTCAGACCGGCAGAACTCTGCAGCCGTAAAGGCCTCAGACCGGCAGAGCCCTGCAGCCGTAAATGCCTCAGACCGGCAGAACCCTGCAGCCGTAAATGCCTCAGCCCGGCAGCCGTAAATGCCTCAGACCGGCAGAGCCCGGCAGCCGTAAATTCCTCAGACCGGCAGAGCCCTGCAACCGTAAATGCCTCAGACCGGCAGAGCCCGGCAGCCGTAAATTCCTCAGACCGGCAGAACCCTGCAGCCGTAAATGCCTCAGACCGGCAGAACCCTGCAGCCGTAAATGCCTCAGACCGGCAGCCGTAAATGCCTCAGACCGGCAGCCGTAAATGCCTCAGACCGGCAGCCGTAAATGCCTCAGACCGACAGCCGTAAATGCCTCAGACCGGCAGCCGTAAATGCCTCAGACCGGCAGCCGTAAATGCCTCAGACCGGCAGAGCCCGGCAGCCGTAAATTCCTCAGACCGGCAGAACCCTGCAGCCGTAAATGCCTCAGACCGGCAGAACCCTGCAGCCGTAAATGCCTCAGACCGGCAGAACCCTGCAGCCGTAAATGCCTCAGGCCGGCAGCGGTAAATGCCTCAGACCGGCAGAACCCTGCAGCCGTAAATGCCTCAGACCGGCAGCCGTAAATGCCTCAGACCGGCAGCCGTAAATGCCTCAGACCGGCAGCCGTAAATGCCTCAGACCGACAGCCGTAAATGCCTCAGACCGGCAGCCGTAAATGCCTCAGACCGGCAGCCGTAAATGCCTCAGACCGGCAGAACCCTGCAGCCGTAAATGCCTCAGACCGGCAGAGCCCGGCAGCCGTAAATTCCTCAGACCGGCAGAACCCTGCAGCCGTAAATGCCTCAGACCGGCAGAACCCCGCAGCCGTAAATGCCTCAGAACAGCAGAACCCTGCAGCCGTAAATGCCTCAGACCAGCCGAACTCTGCAGCCGCCGCCCCGGCGACGGTCGCCCTGACTCACGCTGTTGCCATGTCCAGGTAGCAGAAACCTCCACACGGCTGCAGCTGAGCATCTGGCCTTACTAGGGCGCGGGTCTGTTTCACAGCGCGTCACAGTTGGTAGGCCTCAGCAGATGTGTTTCGGTCAGAAGATCGGAGGCTGAAGCAAGTCGGCGGTTTCCCCGTGCTTTAAGAGTGCCGAAGCCGACAAGCTGTTGCTTCACATGTTTTATGAAAAATTGTTTCCGGGGAGTCACTCTTGCCAGAAACCGTCTAACCTTACAGGTGTCTCATAACATAGCACATTTCACGTGCGGACACAGTTCTTCACATCCGGCTTCATACCCCGCCTCTCAGGTTCAGTTGCTGACAATTCGGGGGATAATTCATAGTTGGAAGATAATATCAGCCTTGCTCTTGGGCAGCCCACATCCAATGGATTTCGTCTTTCGTGAGGCATCTTTATATGTTTCGCAAATCTCAGCTGCCCGCACTATGACCTTTCAGTTCTGCTGGCGGTTGGGTATAGCTTATTTCTACCCCATCTGCACCCAGTTTTTTCACATTCCGGTAAAAGGGCCAGCCCAACCAAGCTTAAATTGTATCGTTGTAGATAAAAGAGCGAAACGGCACTAAAAACATTGGCTTAAATGTATGCATGTATGTACCTAACGTACTTACAACTCACAATTACTCTTCGATATAGGGGCCTTTGTGCCTCCTTCAATGCTGTGGTCCTTCAGTGTATTACCAGTTTTGTTGAGATTTCAGACTTTTCAGTCACGGGCATCTGAGAAGCCCGAGAAGCAGACTGCTATTTAGGCTTATATCTCACTGCCAGCATGTCAGTCACGATTCAGGAAGTGACGGGGAGAGCAGTTATTTTGTGGCGACGACAAAAGCTTCCAAAATCATGGAAACCGCCGTTCCCAGTCTTCCAGACTCAGCTTTCCTCAAGACTGCTGAATTAATGGTGAAACAGTCCGCTGAAGTAGGTCACCGGGTTCAAACTTTGTCAGCAAATGTCGGTCCGATGAACCAGACTAAAGTGAGTGTGACAGCTTGTCAGACACGAAGCAGGGGACTTTTGGCATGGCTGGGGAGAAAATAGTATCGCACTTATTCATCGCTGCCTGCAAAAAAATAGTCCCAAATCACCGGAATCGATTGATTGTCCAATGAATTTTGTATCTAAAATGACATCCACATAATTTCAGAAACATAATCGAAAGATAATATGACTAATTCAGGTCTGCCACCGGACTTTTATATAAATAAACAAAACAAATTAGACCAAAGGTTCTAAAATAGAGAGAAAGGGCCGACCCCCCCCCAGGCTTTATGCCCTGTCTGAGCCTGGGCAGGTGCCAGTATCCGTTTTAGCGTCTCTTCAGTGTCTTACACAAATTTGCTTCAGACTGGCGCGTTGCCTAGAAAAAACACACATTTGGAGCGTCGTCAGCCCGAGTGTGCGGTCCCTTGCCATGAGTCCAGACGGGGCCCTGCCAACGCACTGCGTGCTGGTGCAGATTTAGATCCATCAACACATATTCATGAAAAGGGACATGCACAAACACACGCTTCGAGGCCGGACAAAATATGACTTCATCGATAAACACAGATGTCTTTACCAGCGTATGATCACACGTGGACTAACGCAGGTTTATTTTCAGGATTTCGGAAGAGCTAGTTAGCTGATGCACAGCTTCAAAATGCATGGCCGACCAGAAAAACACAAGCAGGGAGCTTTGGTTCATTTACATCGGTTTTTTACACACTTTGCGGCGTAGTGGCGCCGAACTCAAACACGGTGCGCTAAAATGTTACAGTCGTCAGCGGATGCCTGGAAGTTAATGTTAGCAATGCCATGTTGCAGCCTGCAGATTGCGCTCGGTTAGTGAAGCCTTACCTACTTGATGGGAAACATGTTCGCTGGCGGTTTCGGAGGCTGGTGGCTCCTCGATTTGGTCTTCTCCGTTGGTTTTCCCGGCTCCAGCTTGGTCCCTGGATCCTCCGATGTTCGACTCGGCGGAGCCTGGCGCCACCGTCAGAGTCGTCCCAGCAGCAGGTGACGCCATCAGGCGTCCGCCGTCAGCTGGTGACGCCATCAGGCGTCCGCCGTCAGCTGGTGACGCCCTTCCGCGCCGAGAGCTCGGCCTGTCCAGTGTGTGGGGCAGCGGCCGCAGTGGCCGCAGCACGGCGCGCGACAGCTCCACCGACGACTCGCTCATGGCGCGGCCGCGCTGCGCTCCATCAGGCAGCGGGCCCAGCGCCGCCACACAGCTGCGGCAGTGGCAGGCCGGGTTCTTGGGCGGTCCGACGTGGTGTCCGGGCCGCCGCAGCGGTACCAGCAGCCGCTGGAACATCTGAGGCAGAGGAGCCCGGCCTCCCAGCGGCTCCCGGGCCGGGGAGCGAGCCGGCGAGATCTCCCGCGACGCCGCCGTCACCGTCAGCCGGGGCGCCCTCGCCGAGACTGCTGGCGAGGGGTGGTTCGTTTTAGGAGGGTCCCATGCAGACCTCTCGTGTATCGTAATCGGCGCCGCCGCCACCGAAACGGGGGACTCCTGATTCTCGGACGACGGCGTTTCCGACGATGCTCGTTTAGGTGGCGTTAGCTCTAATGGAGCTCTGCCCACCCTCGTCCTGTCAGAGCCCTGCCTCTTCACCGTCGGAGTGCAGGAGCCGGACCTGTTCTGTGACGACCATCCAGCGTCCGTAACATCCGACACTGGCCAGTCGGCGCCGAACCCGCTGACCGGCCGCTCCCCGGCTGGTCGGAGGAGGGCCGCTCCCCTGGCCGACCGGAGGAGGAGCGCTGCGATGCCGGTCGCTCGGAGGAGGGCCGTTTCCCCGGCTGGTCGGAGGAAGGCCGCTTCCCCGGATGGTCGAAGGAAGGCCGCTCCCCTGACCGATTGGAGGAGGAGCGCTCCGGTGCCGGTCGCTCGGAGGAGGGCCGCAATGGCGCCGATCGCTCGGAGGAGGGCCGCAATGGCGCCGATCGCTCGGAGGAGGGCCGCTGCGGTGCCGGCCGCTCGGAGGAGGGTCGCTGCAACGCCAGTCGCTCGGAGGAGGGCCGCTCCCCTGGTTGGTCTGAGGAGGGCCACTGAGGCGCCGGTCGCTCGGAGGAGGGCCGCTGCGGTGCCGGTCGCTCGGAGGAGGGCCGCTGAGGCGCCGGTCGCTCGGAGGAGGGCCGCTGTGGCGCCGGTCGCTCGGAGGAGGGCCGCTGCGGTGCCGGTCGCTCGGAGGAGGGCCGCTGCGGCGCCGGTCGCTGCCGGACCGTGTTCTGGCGTTCGCACCAGCCGTCAGAGGGCTGCCGCTCCGAGGCCGGCGTCTCGGCAGGCCGTTGTTGTCGCGCCCGCGCCGCCAGTCGCCGCTCCACGTCCGGAGAGCGCCAGCTCTTGTCAGCGCCCGCCGGCGCCGTCAGCCGCGCGCTGTTGTCCATCACAGGCGACTCCGAGTCGGAGCCAGGCCTGGTGGCCACCGTCGACTCGGCTCCCGAGCAGCAGCTGATGTCCATCGACTCGGTCACGTCATCCAGCGGAGTCATGGACACTCGACTAGGCGAGTCCGACTCGGGGGAGCTGCGGCGCCTACGCGGGGGAGATGGCTGCGCCGCCGGCCGGTCGACGCTGGTGGCGCGCTGGCGGCGCTGAAGAGAACGCGGCAGAGTGCGTCGCAGGCGACGGTGCACCAGCCGGTACTGGGCGTTATCGACGACCGTCTGCGGGCTGCAGGTGCCGCCGCTGGCACCTCCCGAGTCGCCGCTCTCGCTGTCGTCAGCCTCCGAGCCGGTGCAGTAGACGTCGATGTGAACGGTGCGGCCGGCCAGCGCGGCCAGCCGTCGCGAGCGCCGCCACGCGCGCCGTCCGGTGCGCCTCAGCTGCTCGTCTGAGGGAGAGTTGAAGCCGGCATCCGCTGCTCTCTGGCCAGATTTCGACTGAGACACCTTGGACGCCCGCGGCTGAAACTGCTCGTAGAATCGCTCCAGGATGCTGTTGGCGTCGGAGCGGCTGTCGGCGGGAGAGCGGCCACAGGCCGGACAGCGGTGGCGGCCACGGCAGCAGGCGCAGGAGCTGCTCCGCCGGTCCGGCGAGGCCGACCGCCGCTTGCCGTCGCCGTGGTCGCGCTGCCGTTGTCGGGTGGGAGAGGCAGCCCGATGCGAGCCGTGCCTGTGCCGTGTGGAGTCTGCGTCACTTTCCAGCGCTCCGCTGCGCCGCCCGCCGCGCTGGTACCGGTGCTGGGACCGGTGGCACGAGTGCGCTGGTGAGTGAGCCCCGTCCCGGTGGTTAGGGCGCGCTGTAGGAGCCAGGTCGTCTGTTTGCGTTCGCGCATCCTGCACAGCCGCATCTGCAGCGTTCTGGCCGCCAGATCTAACACTCTGCCCGCCAGCAGAACCCCGGTGAAACAGCGCCCGCTGAGCCGCCTGTCCCGATCGTGAGCCTGACCTCAGCTGTGGACTCTCCACCGAGCCATTCCACTTGTTCTCTTCCACCGAAACTGCTGTTCTCTCTCCATTAGAGCCCGTCTCACAATGAACATCACTGCGCCGCTGCGGCTCTCTGGCGGCGTCCCCTTCCCGCTGTAGTGCGTCAGGCCGGGGCGACGGCGTCTTGCCATGAATGCTGGCCTGCCGTCGCACCCGGCGCCGTTCCGCCTCCTGCTCGGTGGACTGCGGCTCCAGCACGATACTGCATGTGCTGCGGCAGCGGGAGTCCGGCGAGGCGGCGGCTGAGTCGCGCTGCGGCGAGAGGCTGCTCCAGGTGGGGCGGTGCTGCAGTCGGACTGGGCCACGGCCGCGGACCAGCTGCGACTGGGAGCGGCCCAGGTCGGACCGGCTGCCGCCGTACACCTGCTGAGGCTGCTGCTGCTGCTGCTGCTGCTGCTGCTGAGGCGGCCACTGATGCTGACGTGGCGGCGGCACGTGCAGACTGGGAGAGCTGCTCCAGGAGCAGTGCAGCCGCACAGAGTTGTCGGCACCGTAGCTGACGCTGACGTCGGGCCGCGAGCCCGGACGGTGGAAGCTGTGCGAGGCTCGCACTCCGGCACCGGCCCGCTGCTGCGCGTCGGCGCCGAAACTGTGGGACGCGCGCACCACACCCGCACCAGCACCGAACGATATGTTGGCGGAGACACTCCACTGCTGGCAGGGCATGCCCTGAGGCGCTGGCTCCGGCACCACCTTCTCCTCCATGGCGCGGCGGCGGCGCCGTCGGTTCGACTGAGCCGGCCGCTGAGGCCGTCAGATGCCAGTGCCGCTTGGGCTCAGCAACCGACGCCGCCCCAGGGCATAAATAAGCCCGGCGGCGACGGATGCGGCGGCGATTGCCCCCAACAGGCGGCCGTCGGCGGCGCGTGGGCGCGACCCGAGTAACCTTTGCATGGCCGACAGAATGGCGGCGGTGGTGCAGGCGTTAGCGAGGGGACGGGGATCAGAGCGGCGGCTCGTTGTTGCAGGTGCCTCTGGGACAGAGGGCTGGGGATGCGGTAAATTTAAACGCGGTTTCCTGAGCATTCTTGCGGTTGCATGCATCCTTTTTATTGCGGAAGATCTGTTAGATCCAGGGATTCGACAATCAGTGCGAGACCAGTTTCTGGGCCTGTGTTTACTAGAACTAATGCAAGGAGCGACTGCATCGGGCAAATCAGAAAGTCTGGAAATCCTTCGCAGACTGCTGCTGGCTGCTAGTTTGAAGTTCATTTTTCCGTACCGAGCTGAAATTCTATGATTAAAAAAATGTGTTTTTTGCTCAATACTTGGTATTTGGGCTCACAATTTCCTAGCCAATGAATGTTGTGGAGACTGAATTGATTGCATTGGGCTTAGAAGACCCAGTTTCGAGTTATATTTATTTTATTGGTACTGGACCATTAACTGACGCCAGGAACCGAGTCTTCGGGCCCGTGTGGCGAAGCGCTGTCAGGCCAGGACCCGTTCCACCGCTGATCAAAAAAGTAAATTAGCTACGTGCGAGGAGAGTTATCCCACCTCACACATCACCAAGCGTGCAAATGCGTGAAAAATGTTTCATGACCACGCCGAGCTGGCAGAAAAATAACTCACTCGCGGCATGCCTGAATAAGCGTTACAAATTAATGCAGCGTGACGGTCCAATGGGAAAGTGGGGCAAAGCTCACGCCATGGCAGATCTGGCGCGGCGCCGCGCGTCTGGGGGTGGCGGCGGTGGCTCCGCGAGGTGCGGAGCCCCAACAGCCAGAGGCGGAGTCATGTCCTGTTCAGCACAAAACATCGCACATCCATTACAAAAGTCAGCCGCCCTGAGCGGCCGTGTGTGGGCCGGGGGTGCAGCAGACCACCCCAAGGGCGGCGGCCGGTGACCGGGGGCGGCGCTCCCAGCTGGCTGACCGCCCACCCCCCGCCGCCGCCGCACGGTATTTTTAGTGCTGAAAGGCTGCCGGCCCCGACAGCGGGGCCGACGTCCACTGCGGCGCGCCTCATTACAGGCCGACGCCACCCTGTTCACGTGTCATGCCAACAAGGCCTCAGCGGAGCCGCCGCGGGGCCGGAGCGGACGGGAAACCATACAGACTCTTCGTCGACTTCAACTGCACCGGACAGACTCTCCGTCTTCTTCAGCTGCACCGGACAGATCGTGCAATCCCGCCGGGCTCCACCCTCCCCCTCCCGCGCACACACCCCAGACCCAGACACCTCTGCACCTTAGAGACGGAGTTCGGTTCAGTTGGGCCGCCGTTGATTCGGCTGTCCTAGTGCAGACGGCGCTGGTAGGGTGTGGCGCGGCGGAGCGGCGCAGGTGCCGGGGTGTCGGCTGCTCCGTCAGGCCGGCGCGCCACGTGCGGCCGCCTGCCAAACCAAGCTCCCGCCGCGGCCGACAGCCGCCACATTCCGGCCGGCTGGGCTGATGTTCGAATTTCGGACGTCCAGAGTGGTCGGGCAGAGGCGCACCCGCCGCCTGGGTGGTCAGGTCAACAGCAGGGGCGGATACACGCCCAGAGCCTCTGAAGCTATGAAGCTATCTGAAGATACACGCCTCAGAGCCTCCAAAAAAGAGCAGGTCCAAGGAAACGGGTCAATAAAACCACCACGATCTAAAAACAACGTATATTCATCTCCATTACACCCAATCCACAGAGATCGCACTCGTTTCAAGTCCTCGACATCGACACTTTGCAATCATTCAGAGATCGCACTCACTTCAAACCCATTAAATCCATAGCACCACTAAAACAGCGCATTCCAACTCCGACTCTCGCCGTGTCCTGGCCAACAGTCAGCTGAGCCCGGTCACTGGCCGGCCGTGGGAGCGTCCGGCCTGTAGGGCGGCACCACCAGGCGGCGCGGCAGCCGCGGCTCCAGCAGCTCCCCCTTCTCCTCGTCCACGCTAGGTGGCAGGCCGAGCTCGCGCTCCTCAGCGGCGATCCAGGCCACCGCCCGGCGGCGCTCCTCCAGGAAGGCCGGCTTCTCCGACTCGAACTGGTGCCGCAGGGCGTCCAGCTTCTGCTGTCGTATGGTGTCGCTGTGCAGCTGCACCATCTGGCGGATGCCCGACTTCCGCGTCAGGAAGCGCGTCGTCCTGCCGGAGAGCGGGCCTCAGCGCACGTCGACAACCACACCAGCCGCCCGACTCAGCTCCTGAACGGTAACTCAACAGCTCCTGGACGGTAATTCAACAGTTCCTGGACGATATTAAACAACGTTAGCATTCTTTCAGATCGCATTTTCTACATTGCTTCACGACGACTACCTTGCCAAATTGAAGAGCATATGGCAATCGGGAACCAATAAAAAGGTGCCGCTGGGGGGAGGGGGAGGGGGAATGAAAGCCGAGCGGGCGCCTATTTTGCACGGTAGAAAATGGGTGGATAATTTTGCTACTGCGGCGGACTTCTTTTTAAATTAAAGATTCATTTCCATGTGGCATTGACAATGTTAAAATCATATTGCAGCCCCAATGTTTATGATCCATCATAGAATCATAAACAGCACTCGGATTGCGATAAAAAAGCAGGAGCAGCATCAGCTGGTCTGCAGGAAGATTAAATATCAATATCTGGAGCGAAAACCCTCAGCGCCGTGCGGAAAAGGGTACGCAGCCGAAATCCACCTCCGATTTCAACGCACGGCACCAGAGTTCGAATCTATGACGCGAAGTGAGTCACAGATAATGGAAAAAAAAAACAGAAAAACGGCAAAAAGCAGCTTTAAAGGTCATTAAAACCAGTACTAAACAGATCAAAGCAATCATAGGAAGATCCAGGATCCATGCAAAAAGGATACTTCGTCGAGGGGACATATGGAAACGAAGAGGGGTGTAAAAATATGGGAGCGTAGAGTTTACGCACCCAATGACGAGTGCTGGAAAGGAGGTGTTTCGGGAGGTGGTGGATCGCAGATGCAGGGGGAGACAAGCTCCACCGTCGCCCTGGATCCATCCTCCTGTAAGGTGCCGGGACCGGGTTCGTCGACGCGCAGTCTCTACGGGCTAAGCGTCTGCCGGACACCTGGATGACATTTCTGAAATATTAAATAGTCGGACATCAATATCTGTCGACTTAGGAGGGGCGGCATTACGCAACAAGAGTACACAGACCCTTGCAGGGTATTTTGATCCATGTTAATCTGATCTTCCAGGAGACAGATATATCTAGTTAAACTGGCCCTTCGGAGAGCGGAAATACTTATACTGACAATTCAGAGGGCGGGGGTAGCTATACTGACCCATCGGAGAGGAGGGGGTTATACACACCCTTCTGAGAGCGGAGGTAGTTATACTGACCCTTCGGAGAGGAGGTGGTTATACACACCCTTCTGAGAGCGGAGGTAGTTATACTGACCCTTCGGAGAGGAGGCGGTTATACACACCCTTCTGAGAGCGGGGTTAGTTATACTGACCCTTCGGAGAGCGGGGGGTAGCTATGCTGACCCTTCAGAGAGCAGGGGTAGCTATACTGACCCTTCAGAGAGCGGGGGTAGCTATACTGACCCTTCAGAGGGCGGGAGTGGCTATAATGATCCCTCGGAGACCGGAGGTAACTATACTGACCCTTCGGAGACCGGAGGTAACTATACTGACCCCTCGGAGACCGGAGGTAACTATACTGACCCCTCGGAGACCGGAGGTAACTATACTGACCCCTCGGAGACCGGAGGTAACTATACTGACCCTTCAGAGAGCGGGGGTAGCTATACTGACCCATCGGAGTCCGAGGATAGCTATACTGACCCCTCGGAGAGCGGAGGTAACTATACTGACCCCTCGGAGACCGGAGGTAACTATACTGACCCTTAAGAGAGCGGGGGGTAGCTATACTGACCCATCAGAGTCCGGGGGTAGCTATACTGACCCCTCGGAGAGCGGAGGTAACTATACTGACCCCTCGGAGAACGGGGGTAGCTATACTGACCCCTCGGAGAGCGGACGTAGCTATACTGATCCCTCGGAGACCGGAGGTAACTATACTGACCCCTTGGAGACCGGAGGTAACTATACTGACCCCTCGGAGACCGGAGGTAACTATACTGACCCCTCGGATACCGGGGGTAGCTATACTGACCCCTCGGAGACCGGGGGTAGCTATACTGACCCCTCGGAGAGCGGAGGTAACTATACTGACCCCTCGGAGACCGGAGGTGACTATACTGACCCCTCGGAGACCGGAGGTGACTATACTGACCCTTCAGAGACAGGAGGTAACTATACTGACCCCTCGGAGACCGGAGGTAACTATACTGACCCTTTAGAGAGCGGGGGTAGCTATACTGACCCCTCGGAGACCGGAGGTAACTATACTGACCCCTCGGAGACCGGGGGTAGTTATACTGACCCCTCGGAGAGCGGAGGTAACTATACTGACCCCTCGGAGACGGGAGGTGACTATACTGACCCCTCGGAGACCGGAGGTAACTATACTGACCCTTCAGAGACCGGAGGTAATTATACTGACCCCTCGGAGACCGGATGTAACTATACTGACCCTTTAGAGAGCGGGGGTAGCTATACTGACCCCTCGGAGACCGGAGGTAACTATACTGACCCCTCGGAGACCGGGGGTAGCTATACTGACCCCTCGGAGGTGCGGAGGTAACTATACTGACCCCTCGGAGACCGGAGGTAACTATACTGACCCCTCGGAGACCGGAGGTAACTATACTGACCCCTCGGAGACCGGGGGGTAGCTATACTGACCCTTCAGAGAGCGGGGTTAGCTATACTGACCCATCGGAGTCCGGGGGTAGCTATACTGACACCTCGGAGAGCGGAGGTAACTATACTGACCACTCGGAGACCGGGGGTAGCTATACTGACCCCTCGGAGAGCGGAGG
This sequence comes from Lepas anatifera, assembly GCA_034440635.1. Taxonomy (NCBI): domain Eukaryota; kingdom Metazoa; phylum Arthropoda; class Thecostraca; family Lepadidae; genus Lepas; species Lepas anatifera. The sequence continues at coordinate 149,920 of JAOTON010001897.1, read as the reverse complement.
TAACTATACTGACCCATCGGAGACCGGAGGTAACTATACTGACCCCTCGGAGAGCGGAGGTAACTATACTGACCCCTCGGAGACCGGAGGTAACTATACTGACCCCTCGGAGACCGGAGGTAACTATACTGACCCCTCGGAGACCGGGGGGTAGCTATACTGACCCTTCAGAGAGCGGGGGTAGCTAGACTGACCCATCGGAGTCCGGGGGTAGCTATACTGACCCCTCGGAGAGCGGAGGCAACTATACTGACCCCTCGGAGACCGGAGGTAACTATACTGACCCTTCAGAGACCAGAGGTAACTATACTGACCCTTCAGAAACCGGGGGTAGCTATACTGACCCATCGGAGTCCGGGGGTAGCTGTACTGACCCATCAGGCAGCGGAGGTAGTTATACTGAACCCTCAGGTAGCGGGGGTAGCTGTACTAACCCGTCAGGCAGCGCCGGCCGGTACAGCAGCTGCATCTGATCCAGTAGCCACTCAAACCGCCTGTAGTCCAGCGCGCGCAGCTTGGTCAGCGCCGCGTGCCTCTGCTGGTTCATCTCGTGCAGCCGGACGGGCATCTGTCGCAGGCGCCGGTACTCGGGCTGCACCATCAGCTGACGGTAGTGTCGCATCCGGGCCGTCAGCCGGGCGACTGACGGACGGGGCGCCGGTCAGCTGACGTCCGAGCACCACAATAGGGCGGAACGCCGCGCCAGTGGCGCCGCCAAACGTGCGCTTCATCACTGAACTCGGGCCGGGACGCAGCCGCGAGACCCGGCTGAGGTAACTGGGTGATCGATCTTGAACTTAAACCTACCAAAAACATTCATAAGTATTTTTCGTTTGATCATCGTCGTATTAAAAACGACACGAAAATTGACCCTACCTAATGCCGCAAACACCATCGCTTATGAACATCAGGAAACAAAACTAAGAGCAATACCGTACGGAGTAGCAAGAGACGAATATTTCACCATTTTTCAGGGACCACACACTGTTAAGGCCACTAATACAATTTATCAAATTATCAAATATGCAATTAGTCGGAATCTCTGATGAATCGCGACGAGATGTACTGCGACCGCCCCATCCGACACATCGTACACTACAGCAGCGCCCCGGCAGTTGGCTGGTGAGCTCACTTTTGACTTCCAGCGACTCGACGTCGAAGCGGTGTCTCTGCACGTGTTTGGCGGCCCGCTGCTGCAGCCAGCTGACCTGCTGGCCCACCCGCGCGAACTCCAGCGACAGCACCCGCTGCGTGGCGGCGTCGGCGCTGCCGGCGACGCACAGCACGGTTAGGAACACCGCCGGACTACGGCACAGGCACCAGCCGGACTACGACACAGGCACCGCCGGACCAGAGACGCATAGTAGAGCCAACGCGGCGGCAGCAGTAGTTGAAGCGGCCACCACTAGCAGCGGCACGCAATTCCTTGAAATCCGGGGCTCTGAGCAGTGACGTCAAGAAAATCAAATTTTTCATTTGCACATAAAGTTTGAAGCTCAACATTTCACTTTAGTTGCGTGCTGGATGATTATTTTCTTGCCTGGTCGACCCAATATTGTGTGCATCCTCATATACGTGAGACGGAGTGTTAACTGGAACCAAACATACATTACTGAATTAATCCGAAGTATCTAGCCCCCCCCCATCCATCCCCACAAATAACACGAAAGCCGAGACTCTTGAGCCGTGGTCACACTGCGCCTTTGGGCCCGAATATCCGACTTACGCACTAGAAAACATCCAGGAAACTACTGAGCGCGACAGTGCTCGCTAAAACGCGGGAAAGCGGGCTGTTAGCGAACCTGGAGCTTGATGATAAGAACATGCTCCTTTAAAACCGCACGCACTTCACACTTATATTAATTAAATATTTCTCACACGATTTCTGAATCTTCTCAAATTTAGCAGCAACCCAAAAGAATTCACATACATAGTGAAGGAGACGCGTTGATCCCATATCCTGCTCTCGATGGTCTTATATAACAAGGCAGAGGAGGGGCGTCCTAAAGTGCCTCTTATTTCTCAGAGATGGCCGGAGAACCGTTCGCAGTAGAGTACACTACACCGCTACATTTGAGAGAATTCATGAGGACGTCAATTCGTGAAATAATTTTGAAAATCGGTTCATAATTTTTTACTTATAGACTTTCAAAGTAAGACCTACCTATATTTTGAGACCGTTACAATCGCGCGGTCGCATCAGTTCGCCTGCACGGTTAACAGAGTTGTGACAAAATAACGCCATAAAATCGGGATTATATTTCAAGGTCACCTCATATGAAGGTCAAGGTCAAAGGTTAAGGTCATTGACCCGTGTTTCGGTCAAATGGCGTTACTCAGCATGACGTTTGTTATGCTATGACCTCATAGTTAGGTTATTCAGTGTCAAGGTCAAGGTCACAGGTCAAGGTCAAATATATTTGTTCAAGGTCAGAATTCCATTTCCAGCCGAAAGGTTCCTATCGTACCAACCACATTGTACATTACTGGGAATATGTCATATCGTTACGTCATACGTCGGTAACCTCGACCTCAAACTTTTAGAGGGCATTGCATGGAACCTTCTCTCTACGACCTTAGTCCGCTTCACAATAGGTCTCCAGCACGGCCCAGATTTGACATTTACGACTTCGTTTGACCTTGAAGACATTCCCTCACACCCATAAACGGGCGTTTTTCTAACCCTATTGGTTTCCGAGCTCCGGGGGGGGCTTTGGGATCCCCTCCACCGCGCGTGTACATCAGACCCCTCTCCACTGTGCGTGATTATGTCCACAGCACAGTCAACGCCGCACCGGAAGCCTCTGCAGCAGTCCAACAGAGAAGGACCCACCAGCACAAATGTTACTCCAGCAGCTCCAGTAGAGGCTTCACAAACACACACAGCACTGACCACAATTGCTAGGTTAAAGGGAATGTGGCACCTTCATTATGACATTTGAACTGAGATAGCCATGTGATTGCCGAGAAACCACTTGATGGATACTTCATTTGTCCCACAACTTACCACTCGCGCCACTCGCGGAGAAAAGGGTAAAATGCACTCAATGTCGACCTTGAACCCCTGCACTGGTTATGTGGCCATTGCTTATCATAATAATGAGATGTAAAGCTTAAGTCACGCTGGGGCGGGGAGGGGGCAACATTTTCTACTTGAATTTCTTTAGACACCATGCGTTAAACATGACTTTTAAACTGGCAATTGTAGATGCGTAAACTTGTTTTATTTACCTGCATAAGAGTGATATGTTTTTGATGTAGCGATAAAAAGGCAGAGGAGGACAAAAAATACTTTTGATCTCAATAACAGCCTCTTTTAGCTACAAAACACTTTATTTATACTCATATTTGTTTTTTGCCTAATTGAAGAGGCTTATCGGGTCACGGAACATTAGCCGATTGGACGCCAATGTGTCGTCACGCCAACTTGGGGACTTTTTGCCTATAACAGACGAAACTAAAACGAAAGTAAATGGTGGCCTTTATCAACAATTTTCAGTAGAAATAAAGCCAAATTCGTTATTTTCAATAAATACTACTCTTAAAATCAGTGGCGGCTGGAATTACACGAAGGTGCTACATTTTGTTTAACTGAAAGGAAAAGTGAAAGCACAGCATGACACCCAGCACGCTCAGACCACAATCCTCATCTCAGGCGACGACAATGAAGATGTGTTACCGAATCGACGACACGGGGGTCTACCTTTCCAGGACATCTCTGGCTGCCTCCACGGCGAGCTGGGGTTGCTTGGTGTCGACCGGTTCGCCGGGCGCCAGGTCCCCAGCGAACTGAGCCGTCAGCTTGGAAGGCTTCACCACAAACTTCCAGCCAACGACGTCCTTGACGTCGGTCGCCTTCGATCTCCTGGCGGCGCTGTGAAGCACGGGCTGTAGCCCTGAAACACACCGTTATCGTTTTATGTGAAATACTACCGAAGTGTATGACCGGTAAGGGGCCACAGATTTATGTTTGGAGAGCTCTGATAAGGATTGACTAGGGGGCCACAGATTTATATTTGGAAGGCTCTGATAAGGATTTACTAGGGGGCCACAGATTTATGTTTGGAAAGCTCTGATAAGGATTGACCAGGGGGCCACATATTTATATTTGGAAAGCTGTGATAAGGATTGACTAGGGGCGACATATTTACATTTGGAAAGCTCTGATAAGGATTGACTACGGGGCAACATATTTATATTTGGAAAGCTCTGATAAAGATCGACTAGGGGGCCACATATTTATATTTGGAGAGCTCTGATAAGGATTGACTAGGCAATCACATGCGATGTACAGATTGGGCAGTGCTGAAGCAAGAAACATGACTAGCTGATAAGATGCTCAGGGGGTCTCGTACAAGGAGGGCAGCGCCCTCTCAGTAGAGCAGCGGGTCGAACCTATGCGGCGGGATACCTACTCCAGGCGCCGACCCGCAATAAGAAGGAATTTCAGAGCCAAGTGCATCAGAAGCGGGGCCGGCACCACCGGAGCCCACACTGGCATCCAAGGTACGTTGGCCCCACACTCAGAACACTGGTGCTGGCATGCTTTGCTGCCTGGAGAGTTATAATTTGCTCAAATAAATTGTCCCAATCTTATCCTGGCTGCATCTAGCTGATGAGTGCACATTTCTACGAACCGCATATAAATCAGTATTATGGACGCTCGTTATCATCTTCACACTATAGTGACTCTGAACCAAGTGTGCTAATTCATATAAATATAATGACCGCGTCACCTGCTTTTCATTCGCTCCATCGGTTCAGTGAGCTGGTTTACTCTCATTTACACTGAGGTGACAGTTTATAAATGGTTCTCAGGACCGGCTTTCAAGGGAGAGGTGTTAATGCAGCACCCTAAAAGAGAGAACCGGATCAGGCACAGAGAGCAACAGAGCATACATTTCATTGATTCAAAGAGGCATAAGGAACAGTTTAAACACCGAATGATGCTACGGAGGCTGCAAACATTGCAGACTAGATGAAATTAAGTAAATGCAGCCAGCACCAGCAATCTGGTCTGTCCCTGGGGATCAACCACCACACCTGCAGGCAATGGCGGATACAGGACTTCATGGGGGGGGGACTAGGGGCTCTAGCCTCCCCGCCATCGCCTCGAAACAGCCTCCGGCTATGCATTCACAATAGGCACATTGATGTTTGGGGGGGCGCTTGACCCCTCTAGCCCCCCTTGTATCCGCCATGCCTATACGGTACTACAGGTACCATGTAAAACTCACCCGTTCTGAGCTGACCGAGTCCTTTCAGAAAGCTCATCTTGCACGATTGAGCCAAAACGATACCTACACCTGGTAGGTGGTAAATCTTCTCTATGAGTAAGGTATAAACTACCTTTTCACGCTGCCATGCATTACATTTATCTGCTGGAGAAAATATGTTATCAATTTCATCTATATGGTACATTCACAGTTAAATAGAATGTGGCACCTTCATTATGGAATTTGAACTGAGATAACCATGTAATAGAGCATGCCAAGAAAAAACCTGGTCCATATTGCATCTGTCCCAGAACTTTCTGTTCGTAGTTTCGTGATAATTATCAAAGTTTCTTTTTAATGAACATGTTTTACATCGACAGGCCAGCGACCGACAGCTCAACAGCTCAGCGACTGGTGAAGGCCGCACGCGTTTGAACGTGTCACACCGAACCATAGGGGACTGCAACAGCGCAAAGGCAGGCTGACACATCGAGGCTGGGGATAACAGAAATATGATTCACCGTGACAGACCACTAAACAGCCACAGTATTCGGGTAACAACAGAACAATTATAAAGCAAGAACAACCGCAACTGATGTCACACGTCACCGGCCGGCCGCGATGCCGGACCCAATTATCTCATCACCTCAGTAACATGTCGTGATATAACACACATACGAGGACACAGTTACGAAAAGATGATACACGATACGACCGCAGCAGAATTAGAGGGATCCCCTTGCGGCACAAGTCCCAACCGCAAGTCGAGAGGTCCCAGAGGCCCAACTCATGTTTCAGAGCGGCAAACTCAATATTCAACGGATACCTAAATCGTTTTCACGATGTTCACACAGCAAACATAGGCGCACCAAGAAAAAGACAGCAGAGCAGGGCCAACTGACAAACGACGGTGATACTAGGCCAACTGCCAGCCCAGAGCCGGCGGCCCACCGGCGGGGGGCAGCAGAGGCCCACCCCTTGACAGGGATGTGGGGCAGCACCAGCAGGGACCACGCAGACCACAAGCCCCGGCAACCGACAGCAGAACGCACGGCAGGCAACCCCCACCACCATCCCAGTGGCAGCACACATAACCCGCAAATAGAACGAGCAGCAGGCAGGCCATCAGCCACAGATCACCTCACCCCATGACCCGCCGACCCCGTTGGGGTCGGTAAGTCATTCGTCCCATGGACACCACTGAGCGTATAAATTCACCGGGGGCAGGCCACCAGATAACAGAACGCTTGAGAGAGATGAGGAGCGCCAAGCCGATTATTGGTGCGGTGACAAGATGCCACACTGTTTGTGCCAATGTCATGGACCTGAACTTTCACTGTTGTTCAGAACTACAGGAGACCTTTGTTGACACTGTGGTTTACTCATGCTTTGTGTAGGCACACACCAGACAACTATTGGATGGAATTAACGAAGAGAGAGAGAGAGAGAGAGAAAAAAACGATTTGTCACAGTCGTTCCCACGTTCTTCACCTCAGCATCACGGCGGCCGGGCACCAGGCCTCAGTTGCCAGTATCAGACCAGGCAGTCAGTTGTATCAATCAGCGGAAAGTAGCCGGCTACCATGGCAGGACAACAGGTAGTCAATCCCGATCTCGACGAGCTGCACCCCACCGGAGCTGCCACAGGCATCACCAGAAGAGCTCAGTCCCACAGTACCAGCCTCCAGAATAGCTGCTGATGATGATTATGATGATTCTGCCCAACTGTGTTAAAGGGAATGTGGCACCTTCATAACGTGATTTTAACTGAGATAGCCAAGTCGTAAAGCAAGTCGGAAAACCCGGTACTCCATATATCATCTGTCTTGGAACTCGATATTTCCGTAGAAAAAGCTAAGTCTTACCTAACACTAACCCCCTCATCAGCCTCTCGCCGGGCGGCCATTGTTGTGAGCTGCTGGTGTGACGACATATGCTGACGGCACGATGATCATCAGCCAATCGAAGCCCTTGAATCGTTTCAAGTATGGTAGTGGTTGCCAGATCATGGCATCATCCACAGGCAGATATTTATTTTCCTAGAGGAGTATTTTTAAAAACAAAATATTGAGCTAATTGAACATTTTTCAGAGAAATCATGAGTGGTTTCATTATTTTTGGCTAAAAACAATGTGATTTTAAAGGGAATGTGGCACCTTGGTCGAATCCTGGAATTTAGTGTAATTAGGCGTACTTTTAGTCAAAAATGATGAAACCACTCATGATTTCTCTGAAAAATGTACAATAAGCTCAATATTTGGTTTTTAAAAATACTCCTCTAGAAAAAGAAATAAATATCAGCCTGTGGATGATGTCACGATCTGGCAACCACTACCATACTTGAAACGCTTCAAGGCTTCGATTGGCTGATGCTTCATCGTGACATCAGCATATGTCGTGACACCAGTAGCTCAAAACAATGGCCGCCGGCGACGGGCTGAGGGGGCTGGTGTCAGGTAGTTTTTAGCTTTTTTCTACGCAAATATCGAGTTCCAAGACAAATGAAATATGGAGTTCCGGGTTTTCCGACCTGCTTTACAACTTGGCTATCTCAGTTAAAATCACTTTGTGAAGGTGCCACATTCCCTTTAACTGAGATAGCCGAGTTTTAAAGCAAGTCGGAAAACCCGGTACTCCATATTTCATTTGTCTTGGAACTCGATATTTCCGTAGAAAAAAGCTAAAACCTACCTGACACCAGCCCCCATCAGCCCCCGTCGCCGAGCGGCCATTGTTGTGAGCTACTGGCGTGACGACATGCTGACGTCACAATGAGCATCAGCCAATCGAAGCCCTTGAAGCGTTTCAAGTATGCGAGTGGTTGCCAGATCGTGACATCATCCACAGACTGATATTTATTTCTTTTTCTAGAGGAGTATTTTTAAAAACAAAATATTGAGCTTATTGTACATTTTTCAGAGAAATCATGAGTAGTTTCATTATTTTTGGCTAAAAAGTACGCCTAATTTCACTAAATTCCAGGATTCGACCAAGGTGCCACATTTCCTTTAAGGTTTAAGGGTGCTTCAACTGCTAGGGCCATATAGCCAGCAATGATTCTAGCCATCAAATATGCCTATTCATATGGAGGGCACCTCGTTACAGTCACCCTAAACCCTGGAGAAAGATCCAGCAATTCTGGTTTGGATGACAGCCGAATTGTGTGATACAGCCACTGCATTCCAAGCCAGGTCATGAGAAGCGTTGATAGAGCATGGGAACAAACCAGCCTGCAAAGTATGGCAGCAGGCCAGAAGAGTCGCACCAGCCATCTAAAATTCGCGCACCACCAGCCTCCAAAAATTCGCACCAATATGCCATATACCAGAGAAAACAGTGCAACCATTCCTACCCACATGATGCAATACTCCCTCTGTTATTAGTTAAGTATTTTTCTCAAGCCCCCTTCTCTGTGTTAATAACCATTTAGCCATTATTGGTTCGGTTTAATTGTCACCTTCCTCGCACCAGTCTCGCAAATTCGCACCAGGTCGATAAAATTCGCACCACTTGCTCCTGTTTCCAAGGGCACTCACACTGACGAGATCTCGTCGAAAATACCATACTTTGCAAACTGGGGGACAAAGGGTACTGCAAAATGTATCAATGAGGAAGTATTTCTCATATACAGCCCTACACGTATAGTCACACTACTGCGGTACATGAGACATACAGTGACCCTAAAACAAGCCCCGGCCGACTGAAGACAAATACAAATTATAAACGGAGGCGCCGAGCCCCGAACCCGTGACCGCCGACGGCGCGAGCGCTCTAAATTACGCCCAGACGGGCACGGGCTCGGAGCCCGGCAGATGTCTACCAGCCGGGTGCGTGGGAAGTAGATCAGGATGATGATGAACATATGAGCGGGACAAACGAAACACAGTTAAAAACGTTAGCGAAACCAAACAAACATGGAGGTGGCCTTTCAGGGTGCAGACACCGCCCCGTGAGCAACGCAGACTCGGACAAGCAATCCACCACGCCGCCCCCCGGCGGAACACGCGGCGCCTCAGTCAGTTTCACCAGTGACATCAGCCTCCTCCTCGCCGGCACCAGTGATGCCAGCCTCCCCTCACTGTCCCCAGTCTCCCGGTCTTCGGCAAAGTCTGGCTCCCCGCCATTCGCTCGACGACCGAGATGCCGGGGATGTCCCCGGTCGCGCCGGCCTCGGTGGTGGTGCCGCTGACGAAGGCGTCGAGCACCGTAGTAGAAGTAGGCGCGCGGGAAATCATCAGCCGCTCCTCGAGCAGCTGTTGGATCCCAAGATACCCTTACTTAAAGGTGCGTTTAAGCAGGATTCCTCCACGCCCGAGTGACGTCACACGGGCGTGGAGGAATTTCTTCACCATTGAGTCGTGTGTTAAACTGCTGCTAACTGCACTTCCCGCTTACGAATTTGTGAGTATACACGGTAATTAAGTTTATCCCACATGCAATGAATAAGCATTTTATTTTCGATTCTAGACCTCTTTGCAAAATTTTGGATATTTAATAATCTAATTTTTGCATGTTATATGCTGCGAGGTGTGATGTCACATCCAGTGGCCTGTGCTTGCTGTTGGAGGGGGCTGGTTGGATCCGGCTGAGGTCGTCAGTGAGGCCGTGCCGTTTGGCCTGCGACTTCGAAGGTAGGCCGGTCGACCAGCGGGTGCTGCGGCATATGGTCCGGCTGGCGGGTGACCGCCTGGTCGCCGTACTGCCGCCCTCTGGTATGTTGGTCGGCGTTTGGCCTGCGACTCGAAGATAGGCAGGTCAAGAAGAGGGCGCCATAGCATGTGGTCCTGTAGGGAGGCCGGGCGCTGCACTGCCACCTCCTGCGGCCCTCCGGCACGCTGGTCAGGCGGTTGTTAGGAGGACGCCGAAAACAGCAGTTCTGACGCATGTCCATGCAAAAGAAGGTCTGAAGAGGGCATGAAGATGGCGGCGCCGCACCAGCTGCTCCACCAACGTTCCCCAGCGATCAGGCTCCAGAGGGTCAGTCCCATCTCGGTTCAAACGGAGCAGACCGACAGACCAAGAACCGCCCCGGCCGAAGATGCCCCGGGCAGTGCCTCCATCACAGGAGTAACTCAAGCTCGCGCAGATCTGTGACGCCGGGACAGCGCCAGCAGCACCAGCAGACACGCCGAGTCCCAGGGACCGCCAGCAGCAGGCAGGTGAAGAGGAGAGGGGCTCCAGCCAACTGTCATCAGGCAAAAAGGCGGCCAAAGCGCAGTATCAAATATATAATCTGAATATATTGAATGTGTTGAAAAAATAATATCAAATATATAATATATACATAAATCACAGTATCAGTATACCTACCTATTCATTTCTTTCTAGCATAATTTTGTTGGCAAGAGGTGCTGGTAGGCCAGCCTGCAAAGTATGGCAACAGGCCAGACGAGTCGCACCAGCCATATACAATTCTTGCACTGCCAGCCACCAAAAATTCGCACCAGTCTGCCATATCCCAGGGAGAAAAACGCACCCATTCCCACCGACACAATGCACTGCTACCTCTCTTATTAGTTAAGGACTTTTTAAAAGGCCCCTCCTGCGTCTTTATAACAATTCAGCCATTTTTTTGTTTTCAGCATCACCTTCATTGCACCAGTCTCGCAAATTCGCACAAGGTTGATATAATTTGCACCACTTGCTCCTGTCTCCAAGGGCACTCGCACCGACGAGATCTCGTCGAAAATGCCATTTTTGGCACACTGGCAGGTAGGATGTGTTAAAGTAGTTGTGTAGAAACATATCTGAGACATTATGATTAAATCGCCAAAATTAATGATAGGTATGATATTACATATACATACTTCTTGAATATCGGAGATGAGGGTTGACCTGATTCAAAATATATGCATAATATTAATACATCAAGCATTTGATTCAAGTGGTGAAGTTGACTGAAAAATAAAGCTGACATCTCACAGACCACCCCTGCTCACCGACAATTATCATTACCAACAATTATTATTATTATTTTTATAATTTATTTAACCACCACCCTTGACCACATTTTTCTATTTTTGTCTTTAATGCGCCATCTGCAGCGATGTTTTCTAATTGTATCTATCAATGGCAAATATTGCTGTTGGTTTAATAAATATTGACCGTTGGTTCGTTTATATTGTGTAGTACCATTCAATTGGCGAATCAAAAATGCAAATGTAGTTGTTGGTTTCACCTGATCAAAGCGCTGATTTAGGCTTGTATTTTTCTTAGTGGCTCTATTCGCTCTGCTGCTGTAGGAAGAGAGAAAAGGAATGTTGTGTTGTCTTATGGTGGAGAAGGTAGGTATGTACGGCGCTTTTTCTCGCTTTGTTGCTGTTTTTTTTATTGTTTTGAAGAATGCAATAAAGCAGGGCTTCTAAGCTTCTAAAAATATTTTGGAATATAAAGGGTCACTTAAGATCCGATTTTTCTCCAGTATTGATTCCTAGGGAGTCTGACACTTTGTTCTTCGTATTTTAAACTGCTTATTCTTTCAATTCTGATTTAATCCATGGCAGGCATGCTTTCATGAGCAAAACATATTTATTTTAAGCGTAAAGCCCCAGTCCCTTAATCTTGCTTAGCAACCAGCATTACTTTAATATAATGAACAATTTTATGTCCATCGACACTGCCTAGTTCAGAAGGGATAAATGTAAAATTTTATCATTTATGCCCCTGTAACTTTAACTTAGGGATCCTGAATATGTGGCTTTTGCTGGTAAATATTAGGTATGTCAAATTTGTGTTCATCAGATTTTGAACAAGCAATAGAAGGAAGGCATCACTATTGCTTATTTGGATTTATATTTAATGTTTATCAGTGAACATTGGGAATGTGTTAATATTTACCCCCAGCTGCATGAACAGTCTCAGTTTTTACTTCTAACATAAGTAGGTACCGAGCATAAAATGTTTGTTAATTCATGTACGAGCGGGTCTTCGGGACTCCTGGTTATATGAGTTGGAACGTCTTTTCCCATTTTTGGTTGTGTTTTGTGTGTAAGCAGAGCATACCGAAGCTCCGTGTATGTGGGAAAATTTCCCATACCTATTTTGATTGGTATTGGTGAAGCAGATGTCACAGGAACATGCCAGATTGTCACCTTGGGAAATGTTTCCAAAATATCCCCAGATTCACCTTGAGAAATGTTTTTCAAAATATCCCCACATTCTGCAAGAAAATCCCTAGAGGCGAAACAGACGGAAGAAGGGAGGGTTTGAGTAGTGTTAAGTGGAACCCAGAGGCGCACTCCGATTCTAGAAAGAGGGGTGATATCCCCAGACTAGGAAATAGGGACCAAGGGCATACTCAACTGACCTGACCTGAACTGAACTGACCTAACCTAAACCTAACCCTAACATAACCTCTGTGCAAAAACTCCCCCTTTCTAGCTGTCTGAGCATGCCACTGATCATGTGGGCACGTCCCGTGGGTGGGATCACGCTTGATCACATCTGGATTTTTTTCAGAATATGGGGATATTTTGACAATATTTCCCAAGGTGACAATCTGGCATGTTCCTGTGACCTCCGCTTCACCATTACCTTTCAATTTACCTCCAGCTTACTTGTTGAGGGGTCAACTTGCAAAGCTTCCAAGGTCTTTTAATGGTTGTGGGTAAGTTTTTCTAGAAAGTAAAGTTGGTTTCTTTTGGATAATTTCCTTATCACTGATACCATGAAGCCACTTAATATTTGACCCTCTCAATGGAAAAGAAAACAAAGAAATTCAATCCCAATAAAAGAGAAAAGAGTTGATGGGACCTGGCCAAGATTGCTTTCTTACATGCTGGGACCAGGTTAGAACCAAATATCTCTGGCTAGGACCAAGTTTTTCCAAACTGCCCCACCTCTAGTAGGTATGTGTATGTGATTGAGCAGAACATATTATTTTACATGAACAATGTTGCCACCCACCCCCTCACCTGAAGGTGTAATATTTGGCTTCATCCTTACTGATTTCTGATAAGTGCAGAATAATGATGTAGTTCTCATGTAAAAGTGTAATCGGGATTGGACTGTGGATCAAAGTATAATGAGTGCTCTTTCCATGGCATTAGCATGGATCAGGATTGAATTGAAACTTGAAAAGTGACATTTTCCATGGGGAGAAGTTCTATCTGGTTTGGGATAGAACTTGTGCATGGAAACTAACCTAATGATGGATAAGCACTGGCTACACTGCACCTTATTTTAATTATAGATACATTTCTTTCATTTTCTTAGTCACTGAAAACTGGTCTGTGCATTTGGAATGCAGTGGGCTGGTGGCTGCTCTGCTCAGAAAATAAATTAATTCAAAAGCAAGAATGAAACGAAAGCATGGCTTAAAAGTGTAAAAAACATAGTTATGGGGTGAAAATGTGTCCTCTAAAAACAAAATGTTCTGCTCTGAATGTTAAAATGCTGGAAAAGGGTAAAGTCTAAATGATTGAAGTCATTATTCGAGTGATAGTGGTGCTGTTCAGTGGGTTGTATGAGCCAGGCCACTTTGATTTTAATTTGCAACACCAGGACGACCTAAAATTACATTTGGCAAGTAGCTTTTGGCACCTATTGTATGTTGGGAATGTGTTCACATTGCTGGAGTATCGACTTCTGGGTCCTGGAAAGGGGTGCCTGGGACACACCAGGGGCGCTGAGCATAGACAGATCCAGAATTTACGATCCAGGTAAGGGAATACTGGGTTGAAGAGGGGTGGTATTTCTGAACCACGTAATTTTTCTATAGTATCTCCCACACTAGAAATCCTAAATCTGTCCGTGCCTGGGGAGCAGTTTGGAAGGGCACCAACTAAGATTGGGTGAAGGTGAGACGTAGGGCTAGAAAATTTAAGTCCCAAAGCCTCCCCTTCCCGGAATGAAGTCCTGGATCCGCTACTTGGGTGGGCAGAATCTGCCCTCCCCTGACAGGAATAGGGTTAAGACAACGCGAAGAAAGCTCGCTACGATTCAAAACACGAATTAGCTGCTGCAAAACTTCGTGAAGCTACTTGCTCCTCCGAACCGTATAACCATTGGCGACAGGCCCTGAGGAGCGTCCTGTGACCGCCGAGCGACGCAGCCCGTCTGCAGCCTCTGGGATGTCGGCGTGTAGCCGGCCAGTCGGCGGGGACTCGCGTCCTCGGAGCAGCTGTCTCCGGCCGACATGAGCGCTCAGCAGGGTCGGCGGCTGAGGGAGCGTCGCCTGCGGGCGTCCCCCGCCGCAGCGGCAGCCGCCGCCGCCGAGCCTCTGCCGGTACAGGTGGAGATTAAGGAGGAGTGGCGGGGCGACGGCGCCGCAGGCGATGGCGACGGAGTCCCGACCCAGACCGAGGTGAGACTGTACTGTAGCCCAGCCCCTCCAACAGCGACGGCCGCTCCGTGAATGGGAAAATATTGAAAATTTTGTGATGCTCGCTTGCAAATGTGAGAGACCACTACGAATTCAGTTGTGTCTCAGATGTAGAAGTAAATTATTATTTTTTCGAATGACGTTGTCTTTTTGGAATATTTTTGGTAGCATTGATACACCTTTGATACAGCCTGGGAAGGGTGGGCGTGTGACGTCACCTGGGTGTGGAAGAATCTCCCTTGAAGATGCCTTTAGATAACAGTCTGATCTATAGATAATCAGGTAATAATCTGATCTGATAATATCTGATCTGATAATCTGATGATTTAGATAATCTGATCTTTAAAATCAGTCAACTTTAGGCGGCGCCCTGGAATACCTGCTCGCTTTGGTAGATGTTACCGTGAGTCTGCGCCCTGGCCCCGCTGATTTAGCTCTGCCTCCTGTGCTGACACACGATGATCGGTTTAAGCAGCTCTGGCTCCCGAGACCCGGGTGTGACGGGTGCGTTTGTGGGCAGCGCGGCGGGCGGCGTCTGCGTCTGCCTGCCACGGACGACTCGGACAGTGGCGCCACCCAGGAGGAGTTCCTCAGCGTGTTGGAGAGCCTGCAGAAGCAGAAGGACCTGGGACTGCGCGTCAATGACAAGTGGGTCCGCCAGTGCCGTCCTGGACTCTGCTGAAAGGCGTCTAGTGATGAAGCATTACAAGTTTAACGGCAGTATGTCGGTGTGATGTGTGCATATTTTGTGCGTTTTTGTCAAACCAGCAATGATGCTAGCAGTGGTATATTGTCCAAAGCCAATAATCAACATGTTCCAATTCAAATGTTTGTAAATAGCCCTCGTGACAGCGTCAGCGTCATATTAATTTGGTTATGCTGGTGGCTGGCATAATGGAAACTGGAATCTAGATGATGCTTATATCATTTTTAATCCTTGCCTTAGTCGAGGAGGGGAGTGCTTATACAGCGGCACCGGGACTATCCGATGGTGTATAGAAAAACGGGGCCGCGGTGCACCGGCAGACTCGGCACACTTTATCCTTGATCCGCTGTGCAACTTCTCCCACAATTTTAGGTTTAGGTCATCTCCGGCCAGGTCACCAAGCCAGGTCCAGTAACCTCACCTCCAAAAATGCTGCAAGTGGCACCAGTGAGAATACTACGTTTAGTCTATGGATAGGATATTAGTATCACATAATAGGCCCAACAAGTGTCACAAGCCGTGGCAACTCGATTTTCGATATCGGTGACCTGGGGTCAGATGTGGGTACCTATCATTACCTCTCCATTGGAAATGCATGCGGAAACGGGAAATGATAAAATTTCTCTTCATCGTAGATACGACTAAGAACAGCCTCCTATTCTAAATATATTGGCATCTTAGGCCATTCCACAGGTTTAAGTCATTAGTTTTGACCTGTGACCTGTGAGAGGTCATCTGAGGCTACGTAAGCGAGTCTTGAGACTCGGGGAAATAACTTCCCAATACAAGGTGTAAGAGCTCTCGTTTTAATACCATTACGTTTATGGTGTCATTGCAAGTTGATTGATCTGCATATTAGTCATCTAAGATAAAATGGTAACCTTGACCTAACATTGGGTCAGGCCATTTTCGCGTTTTGACCTTATTTGATCATGTTATGCATTATTAACACGTGCATTGACGGGGGTCTGAGCCACCTTCGCATTGACGGGGGGCGGGTACCCGCCCCCCTAAGATCTCGAGAACCACGGTAGGTAGCGAAAAACTGTAAACGGCGTTGGGCTGTCCATCCACTTTTCCATCGAAAACATTTGAACTATTTTTTGTCAGGTCACATTTAAGGTCACGAGAGGTCAAAACATGCTGTCATAGGGATAACATGTAAATTCAGTTTTTTGGCCATTGCATCTGAACAAGTTAAGATAGAGCAAAACGACTTGAACTATATGAATCCTCTCAGCAAGCCGAATCGAATGATATATAATTTGACCTTGCTAGGTCAAATCAAGGATTTGACCCGACCTGAGGTCAGGTCAGGGTCAAATTATATAAAATGCATATCATTATAACCGCAAAGCCCGGGCGAGTCTAATGCAGCTAAAATAAATGCTCCATCACCATCCGTTACTGAGTTATTCCGTAAAAACCATTTTCCCATGTATTTCCAATGGAGAGGTCATGCCTCGTACCTGACCTTAGGTCATCGATATCAAAAATACCGGAACATATTTTAGAGAACTTGGTGGGGCCATTATGTGATATGAGTTTCAATCGGATAAGTTCACCCTGCTCCGACTTATGCTATCTTAAACTTTTTTGAGGTCGGGTCACTTGACCTGTACTGGTGACCTGACCTGAGATGACCTAACCTTAAAAATTTCACAGAAGTTGTAAAAATGATGAGGAAAAAGGTATGCCAAGTACGGCGGCGCTACGCGCCGCTGTTTTTCTGCTATCTCCGAAAAACCCAAGGGGGGGCGGGTACCCGCCCCCCGTCAATGCGCGTGTTAAATTGGTAGTACCGGGAGTAATCGAATGGTTCCAAAAACTTGGCTTTGAGGCAAGCCAACCAGATCCTGGAGGCACTACCGGGTAAACTATTGAGCGCCAGAGCGTCTCAGTGGAACCGATCCCAAGCCTGCACACGCACTGCCACTGCATGTTCCTGAGGAGCGGGCCGGAGCCCAACGCTCTACCAGCTGAGCTACCGGGGCGGGTATTGTCTTTTGATTTAGCTATTATCTGTGGTTATCAACGGAACTGTGGGCGGAATGTGATCCGCGCTGTTCTACTACCCTTGAACATAGGGCAGAATATACAATACCAAATGATGTGGTTAGGTAATGAAAGATACCGAACATATAGCAAACGTGCCAACATATTGTTGTTAACACTTATGGGATGCACCAAAAGTTCATTATACTTAAATAGGATAGATTCAGCCCGAAATAGTTTCAGCCACTTGTTCCTGTTTTCACCGGGTAAAACTGGCTGGCGGCAGAGACTTATCGCTTCCGGCTGTGGGGGTCTTCCTCTGGAGATTCGTCCTTAGCTGACCTGGCCTCTGCACCGGCAGGGGTAACCAGGTGTGCCAGCTGAGCTGGGTGGAGTTCTGTCTGCGCGTGCCGATCCACTGGACGGAGGAGTACCCTAACGTCTGTCCGCTCTGCAAGAAGAAGCTCAGCTCCCGCTTCTCGCTCTCCCGGCACTACATCGACGTACACCACAGGTGAGGAGTCATTCCCCGGCACTACATCGACGAGCACCACAGGTGAGGAGCCATTCCCCGGCACTACATCGACGTGCACCACAGGTGAGGAGCCATAAAAAACAGGTGAGGAGCCATAAAAAACAGGTGAGGAGCCATAAAAACAGGTGAGGAGTCATAAAAAACAGGTGAGGAGCCATTCCCCGGCACTACATGGACGTGCACCACAGGTGAGGAGCCCGGTACTACATCGACGTGCACCACAGGTGAGGAGCCATAAAAACAGGTGAGGAGCCATTCCCCGGCACTACATCGACGTGCACCACAGGTGAGGAGCCATAAAAACAGGTGAGGAGCCATTCCCCGGCACTACATCGACGTGCACCACAGGTGAGGAGCCCGGTACTACATCGACGTGCACCACAGGTGAGGAGCCATAAAAACAGGTGAGGAGCCATTCCCCGGCACTACATCGACGTGCACCACAGGTGAGGAGACCGGCACTACATCGACGCGCACCACAGGTGAGGAGCCATAAAAACAGGTGAGGAGCCATTCCCCGGCACTACATCGACGTGCACCACAGGTGAGGAGCCCGGTACTATATCGACGTGCAGTACAGGTGAGGAGCCATAAAAACAGGTGAGGAGTCATTCCCCGGCACTACATCGGCGTACACCACAGGTGAGGAGCCATTCCCCGGCGCTGCATCGACGTGCACCACAGGTGAGGAGCCATAAAAAACAGGTGAGGAGCCATTCCCCGGCACTACATCGACGTGCACCACAGGTGAGGAGACCGGCACTACATCGACGCGCACCACAGGTGAGGAGCCATAAAAACAGGTGAGGAGCCATTCCCCGGCGCTGCATCGACGTGCACCACAGGTGAGGAGCCATAAAAAACAGGTGAGGAGCCATTCCCCGGCACTACATCGACGTGCACCACAGGTGAGGAGACCGGCACTACATCGACGTGCACCACAGGTGAGGAGCCATAAAAACAGGTGAGGAGCCATTCCCCGGCACTACATCGACGTGCACCACAGGTGAGGAGCCATAAAAACAGGTGAGGAGCCATTCCCCGGCACTACATCGACGTGCACCACAGGTGAGGAGCCCGGTACTACATCGACGTGCACCACAGGTGAGGAGCCATAAAAACAGGTGAGGAGCCATTCCCCGGCACTACATCGACGTGCACCACAGGTGAGGAGACCGGCACTACATCGACGCGCACCACAGGTGAGGAGCCATAAAAACAGGTGAGGAGCCATTTCCCGGCACTACATCGACGTGCACCACAGGTGAGGAGCCCGGTACTATATCGACGTGCAGCACAGGTGAGGAGCCATAAAAACAGGTGAGGAGTCATTCCCCGGCACTACATCGGCGTACACCACAGGTGAGGAGCCATTCCCCGGCGCTGCATCGACGTGCACCACAGGTGAGGAGCCATTCCCCAGCACTGCATCCACGTGCACCACAGGTGAATGGCTGGTCCCCGGCTCAGGAGGGCACCACAGTTCACTCAAAAAAGGCACTGGTCGGACACAGCAGCTGCAGGACCAGTCCCGGGCTCAGAAGGGCATTGCAGGCGAAGGCTCAGTCCTCAGTTCAGCAGGGAGGGCACAGGCGGTAAAGAGGTACCCCAGTGGGCTACTAAAAGTGATACTGCGCTTGGCAGGTACCGCAGCTTACTGGTCAGTCCCCGGGCGTTTTTTTGTTTGCTTTGCTTTTTCTGTTTTTTTTCGTCACATTCGAAACAATCCGCCGGGGCTTATCGACGGGAAAAATATTGTCTGTTCAACAAAAGCTGTCTGAACTACTGTTTTTTTGTTTTTTGTTTTTTTTGCTGCTCCATCTAATACGAACCGGCTCCTTCAGGGAGGAGAAGCGGCTGCCGCCTCCAGCACGTTGTCCTTTCTGCAGCAAGATCCTCTACAACCAGTCCACCCTCAACCGCCACCTGCAGACCGTGCACAAGGGCAAGCGTGCCGCCACCTCGGGCGAGCGGCGCGCGCCCGCCGCCTTCTTCTGCGCCCTCTGCCAGCGCCGGCACGCGCAGCGGGCGGAGGTGACGCGGCACCTGCAGCTGCTGCGGCTGCAGCGTCTGCAGGGTCGGAGGCCGCGGCCTGCAGCTGCCGCCCGAGCTGCTGCGGACGACGTCACTGTCAAGGACGGTGGGTGCTGCACTGGGTGGTGGTCAAACGCCTCGGTATTTGTAAACCGTTTACTGAAACAATGCCGATGTGTGTGGTGTAAAACAAATGTGGAGCTGAGTCGTGAGTGAAAAAACGTCAGCTGGCGAAAAAAACACTGATATGTAGTAAAACGATGAACAGGATGGCTGTAAGGACATGCGTGGGTCTATTTGCGTTATGTCATGTTTTTAGCCATCTGCCGTCATTTGAATTAGTGAATATGTTATGTAGAACTGGCTTGTCAAGCTGTCATGCGAGCGCTGTGTGGCATAATGAACGGCTTGGATGCCTGAAAGCCCAGATAATTGACTGACTAGCGGACACTCGATTTCGAGGAAAACCAGATGTGAGACAGGAGCCCTTCCCTCCTTATTCTCAGCGCCGACCCGGTGCGGGGTCTGTCGCGGTCTGACGTGCTGCGTGTCCTCCCCCTACCCGGTGCGGAGTCTGTCGCGGTCTGTGACGTGCTGCGTGTCCTCTCCCCGGTCCAGTGCGGAGTCTGTCGCGGTCTGTGACGTGCTGCGTGTCCTCCCCCTACCCGGTGCGGAGTCTGTCACGGTTTGTGACGTGCTGCGTGTCCTCCCCCGGGGCAGAGGAGCCGACGCCGGCCACCGCTGCGGTGGAGCTGGAGGCGGTGGGAGGCGGAGGCAGCGGTGGTGAGGAGAGCGAAGCCCACTGGGCCGAGCTATCGCTGCTGAGACAGCGCCAGCCGGCACCTCCACCCCTGGTATGTCGCGCGCCCCGTCCCGCCCCGTCATGTATTTTTGTATATGTATTTTGTTGGGTTTTAAATTTGAGTTTGTTTTCAAATAACACTTGACTTATGTAAAAAAGTTTGAGCCGCTTAACTGTGCTCGTTTAGAATGAATTCCACGTGGGTGTTACGAGCCACATCCGAGTGTATCGAAGTGGAGGGCTGTGAGGCAGCGTTTATCGCTGTTGGCAGGCTGTGCCTCGGTTGTGGCCGTCACGGAATGGCCTGCCGTCTGTGTCTTCTAGATACGCTCAAGGCCTCTGAAGTCGACAACCACATGCGCACTTGTGGTTTGTTGACAATAGTAGTCTTTGATGTGGTCTAAAGATACTAAGCTAAATTAGCTCTTTCTATTGTAAGCTTTATGACGGTACCGTCCCAGGCTGGTGCCTGGTCGTGGACACAGGCCGCAAAAGCGTGGCTTCACAGTGTTTTAATGCCAGCTTTAAAGGAAATGCGATACGTTTCAAGAATTTCAATCGATATTTAAGTATTCTGATGCATACCAAACGACTCCTGGTTACGTATTAAATTTTTCCTAAAACTCACTAATTCCGCCAAACGAGTGTTTGCGTCGCGGAATTACACCTTGAAAGCGGCTATTCTCTCCGCAAGCGGGGAGTTTTCAGACGAATCAAGTATGAAAAAAACTTTTTGCGTGCTCTGCAAGACTTCATTTCAAACCCCATGTCAGAGTTGTCGTGGTCCCTCTCGGGTTGCAGTCTCGGGTTTCACCAGGCGTTTGGTGAGTTCCGGGCGTCTCTCGGGGCTCCGGTGGCAGGCGGCGTTTGGTGGGTTCCGGGCGTCTCTGGGCTCCGGTGCACATAGGCCCTAAATGCCTCCGTCCGTGGCCAATATTACGAAAATGCAACTTTTTCTAAATCATTTCCTGAGCACATACACTGATAGAGAATTCTTCACTGCACTTGAAACAGGCATGGAAAACACAAACCGTGCTCTGGAAGTCTTTTTAGAGTTGCTTGAAGTAAGCACTCGGGTGCGCCACTTGCGGACCAGAGATCTGCAGCGAAAACTACGTACATTTCATTATGCTTAAAATCGACCATGAAAGCAAGAACAGGTCAAAGTATGGCAATACCACTGTTGTGTGAGCCCTTTGCAATGGGTTTTGGTATAAAATAATGCAAAAATAGGTTTGACAACTATTTTATAGACTATTCTCTCAGTATACTGCATATCTCAAAAACTGTTCGATTTACAAATACAAAGAGAGGGATTTAAAACTTGGCCAGCATCAGCCCAGCATAAGACTACCATCAAACGATTCCCTAGGATGTGCTCTACAAGGGCAAGTCAAAATATCTTGCGTCCACTTGCAGCCCCGTGCTCCAGATGACATATAATAACTCAGGTTGTGGCTCCAACCAGGCCGCTGCGGTGCTAACGCAACGCCGTGGGTTACCGAATAGAGGCATGGACCGGCCAAGAATGAGCAATATGAGTGGACTATCAGAGAACGATGCTATAAGAAATGCCGATAAGTGCTGAAATTAGTTTATACAATATCAAAGCACTATAACCGTCTAAATTTGTGTATTGACTGCTGTGTTGACTGTTATCCAAATACCCGGAGGGACTGCCGACAACGAACCATCTATTGCATGGAAATGTTCCTGCTAGGTATGTCACTCTCGGGATTGGGATCCGGCTATTTTCAAAAAGCCACATTCACGGGATTAAGCCTCTCGTGATCCCGGGATTCAGACATTTATTATAACACCTTCAAGCAATGCCGGGACAGCAAAAAACGATACCTAAGAATCCTGTTTTGCTGCATATCACACGTTAAACCACATATGGTGAATACCAGTCATACCTTTTCATCCAAATGAACGGTCGCCGTAACCATCGGAGTTCCCAGGTGTCCTAGGGATCCAATCGGGAATCGAATTTCCTCGCCGTTCCCACCGTCACGAGCTGACGCAAGATGACGCTTGGGCTGCTCAGGTGACCTACGTCCCACAGTTGGCGATACCGCGATATCATATGTAGCGGAGGGTGGGCGCGGGGGAGAGAAACGTACTGACCTTCACGGACTGATATTTTGATATGCCTTGTTGAGGAAACACAAGGTAGGGATATATTCTACCCCTTTCTTCTACTCTGCGTGTTAACACGCGCACTGGAGGGGCCTCGGATACTCTCCCTACTATTTTTTCCGGGATGACCGGAGAACCGCTCGTAGCCAAAACACGGGAATCGGTCGCATTTGAGAAAATTTAACAGCGCGTCGAATAGTGAAATAATTTTGAAAATTTGTCGAAAATTGTTTGATTTATACGCTTCTAAAGTCAGACCTACATTTTGAAATCGCTGCGACCGCACAGTCGAAACGGTTTGCTTGCATTGGAGACCAAGTGGTGACGTCAGAGTGTCATATAGACGGGATGATATGTCAAGGTCACCTCACGTGAAGGTCGAGGTCAAAGCTCAAAGTCATACTAGCAATTTCAAAGTCAGTGACCCCGGTGCTTTACGTGTCCCAGTCTGACGTATATTGTGCTATGACGTCATAGTAAAGGTAACCCAGTTGTAAGTTCAAGGTCAAAGGTCAAGGTTAAAGATCATGGATAAACGTCAATCCTCCTTTCCAGCACAAGGTTTGCTATATTGCTACTTTAAGTGTGCATAATAGGGAATATACCATATAGTGACGTCATAGGTCGATGACCTTGAATGACCTAGACCTAAAAAATGAAGGAAAGATTCTTTGCGACACAACCTCTATGACCGTGGTCCGGCTTTAGCTTACTCCCGGTTTTTTTGTATAAATTTTGTCCAAGTTGTTCTCAGTTCGACTGTTAGAGTCGGAGTCTCACTAAAGTCATCAAGGGATTTGTCACGGAGACCCCGACCCCACCACCCGAACGAGCAACTCCCACATTGAAGGGTTGATTTAGGAGCCAAAGTTTAACGTCCCACAAAGCACAGGGACGGCCGCCCCGCTCAGGTCACCCTCTCACCAGTCAGCTGCCAGCCGACCTGTACGTCGGGTAAACTATTGAGCGCCGGAGCGTCTCAGGGGAACCGATCCCAAGCATGGACATGCACTGCCACTGCATGCTTCTAAGCAGCGGGCCGGAGCCCAACGCTCTACCAACTGAGCTACCGGGGCGGCAATTCCACGCATTATCAGGGCATTTCCCAACAGGTCCCAAGCATGACCAAAATTTGACCTTTATGACCTCGTTTGACCATGACAATATAGACCTAGATCAATGAAAATTAGTTATGATGTAGATCACCATAGCCCCCACCCACTCCACAATCGGCATTTCTTAAGCCTCTAAGTTCCCGATATCTCAGGGGGCTTACCAGCCCCCATCCTGTGCGCGTTAATGTCGGACCCCTCTCCAGTGTGGTTGTTAATAATCACTCGAATACCGGTTATAATAGAACATTCTCATGCAGAAAAGGTGTTACAATTATACCTAAAAGCTGGCCTAGAAAGAAAAACCAAGCTCAAATACACATTTATTATGCTTCCCGTTTTGTTGTTCGTAGTGACGCTTATGAATTTATGGCAGACCAAGATTGCTGTATCGTTGTTCATGGATTACATGTTTATTGTTTGCAGTGTTTCAAACTATAATTCGGTCACAATTCATGGCGCCACGACAACATCTGCAAAATATTTTACGGACACCTTGGGCTGGATTAAGTTGCTCCAAATGCCCCTCTTTTCACTGTCCTGATTACGCCCATGTAAAATAAAACATACATGTCCAATGCAAGTTTTATGCACTGTTCAATTATCTGTCAAATGAGCTCCTTTGTCCAAAAATCGGGGGGAATTTGCGGTATTACGAAGGAATTTTCCACGAAAAGTAATATTGGCCACGGACGGAGGCATTTAGGGCCTATGTGCGGTGGCAGGCGGCGTTTGGTGAGTTGCCGGCCTCTCTGGGTTCTGGTGGCAGGCGGCGTTTGGTGAGTTCCGGGCGTCTCTGGGTTCTGGTGGCAGGCGGCGTTTGGTGAGTTCCGGGTGTCTGTGGGTTCCGGTGGCAGGCCAGTAACCAGTCCTTCCCCGGCGGCAGGCGGGAGCTCCCTGCCCTGCTCCGTGTGCAATAAGCTGTTTCTGGGAGAGGAGGAGCTCGCCTCGCATCTCACCTCTCACCTGCGCGACAAACGGACGGGTGAGTGCTGGCTCTTGGTACCTTAACGCCATGGCCCCGTCGCCGGTGCTGTAGTAGGCTAGTGACCTCTGTATTGTACAGTGTCGCGTGAAGCTGGGAGAGGAACCGTGGGTCTCTGTAGGCATTTTCCCTTGCGCCGCAGCTATCATGATCTGAACTTTTGTGAGCCGAAGTGGTGTGCACCAATAGAAAGTCCTTCCATAAGCGTGAAAGCAGGAGCTCTGTTCTGAGCGTTGTGGGACGACTGTGCGGTGCAGTGGGTTTGCTATAATGTTGCTCAGGAATATTATCAGATTTGTTCACATGTATTTTAGCGCAAATAAATCATACGCTTAAAAGAGACTTCGCTCAGAGTATAGATGAATTGGCTTTACGAGGCAATCTAGCCCTAGATGTGGAGAGTCGCAGTGGAATTGCTTTGAAGATGTTCCGCGTGTGAGTAGTTTTCCTTGCGGATTTCATGAGAGATGTGGCAGCGCCGGCCGAGGTCAAATAATGGTTCGATTGTTTGGGGGTTTTGCGAAATGCTCCCTTTTATTGCGTTACCTTCTTTGCAATGCAATGCATTCTAGCACTAAGCCATTTTGGCAGGTATTGGTGTAACCAGGTGACGCCTCGTTAGGGGGACTGGCGGGGATTTGAGCCGGGGTCACTGTGACACTATGACAGGTACTCCGTCGGCGGGAGTCTGTCCGCTCTGTGACGCCTTGTTAGAGACACACTGTGACGCTGTGTGACACTGTGACACTATGACAGGTGCTCCGTCGGCCGGCGTCTGTCCGCTCTGTGACGCCTTGTTAGAGACACACTGTGACGCTGTTGGACACTATGACAGGTACTCCGTCGGCCGGCGTCTGTCTGCTCTGTGACGCCTTGTTAGAGACACACTATGATGCTGTGTGAGACTGTGACACTATGACAGGTGCTCCGTCGGCCGGCGTCTGTCCGCTCTGTGACGCCTTGTTAGAGACACACTGTGACGCTGTTGGACACTATGACAGGTACTCCGTCGGCGGGAGTCTGTCCGCTCTGTGACGCCTTGTTAGAGACACACTGTGACGCTGTGTGACACTGTGACACTATGGCAGGTGCTCCGTCGGCCGGCGTCTGTCCGCTCTGTGACGCCTTGTTAGAGACACACTGTGACGTTGTGTGACACTGTGACACTATGACAGGTGCTCCGTCGGCCGGCGTCTGTCCGCTCTGTGACGCCTTGTTAGAGACACACTGTGACGCCGTGTGACACTGTGACACTATGACAGGTGCTCCGTCGGCCGGCGTCTGTCCGCTCTGTGACGCCTTGTTAGAGACACACTGTGACGCTGTGTGACACTGTGACACTATGACAGGTGCTCCGTCGGCCGGCGTCTGTCCGCTCTGTGACGCCTTGTTAAAGACAAACTGTGATGCTGTGTGACACTGAGACACTATGACAGGTACTCCGTCGGCCGGCGTCTGTCCGCTCTGTGACGCCTTGTTAGAGACACACTGTGACGTTGTGTGACACTGAGACACTATGACAGGTACTCCGTCGGCCGGCGTCTGTCCGCTCTGTGACGCCTTGTTAGAGACACACTGTGACGTTGTGTGACACTGTGACAGGTGCTCCGTCGGCCGGCGTCTGTCCGCTCTGTGACGCCTTGTTAGAGACACACTGTGACGCTGTGTGACACTATGACAGGTGCTCCGTCGGCCGGCGTCTGTCCGCTCTGTGACGCCTTGTTAGAGACACACTGTGACGCTGTGTGACACTATGACAGGTGCTCCGTCGGCCGGAGTCTGTCCGCTCTGTGACGCCTTGTTAGAGACACACTGTGACGCTGTGTGACACTATGACAGGTGCTCCGTCGGCCGGCGTCTGTCCGCTCTGTGACGCCTTGTTAGAGACACACTGTGACGCTGTGTGACACTGTGACACTATGGCAGGTGCTCCGTCGGCCGGCGTCTGTCCGCTCTGTGACGCCTTGTTAGAGACACACTGTGACGCTGTGTGACACTATGACAGGTGCTCCGTCGGCCGGCGTCTGTCCGCTCTGTGACGCTTTGTTAGAGACACACTGTGACGCTGTGTGACACTGTGACACTATGGCAGGTACTCCGTCGGCCGGCGTCTGTCTGCTCTGTGACACCTTGTTAGAGACACACTGTGACGCTGTGCCACAGGTACTCCGTCGGCCGGAGTCTGTCCGCTCTGTGACGCCACCGTGCCGGACCCGGCGGCGCACGTGCGCGACACCCACTGCGGCGTGTGCGCCCGCTGCGGCCTGGTGCTGCCGCAGGCGCTGATGGAGCGCCACACCACCGCCCACGAACTCAAGGTCAGATACTGCTGCTGCGCTGGATGCATGTTGGTGGTGTTGTTTCCCCCGGGGACGCTATCGCGGCGTAGCCTGCCGGCTCTGGAGGGCCCGAAGGCGGCCGCAAGAGCCGCCACGATGTCGCCGCCGCATACCTGTTCCGGCCTCGGCAGGATATTGCCGAGGTGAAGTAGCCGGCTCGCCCGGGCGCTGGGCCCGGTGAAAACACGGAACAGTGCTGCCGAATAAAACATCGCACTATAG
Organism: Lepas anatifera; assembly: GCA_034440635.1. Lineage (NCBI taxonomy): Eukaryota > Metazoa > Arthropoda > Thecostraca > Lepadidae > Lepas > Lepas anatifera. The sequence continues at coordinate 122,513 of JAOTON010001897.1, read as the reverse complement.
TCCGATCGAGATTAGTAGCATTGGTAATCGGGGTATTCCATTCAATTTTAGCCGGCGGAATGGCCTGCTCTACACCCCGTTATCTTCGCTTTTATTGTTAATATCAGATGCAAATACCGATGGCTTTATTTTTATTGCTGAGATTTGGGGCCAACTCTTTTTCCGGCATTGCAACGCAATGGCTTCGTTGCCAGTCTTCGGATCGGATAGCATGGATTAACGTGGGTTCAATCTCCACGGCGGGAAACCGCCTTCCGTGTCCGATCTGACCCGGTGGAGAGGATCCTTAAATACCCACGCCAATACTCCCTGTAATTGGGCAAGTGTGCTTGTTGGGAGAGGCCCTAATAAATAAATAAATAAATAAATACATGAAAGAAATGTTTAAATATACGTTGAAGCATGTTTTTGAATGTATTCCATTTTTCGCACGTCTTTCTGTACTTAAAAGGCTAATTCTCAAACAGATTAATACATATTTTTGTGTATCCTTGTGAAGACTCTGGTACGTATTTTTCGGTATACCCGCCATATTTTGTACCGGGAAAACTATCCTTAAAAGGGAACACTGCAAAATGACCATACCAAAGAACGCTACGCTTGGATTATGCAGGACTGCGGGGGAAATACTCGTAAACGACTTAAATTTTAGACCTGGACTTGTGACCTGTTCTGGTAAATCGATAGCCAAAAAATGATATCAGGGTGTTAGCCTCGTGCTAGACCAGAGATGACCCACGCTGCCAAACGGAACTTAGCTGTGACATACAGCGTACTTTTTTGTCATAGCTAACGCACTACAATGAAGCCATGTACAAAGATGCCGTACAGTGAGAAATAACGCTGTGCGTGATCGACGTTGTGCATCGGGCGGGACGTGAGCCATCTGACGGCGGCTGCCGCCAGATGACGTTCTGGTGTCCGGTGTGCGGACAGCGCGAGGACCAGCGGCTGACGCAGCACGTGACCGTCGTCAGATGGCCTTCTGGTGTCCGGTGTGCGGACAGCGCGAGGACCAGCGGCAGCGTATGATGCAGCACATGGCCGCCCGGCACGAGTTCATCGCCGAGGGCTCGCAGTTTCAGTGCGGCAGCTGCGGCCACGTTCGCTCGCACAACCTCGTCACCCACTGCCTCAAACACGCCAGGGACGACGCGCTCACTGCCTACTGGTTCAAAACGGACGGTCAGTCTCAGAGGGCGGGGCGCGGGTGCGCTGTCTCAGTAAGTGGAAGGGAACGAACTGGGTTCGACGGTTCGTTCTACTGCTTCATGGTTTTATGAATGCCTTCTGTGTTAGGATGCCGGCTCTTTTCTTACCCTTATTTTTCGATTCAGTTTTGTTTTTAGTCTTCTCTTCTAAACTGTTGCTCTATACCGATATTGGATTATCCGCAGCGTCGTATATCTGCTTTTGAGAGAGAGAGAGAGAGAGAGAGAGAGAGAGAGAGATCGTGTATCTGCTTAATCGTAGCTATGATTGTGCACCGCTGGGGCCTTATGTTTGGACGGGTCTTCCAACAAATTTCCGTTGGACATTTTCATCATCGTGCAGTGCTGTCCTCAGACCGGTGCGGGTTGTCCGGCAGTGTTGTCCCCACTGACCGGTGCGGGTTGTCCGGCAGTGTTGTCCTCACCGACCAGTGCGAGTTGTCCGGCAGTGCTGTCCCCACTGACCAGTGCGGGTTGTCCGGCAGTGTTGTCCCCACTGACCGGTGCGGGTTGTCCGGCAGTGTTGTCCCCACCGACCGGTGCGGGTTGTCCGGCAGTGCCGTTTCACTGACCAGTGCGGTTTGTCCGGCAGTGCTGTCCCCTCTGGAGCAGCGTGGTCTGGAGGCGGGGCGTCTTCTTCAGGCGGCGCCGGAGTCAGCCGACTGGCTGCAGTGGTTGCCGCCCGGTCCGGAGCCCTCCTCCTCTGCCGGGCAGCTGTCGGTGCAGCTGCTGCGGCCGTCCGACAGCCTGTCGGTGGCCGGCGCCGGCCTGGACGCCGCCGCTCTGCTCTCTGCCGCCCTCTGCCCGGTGTGCGCCGGCGCCGTGCCCTCCGGCCGGCAGCTGGGGGCCCACCTGCTGCGGCACGGCGAGCTGCCGCTGCTGCTGTGTCCCGGCTGTCCGCGCACCTTCACCACCTGCGGCCCGGCGCGCCGACACCGGTGTCCGCTGCTGCTCTGTCTGCTCTGCGGTGTCCAGGTACCGCCCAGGCGTGTGCCGCAGCACTGGAGGATGCACGGCGGCCAAGACCCCGTCTGTCGGCTGCTGGCGCCCCGGGACACCGAGTCCAGCCGAGCCGACCCCGACAACAGCGGCAGCGGCAGCGAGAGCGGGGAAGTGAACGGCACCAGCGACCGGGAAACACGTGGTGTCGTCCGCTCCGGGACACTGGACGATGTCATGTCCGGCAAAACAACCGCAGCTAACTTTCAAAAGGATGGTGAGGTCACGGAGTCGCAGAACGCCTGCGTGGGCGGCTCAGACGTTGATTTGGCGAAAGCATCCGATAGTACCTGTGATGACACGCTCGATGCAGCGCGTCAGAAGTCTTTGAGTGATACAATACCCCAGTCTAGTCCGCGTCCGTCTAAACTAGTAGGTAACGGCGAGGCGTGTGTGACGTCTAGTCAGCCGGGCCGTGACCGCTGGGACGGCCCCGGCTCCAGCTCGGACACCGGCGGCCTCTCCTGCGACGTCTGCCGGCGCCGGCTCCGCTCCGTCTCCCAGCTGCGGAGACACCGCCTACACCGGCACGGAGAGTGGCGCGGCCCGCTGCGCTGTGCCGGCTGTCCGCTCCGCTTCTTCCTGGAGCTGCACCGGCGCGCCCACCACTGCAGCGGCGGCGCGGCGCCTCCGCCGGCCTCGCCCGGCTGTGTGAGGTGCGGCGCCAGTCCCGCCGCCGGCCGCGCCGCCTGGCTAGTCTCGGCCGCTGGCCGCCGCATCCAGCTAACTGTCTGCGCTCGCTGTGATTCCCCGCTGCCGGAGCCGAGCGGAGGGGACGACGACAGTGGTGCTGCGGGGGCGGGGGCGCCGCCGCCGCCGCCCGGCGCCGCCGTCTGTAGCGACTGCGACACTCCGCTGCCCGCCGGGGCGGTGGCGCTGCTGCAGCCGGAGGGGGCGGCGGAGGCGCCGGACCCGCGCGCCCTGCGGCTGTGTGTGCCCTGCGCCGAGCTGCGGCTGTGGGCGCGGCCGCCGGAGGTGGAGCCGGCGCGGCTGTGGCGGCCCGAGGCCTCGCTCTCGGCGCTGTGGTGTACCACCTGCTGTCAGCCGCAGGTGAGCCTGCACCAGCTGCGGCTGCACAGTCTGCGGCAGCACGCCGACGCCCTGTAGCGGCGGCAGCCCGCCCTCCGCCGCAGTCACAGCCGTGAGCTGAGCAGCCCCGCGGTCTCACAGCGCCCAGAGGGAGGTGGCGTCTCTGGTTCGCAGTCGCACGAGAGCAGGCGATGTCGACACCGCCGTACTCACCTCTTAAGCAGGCGGTCCGCTTAAGTGTCCCAGTCTGAAGGGGCAGCACCGGCAACACCGGACCGCCCTGTCCTGACGATGGTGCCTCTCCATTCACAACAGCCCAGCAGTGGGGCAGGCGCGACGGCGTCCCTAGCCGGGGTAGAGATTCGTGGTCTAGTCAAAAGCTCAGCTCGCTCAACTGCGTAATGCTTATAAACTAGTTTCCTGAGCCGTACCTGCGCCATTGTTGGTTCGAGCTTGGCCTGTTGTCTGTTTTGTTTTTGTGGTTGCTTTGTGGTGATGAGGTAGGGCGTCCATGTGTTATGCCGTTGGTGGTTTTAGGTGTTGTATGTGAAATATTTGGGCCGAGCCTTTGCTAAATCAAAGTTATGTGATAATTTTGTTACGTTTAGAACTCTGAGTTTATGAGCGCGCGCGGCGGTCCCGGGCCGCGCACGGTGGGGCGACTTCTAGGGTCTGCGCCTGGGAAGTAGTCAGTCAGAGTCTGCCGCCGGGCATTGGCTGGGTGTGGGGCGGATGCTGAGGTACGCCGGACACCTGGCTAACGCTGCTGCGGCCGGTCAGCCCACTCATCCAGCCTGCGGCGTTCCGCCGCGTCGGCACATCTGAGCATAACATTGTAGCGCTTCGGGTATATTCGGTGTCTGGAAAAAGATCCAGTCCTAGCCATAGGGCGAGTTTCCTGTGACAGTGCTTTTAACTGTGTGGGATACAAATTCAGGCATTTTAGTGTCGGTAGAGCACACCGGGGGTAGGGGAAGGCCACATGTATCGAGTATACCGGGAGGTTTAGTACCCGCCACAGCGCGCTTGTAGCGTCCACTCTCACATCACGCTTACCGTTCACGTCACCAGCACGCGCGCGCGCGCCTGATTACGCTTACCTGTGTTGTTTTTGTTGTCGGTGAGGTTGTTAGCAGTTAGCCGACAGAGTCGGGCGTCCGCCTGTGTTGTTTATCCCTGGGGTGGGAGTATCGCTGAGCCGGCGGCGGCGTGCGTGCCGGCCGTGTTTAATGCCTCGTGTTGTGTACTGCCTGCCAAAATAGAACGGTAAACCAGACGCTAGCGTTTTCAACAACCCGTTGTATTCCATTATTTGATTAATCGTCACTAGCACCCTGCGGCAAACACAGAAAACACGAGAAGCTGCCTCGCGACGCCGCCCTTGTAGGTTCAGCTTTGTGTGTTGGCATCCTTGAGCCTGTTTCCAGTTCGGGACGTCCTGAGCAGTGGAAATGTCGGATACTTCCCCGCTGAGAGCTCGGGTATCCCTCTGAACAGGCCGTTCTATGCGGTCGCGAGGTTGGGCATCCTCCAGCTCGGAGTCGCGAGGGCGGGCATCCCCCAGTTCGGAGTCGCGATGTCGGGCATCCCTCAGCTCGGAGTCGCGAGGTCGGGCATCCTTCAGCTCGGAGTCGCGAGGTCGGGCATCCTTCAGCTCGGAGTCGCGAGGTCGGGCATCCCTCAGCTCGGAGTCGCGAGGTCGGGCATCCTTCAGCTCGGAGTCGCGAGGTCGGGCATCCTTCAGCTCAGAGTCGCGAGGTCGGGCATCCCTCAGCTCGGAGTCGCGAGGTCGGGCATCGCCCAGCTCAGGGCGTCCTCTGCAGCGTTACGAGACCGTTCATCAGACGCTCCACGCCCCGGCGCTGCTGCCGTGTCAGCGGGTCTGCGGGCACGGCCGACGGACGCGGCAGCTCCACCAGGAACAGCTGACACCGCCAGCCCGCGTAGGCGGTTCCTGGCCGGCCACCAGTGCGGCCGCGTCAGCCGCCAGCGCCCGCCGCCGCTGGCGCGCCACACGTCTGAAAAACGCGCCAAACGCCGTCATCAGCGACCGCTTGGTCGGGTACACCGATTCATTTCTGGAAATTTATTTCGTCGAGGACTGATGACATATGCAGAATGTTTAAGCTGTATTTATGCTAAATGCCAGCCTTAAACTCGGTTCATCCTTTCCCCCAATGACTTGAGCCAAGTTTACCAGCCCTTACCTCGCTCCGTCGTCCTTCTTCATAACCTCTTGGTCTGTATTGGAGCGCCTGTGTTATGGTTGCCAAGGATCTGGTGGGACGCGCGGAGCCCCGGGTACGTCCGGAGCGGTACTGCCGGCCCTGGCGGCTGGCTCCTCCCTCTCCGCCTCTATTGACCAAACAGGCAGCGGCCGGCGATCCAGGGCGCCGGCCGACTCTGCTGCACTGACCGCGGACGTGCAGACACGGGACAGGTCCGCGCCGGTGATTGGGAAGCCGGCTGTTGTAATCAATAATACAGACAGAGAAATAGCCATGGACGATAAGGAACAGATCCGAGTGAGATTTTAGCGAAAAGTGCGACGATTGAGACTACTCGGTGCCCTGCTAAAGCTAGCTGCAACTGTGATGAATTTGCACCTAGCTCGGCGGGCTGTTCGGTATTGATTTGGGATACTTGCGAAATTGTGTGCTCGCATTCGCGAAGGTATTTATAATATGCTCTTTAAAATGGACACCAAGTGAGGAAATACGATCAAAACTCAGAAAAATTGTGTCCAGAAATTTCTCACATAACTTACGCCCGAAACTTTCAAGATCGATCCAAAGAAAGAAAAATGGGGACAACATTGCCTTTTTTAATACTACAGAGCTGAACAAGCTAGAAATCTAAATTAATTGATGCGTGAATGCTAAAATTATGTTTATACCCATGTAGAGTGTAATTTGGACCACAAATGTGCGGTTTCAAAGTTCTTAGGTCGAAGGTCTCTGTTGAATTGGGTTTAGGAACCGTCACACCTGGTTGACATGTCTACTCCAGGCGTTAGCTTGCAATCCAAGCCTGCACAAGTTGGTTTCAGATATTACGGGGGAAGAATCTTGCAATTGCGTGAAGACAACACCAGTCATTTCAAAGCCGGACCACGAGGGAAAGAATACGTTACATTCCCGCTGTATATTTCATCACATTTGACTTCATACATCTTGCCCTTCAAGCGTTTACTTCAACGATTCTATCTAGAAATTTAGATGGTAGAAACCACCTTGTATGTAATACGAAGCAATAAGGCCACCATGATTAGTACGCTCCAAAATAAGCCAGCGGAAGCCGATACTGACAGAGCAAGACGTCACGATGGTAGTTGGAAGTTTCGCACTCCAGTGGAATCTCCAACCCCGCTAAATGCTGTGCACAAATTCCATCCGCCAACAGCACCCAACATACAGCAGCTTAGTGGAACTGAGTGCAGGTAAAAATATGGTTAGCACCCCGCCTCAACAAACTAGGTCTTCCCCTACAATGTGGTAGCAAAGCATTACAAATTATGGTGATATATGTCCCACTACGATAAATGCTAGCAATGCAATGGAATACATAGAATCTGGAGACAAACAACCGCTTCAGTTGACTCCAGTCTTTGTTTGCTCCTTCAAACGGCACGCATTGCACTGGAATTCCTGAGAGCTCGTGCCTAGCCATCCCTCGACCACACACGCAGCACTTCGCAATTTGTGAACCCACCTGTCTCTGACCGTGCAACATCATCACCTTCCCAGCGGATAACTTCCACCCACTGGTCTAACCCGCCAGGGGTACGGGACGGCAGCGCCGCGTCCAACCAGTCCTACCCCAGCAGCAGCAGCAGCAGCGCCGCGCATTGGCACATACCTACCCGTCTGTCACCTGTCTACTGTCGATCCGCACTGCAGCAGACCATCAGGCATGATAAACAGAGCAGAGACAGCCCTCCGGACTACAGTAACTAGACTCCACTGACATACCGCCTCACGAACATGCTCACTATAAGCTATAGCTCCCGACCTTTCTCGCGTTACGCGAGCCGCGTCGCCTTCCTTCACTGACTGTATGGCAGTACTGCTAACATTGGCCCGTGTTAAACCCATCACAGTCCCCCGAGTGGAGGCCGCCCGCCACGGACGGGGATTCTGGGGCGTCCACCGCGGCAGACCCGGCTGCCACCCCGTCCACTGACCTACGACTGACCCCGCCCACCAATTCACAGTCCGGCATGAGTGAGGTCGGATCACCGGGAGCGGGTCCAGCAGCTGGACCCGCTCCCAGCACCCGCGCCCTCAGCCCCACCTCCACACCGGTACCGGACCGCCGCCTCAGGCCATGGGCAGCTCGTGCTGGGCGGCGTACCGTCCGTACACGTGGTGGAACAGCTGCCGCTCGATGTCTCCCAGCAGACTGGAGGCGCCCAGTCGGAACATGCTGTTGCTGAGCCAGCCGTCGCCCAGCTCCTCCTTCATCAGCATCAGCCACTGAAGGCCGTCCTTGGCAGTCCGAATCCCACCGGCCGGCTTGAAGCCCACCTGCAGGCGCGGGTTTCAGTCAATGTCTGTCTGTGCGGATGTTAACTCCAATTATCAACGGGTTCATGGAAGTGCCAGTCACCGATGAAGTCACGTGGAAAACATCAGCTAACCAACGCTGTTTGTAAAAAATAGGTACATATTTGCATTCACTAGGATGCAAGTGAAAAGGTAAAATGAGCAATTAAATCTTCCACACAGACTACCTGCAGACATTAAATCGCAACGCAAAAAACAATAAAACACATGTAAAGACAGTACAACAGGCGTTCAACATATGCCAATATACGCCATAATCTCACAAGTGCAGAAAAATCAGATAGCGGTGCAGGAGTACGAAATGACATGTACTCGAATTTTTTCTGCCGAGTAGTGCCAAAGTAGTGTCACTGTTCTGCGTTGACAAAGTACTTTCACAACCTCAGTATCCGAACAGGCACGTTTGACTTCAGTGTTTACCCACGTAGCAGGCACGTCCAACACTACATTGCTGTGTAGCACCCCAGAAGGAACCGCTAAAGGAAACGACTTGAGAAGGTCAGGCGAGTCGATATTGTGCGTGAATAACGTCCTAATGAACATGCAATCGTATTGCAGTCTCATATCCGTCAATGTAGCTAGGACGGAATGACAAAGTAGGCTGGTATAGTAAAAATATTTGTAACGCGGCATCGGTCGCCAAGCAAACGAGGAATTCGTGTTGATTTTGTTTTAAAGGAAGGCTATCGTCCCCCGATAACATGTGTAGTCAAAAAGAGAACGTACACTTCCACAATTTAGACGGCAACAATGGTTCACATTTACTCCGCAGAGCGGTGGCCCACCGATTCCGGTTTGGAAGGACCGTAATAACAAGGCCAATGTTAGCTGTCAACACAGTGGAATCGGTTTGGGGGACAAAGATATACCCTCTTATTATTGCTGCGCCATTTGTACTGTGCGCGCTGGGTTTGAGGCATAACACCACATCTGGGAGTGCTGAAACTCACTTTGCTCTACACTTTGATTGAACAGATCGAAATTCGATTCTCATACCTTAGATCATCCTCTTTCTAGTTTCCATTTGCATCCGCGACAACAACGCCTCATGGTTGACGACCAGTGATACGTGACCGATGGTTCCAACTTAAAACAATCACGCCGTAGCCTTCACAAATACCTCAAGAACATACAATTCAGAGATGGGCCATAAGTCATGAATAAATACCGTGCTGGAACGGTTCCGCAGCCTCGCAAATTTCATGAGCGCGATTCAGTGATAGACATCCAAACAGGAATTTTATGTGGATACCTATTCAATTGGATTTTGTGGAGGCAGTTGCCCACGGACGGGGTGAGAGTGGCCCTCACCTTGTAGCCGGTGCGCTGGTGGAAGTCCCGGATGGCGCGACACATGACCACGCCCACCGGCAGAATAGCGTTCACTGCCTCCTTGCCTGAGGCAACGACACAGGGTTGTAGAACGGAACGCCAGGCAACACTGACGAGAACCATGCGCACTGCAGTCCACAGTGTTTCAAACAAAGCCCAACTGCGCGCACACAGATCGATGGACAGGTGGGCAGACTTATCCCTGGACCGATGAATGGATAGGAGCATTTATCACAGACGGGTACACAGATAGATTCAACATAGGCTGGTCTAAGGTGCACAGGAGCCACCCCCCTCAATCAGCACAAACACTGCGGCACAGTCCCAAAACGTAGCTTCCCACGGTCCTCTCCCCGTGCTATAGTGTCTCCACCCTGTCGCCACCGCGTGGTGTCTTCTCGTCTAAATGGCGCTCCTGTCGAAGTCCCACAATCGGAAATCCCAGACCTGCATATGAAGCCGCGGTACGCCATTGCAAAACTATATATCAAGGGCAGATGCTTAAATTCTGCGTCTCAGCATGACAAGAAGGGAAACAAAATCTTACTCTCATATGCAAGCCGCTCAGACGATGAATCAGAGCGAATACCAAGGCTCTAGCTGGTTGACGTGTGGACTTTATGTGCCAGCTGCTGTGCCATTGGGTGAATCTGTGAACGTTTTGGTGGTTTTCCCATCTGAACTGCGGACATTGTATAAGTGTGCCGGCTGGGCTGACCTGTGGACGTTTTTATGAAGTCAGCGCCAGCCATCATGCAGACGAGAGAGGCCCGGTAGACGTTGGTGAGGGAGGCCAACTCGCCGACAGCCAGGATGGCCTTCATGTGCGCGTCCCCGCAGGCCTCGCGCATCAGCTTCACCTCATCGTACACAGCCTGCAGCGGTAGCAGTGGTCAGGTCAGGTCAGGTCAGACACACCCACACTGAGATCACCCACAGACACCTGGTACACAGCCTGCGGCGGTAGCAGCGGCCAGGTCAGGTCAGGTCCAGTCTGGTCAGACACACCCACACTGAGATCACCCACAGACACCTGATACACAGCCTGCGGCGGTAGCAGCGGTCAGGTCAGGTCAGGCCCAGTCTGGTCAGACACACCCACACTGAGATCACCCACAGACACCTGGTACACAGTCTGCAGCAGTAGCAGCGGTCAGGTCAGGTCAGGCCCAGTCTGGTCAGACACACCCACACTGAGATCAAACGGAAACACCTGCAAAGTAGCGTTAAGCCCATACAGAGCTGTCTAAGTGTCACTGGGCATGTTCAGCCAGTTAGTGCGGTCGACTGAAATGGGTCAGGGTCGGCATCGATCATTCATTGTTTTGTTTAAATCTTCAGAATCCGAATCGGAGAGAGACCACTAGCGGGTGAAGCCGGGACGACAACATATACCTAGTTGACGCATATCACTGGGTAACTATTTTACCTTATATAAAATATCTCAGTAACGACACCAGGAGACTTCCATCAAATGTAACCTTAACACTTCAACTACGCATCTCTAAAAGCCCAACCGCGGTCAGTGTCGGTTTTTCAGGATTTGAACCATGTCACGGAAAACAGAGCTAAATAAAGCAGACGTCATACTGAGAGCTGCCGGCCGGCCTACCTGCCAGTCGCCCAGCAGCGCGCGCTCCCGGTTGATGACGATGTCGATCTCAGCAGCTCCGTCTGCCACAGCCGACCGGATCTCCTCCAGACGGGTCTTCAGCGGAAACTGGCCCGACGGAAACCCCGTGGCCACTGCCGGCACGCCGAAGTAGCGTGAATGTACGTGGCGGCAGTAACCACAGCGGAACAGAGCGCGAACGTACGTGGCGGCAGTAACCACAGCGGAACAGAGCGTGAGAGTACGTGGCGGCAGTACTCACTGCCGAACAGAGCGTGATAGTACGTGGCGGCAGTAACCACTGCCGAACAGAGCGTGAATGCACGTGGTGGCAGTAACCACAGCGGAACAGAGCGTGAAAGTACGTGGCGGCAGTAACCACAACGGAACAGAGCGTGAAAGTACGTGGCGGCAGTAACCACTGCCGAACAGAGCGTGAAAGTACGTGGCGGCAGCGACTAACGCCGGTCGACACGATATCGCATCTGTACAGAGGCACGCAAACAGGAAGGGTTACACATCTCTACTGAAATTTAGACACATTCAGAAGAATAAAAATTCCTGTAATTTAATTTAACAATCTAGAAAATCCATCCTATACCTATCATGGAAAATTATCCTTTAGACGAAATGAGCACACAGTGTGCACCATACGGCCATACCAAGGCGAACTCACCAGCTGCCACCGGGATATCGGCGCCCAGTTTCTTCAGCGTGCGGACGGCGTCGGCGACGCGGTTGGGGTAGACGCAGACGGCGCCGCAGGTGACCGAGGTGCCGGTCTTACCCAGCGCCGACGCGATGTCGTGCCGCAGCGGCCGCGCCGCCTTGTGGCACAGTCGGCCCACGTTAGCCGCCGTGTCGTCGCCTGTTGGACAGGACAGGTCAGAGGAGCAGAGCAGCAGCGGACAGGACGGGTCAGAGGAGCAGAGAGCAGCAGCGGACAGGACGGGTCAGAGGAGCAGAGAGCAGCAGCGGACAGGACGGGTCGGGGGAGCAGAGAGCAGCAGCGGACAGGACAGGTCAGAGGGGCAGAGAGCAGCAGCAGACAGGACAGGTCAGAGGGGCAGAGAGCAGCAGCGAACAGGACGGGTCAGGGGATCAGAGAGCAGCAGCGGACAGGACAGGTCAGAGGGGCAGAGAGCAGCAGCGGACAGGACGGGTCAGAGAGCAGCAACGGACAGGACGGGTCAGAGGAGCAGAGAGCAGCAACGGCTGACTGAGAGGCAGTGCACAGAGCGAAGAGTAGCGCAGTATAGAGATAACGCCAGAGGAGAGCCGCGTGGAAAAGTGGTGTTGTGGTAAACTAGGAGCTTTGGATAGTATCAAAGCTGTGGACGCGTAAAGCGGATGCACGCCATTTCACTGGACCTAAACAAAACCACGGCCCTCGTGGTGTAAAAAAATACATTTCAAATAGATTACAGTAGGCCCACTACCGGAAGCAGCACCATGGACATTTACCATTGCTGGGACAGAAAAATAACATTGAAGTGCTCCTTCTACCACAACAGAAATAAAATATATCAGACCTTACAGCAAACTGTAACATTACACTTGGGTGACAAAATTGTGCCTCCTTCCTAACCAGACCTCGAACAATGAGAAAATACAAGGGAAATAGACTTTGGATGATTTCATAATATCTAAACAAGTTTCACCTCAAACGCTGGGAGGTGAGGGCCAATCTCACCGGGCGGCAGGGTAAGTAACGGCTCACACGCTGAGACAATGCCTGGTGGTCTCGCTGGGGCGCGGGCGCTTGCACTGAGATAGAGTAGGACGTCTACCCGGAGCAGGGGAGCTAAGGAGATGCCCACACGCAGAGTGGCCTCTCATCTCACCAGACAAGGTGGTGAGGTCGATACAGGAGACGGCGCGCAGCAGCCAGGCGGCCTGCCACTCCTTCTTGACGGTGCGCCGGGTGGTGAGCTGCTGGGCGCGCCGCCGCAGCGCCGGCAGGTCCACCGCCACCCCAGTCACCCAGTCCAGGTCTGCCGCACCCAGACAACGGTCACCAGGGCACAGGGGCAGCACGTACACTGAGAGAGGGCTCTGCAATTTCCAGCAGGGCCACAGGAGTTGTTGAAATCAGCCATTTTTACCCACAACGTTCATGTCGAGTGCAGGGCACATGAAGTGGGGGTGCCTATGTCCGTACTGGAAGAATCTTCTGAGTGGGGGACAACGTAACAGATACTGTTTCCCTCTCGCAAAATATCAATTGTATTCCTCATAAAATGAGCAAATATTTTTGCCTGAAGATGGAGAACATAAAACAAAATGCATCATAAATAAGAAAGTTTTTGCATCCCAAACCTGGACATAGAGCAAGGAACAGAAACAGAACTTCCTTGTATCATTCACCAGCAGAAACTCAAGTACAGAGATGTTCCATAATTCATCATTGTTATAGAGCATAATTATTAAAAGGAACAAGGCTGTCGCCTTTACGAGGATACTTTTAATTCCCCAAAGGACTTTTCCCCGTCACAAGAAGTGGAAATGCATGCTCTTTGAAACATTATAGTTAAATTGTAATTAATATTGCTCAAAATCACTGTTTCATTGCCGTTTCAACTCACCCAGGGCGCATCCTTGGTTTCTCTCCATAGCTCCGGATAGCTGTATCTGCAAACAGTTTAATGTTTCACATTATACTTCAAAGCCAGGATACAGCCCTCTTGGCTAAGGAATGAGCAATCCTGACTATTTGTTGGAAGCATTTAGATAAGACATCCCAACAAACAATGTCTTAGAAGGCATTTCTGGTTTCAAAAATACTTATTTCAGTCTCAGGGAGATGAAAGGGCAACTCCTACTTCTACTCCACACTACTTTTATCTCCTCACTACTCCTACACACTACTTTTCGAAAGAGGGCATTCAATATTGTGGATAACAGCAGTGCTGGTGGATGGACACAGTAAGCACAGCATTCATCCTCCCCTGAATATGCACAGCACATGCTACTGATGGGTCACAGCACCACTCTGGCAGTGAGCACCCCATCCTACACTCCTATTTCAGTGTCCCCCAACTCCCTAGCTTCCCTCATCAGTTATCTTGTCCCTATCCTTATCTATCTACAGTAGAGGTGGGAGTTTCAGGCAATTTTGCAGGCCCGGGCCCGGGCCCGTCCGGCTGCTGATTTTAGAAGCCCGTCACAAGCCCGGTTTGTGGAAGAAATGGATTATCAAGCCCGGGAAGGCCCGGTATCATAGAAAACCATTAACGACTATATACAAAATTTATTTACTTTAAAGCTGTTTCAAATATATGTTTTAAGCCAATTTATCCTGTAAAAAGTTTTGGTTTCACCCAAAACCATATCAAAAAAGGTGCATGTAGCATTAGTAGCCTCAGCTATCTTAATAATTCAGCAGAAAATGATACTGAAAAACACAGTATGAAACATGGCTTGCTTATGATGCAAGCTTACTTCAGGTAATGACCAGCATCACCTTATAAAAACAAAGGGTATTCTAGATAGAGGTATGCACATGGCAGCTATAAGAATCGGGATGAAATAAGTCCACTCATGTCAGACATTTCCTCCATCTTTGCACTTTTATAAATCATTATATGCTGGCATGAGCCTCACAATTGAGTTCCAATAATGTTTATAAATAGAGGAGAGAGCAGTGCCAAGTTTTCAGCTAAAACTTTTCAGAATATCATGGCGGAATGGCTGTGAAGGAACCAAAACTCCTTCACATTGTCCCTCAATTGATACATGTGAACATTTTCTTTTAATTTTGTCACTAAACAGCTTGGAAGATAGTTAAAAGAATGTTCTGCTTGGGTCAGCCCGGTCTGGAAAGTAGGTAAGCCAACAGGCCAACATGAACAAGGCCCAGTCTGCAGAACGTGGCAGATTTCGACGAGATCTCGTTGGGGCAGCCTCGGGGCAGACCTACCGATTTGGGGCAGCTTTTGGTCGATCTTGGGGCAGATGGGGGCTCTTGGGGCAGGAACTAGTACTTGGGGCAGCGGTGGGCACGGGCAATCACCGAGGGAAGAAGAAAAACAATGAAAAGGAACGACAATCATTAGTTAAAGTTGCGCTGTAAAAGCTGAATTGTCTCAAAAGCGTCATGTTTGTCGTCTAGAGAAAAATGGTTAAAAAGATACCAAACAAAGGAAATTTTTAATAGATGTAGAGTCAAAGTTCCTGGAAGTCAATAAAAATCAGGCAACAGGCGCCTTTCTAAAGCTAAATTTAAATCTATTTTCTAAATTTGTTATCTAAGCCTAGTTTTAGTTACAAAAAACAATCTTAGAACTCGAAATAAAATTTCCCAGTAGGTAGTTTTTTGCATTTCCTCTGCTATGAGCCCTGTTCCAGCTGTCAGCAGAGTTTTGTCAGCACCAATCAGCGGGCCGCGTTGCGCCTACGTCACAGAACTGTAGCCTCTCCCCGGGAACTAGTTCTAGAGGTTTTACGGGCTGATGGCCTGCTGTTTGTGCTGATGAAAACCAGTAAGTGCACGAAGTGGCATTCTAATATTTTTTAATGGTGTAAAGTTTTAGGTTCACTTTGCTTATCACGAGCAAGAGGCGTTTATGGCGCTGATATTACTTTTCTGGAGGAGAGGTTAGAGGTCCTGCTGACAAAACTGTGCTGACAGCTGGAACAGGGCTATGTTTTGATCGCCAAAGGCCGGCAAATCGGGTCTATTGACCCCGGTCACGCTCACCAGTGGCGCTAGTGTGCCATACAAGATGGCCGCGAAAGAGGGACTCCGAAAGGTAAACAACGTTAGTGGGCCCGGGAATAGCATAGTAAGCGGTGAATTATACGTGTTTTATGCCTGGTATGTGGCAGTGGCTTATAACCAGCCGCTGCACAAGGCAGTGAGGAGCCCAAATTCGAGGAGTTTTTGGTCCCAAGGAGCAAAGTTTGTAGTCAGGATCAGGTTAAAGTTTGCTGCACCCCCCACTTTTTTGCCGGTGGCGACGCTTATGTTTGGAAACGCATTTTCTATCTTACATTCAAACTGAAATTTCAGACAGCTTGAAACGAATAAAGGCGTATATCTACCGAATTATTTCAAGATGTCAGTTTCCCGGGCTAAAAGGAATACAGCCATAGGCGGATCCAAGGGGACAGCGAAGTGGGCATGTGCCCCATAGGCAGATCCAGGGGCAAAGGGAGTATGTGCCCCCGCCATTGACCCTCGGCGCCCCCTGAAATGGCCACGCCCCTGAAATTTCGCTTCCCACCCCCCGCCCTCGACCCCAGGATGCGAAAGTCGGCTCCCGCCGATAGGGTTATGCTCCCATCCGATAGGGTTTCTCGGTCAAGAATTGCGCCTCGCCCCCCGGGAAGGTGTCCCCGATCGGAAATCCTGGATCCGCCTTTGATGACGGCCCAAGGATAAAGGCCTACTCCTGCTAGAAGCAGGCTCAAGGGGAGTGGAAGGAGGCATAAGGGGAACTGGAGATTGTCCCACAGCCAGTCTGCAAAGTATGGCAGCAGGCCAGACGAGTCGCACCAGCCATCTAAAATTCTCGCACCACCATCCTCCAAAAATTCGCACCAATATGCCACATACCAGGGAAAAATGCACCCATTCCTACCCCTGCAATGCAATGCTATCTCAATCATTAGTCAGTTAATTAAGGGCTTTTTTATAAGGCCCCTCCTGTGTCTTAATAGCCATTCAGCCATTATTTGTTTATTTTAAGTGTCACTAACCTTGCAAATTCGCACCAGGTTGATAAAATTCGTACCACTCGGTCCTGTCTCCAAGGGCACTCGCGCCGACGAGATCTCGTCGAAAATGCCATACTTTGTAAACTGGCCTCACAGCCGCTTACCAGGTGGATGTCAATGGAAGTCAGATGGCTGAAAATGTCTGCAACAGACAGCAGCATTTGAGCCTATCTTCTTCCCAATTCTCAGTTTCAACTTCCACTGCTTGGACAGCACCTTATCCTGAGGAAACTTGTGAAAGCTGAGACTTCGACACTTTCTTCGGAAGGATACACACTGAGGAACGCAGCATTTCTGATTGGATCTAATGGTTATCCGTCTCTTCTCCATTTTCTTTGAACTTTCCAAGATTATAACAAACAAGAAAATAACGCCAGTCTTCAATATTCACGTCCACCCAACGTCACGTATAACCACGCTCTTTCACAACGAGTTTACCACGACTGAAAATCCGTTACCATAGGAACCGTGTAGGAACCGAGGAGTTGTTTAAAAATGCGCCGGATATGAAGCAGCCGCGCCAGACGTCAGTCCCTCTACTGGCGTTTCCAAAAAAATCCGCCAGGTGCCAACACTTTCGATGACCGAGGCCAATAGGGGTGTTCACGGCGCATGTGTACAGTGTGGACGTAAACATGCCTCAGGCTATGTAGGCCCCGCCCATCCGTGCCATGACGTCAGACTCATGTGTACGGTGTGCACGGTCAAATGAACAGAACGAACACATGTGCTTGGTGTCAGACGCATGAGCCCTGGATGCTCAGCTTAAGAAAACACCATCATCAACAGTATAAATGTCATTTTCCTATGACAGTTTGCAAAAAGACCAACAGCCAACTTGCAAGATTCTTCCATCAGAACAGGCACCGGCTAATTCTAAAACCGTAGGCGGTACCAAAGCAATAAAGACACTGGCAGTACGAGATATCCTTGAGGAAGGCCTAAATACCTTTCTATATTTGATGTTTTCACACAACCACGTGCCTAGAATAAATTTCCCTCGAGCCACAGTCCCTCACTCACGATTGATTCCTCTTATCAACTTCAAAATGGAGAACTAACGGTCTCTGCGGCTCTCTGCTTGCTTGATCGAAATGTCGTAAGCGCGCCACTTACGTAGCTTTTTCATGTGTACGGTGTGCACGGTCTCCAACTGTCCACACTGTACACATGTTTGTGACGTCATACCCTCGTCGCGCCAGATTAGGCCCCGCCCCATGACCTAGTTCTGCTCGACGCTGATTGGCTGTACGCAGACCGTACACACTGTCCACACCGTACACATGCGCCGTGAACACCCCTTATGTCAAAAGGTCCACTGTTCAAAGGGTCCACCGTTCAAAAGAAAATCATGCCAGCCCCCTCCCCCTAAGAACAAATTCTAGTCAGTGACGTGACGTCACAAAAGCGTACGGGAATCTTTCTTCGCTTGGGTCCTGTGAAAACTAGGGGTGAAAATATTCCAAATTTTGTCATGCTTTCATGCAAATGTGAGAAAATGGAAGGGGGAAAACGCTTTAGCTGTGGAAAAAATTATTCTTTATCGAATTTAATTATCAATTGAAATATTTTTTAAACTATTGATTATACGGCGTGAAAGCAGTGGCAAATGACGTCTTTAAGGGAAAATACTTCGCTTGTAAATATACCTTTGAATAAAAGTATTCT
Source organism: Lepas anatifera (assembly GCA_034440635.1). Taxonomy (NCBI): domain Eukaryota; kingdom Metazoa; phylum Arthropoda; class Thecostraca; family Lepadidae; genus Lepas; species Lepas anatifera. The sequence goes on along the minus strand of JAOTON010001897.1, from coordinate 104,379 downwards.
TGAAGTCGTGTATCATGAATGCAAGATAGCTGCTGCTGTGCGTGGAGGGTCGTCGTGAGCGAGTGCGTTGCCATCGTCGAGTTGGATGCACGGTTTTCTTTCATTTCTGGGTGTTTCGTTTAAAATGGAGTAGATAAACATATATCGGTAAAAATACCCCCCTGTTGGAGGAGTCTGCCCCAGCATCCAAATTTCTGCCCCAATTGGGGCAGGCTTTGGCTGCCCCAAGCGCCCCGTCGAGTCGCCTGCCACGTTCTGCAGACTGGAACAAGGCCCATCAGCCATATACAATTATCAAACCACCAGCCATAAAGAACTATCTTGATAAGGAACCACTAGTTTTCCACAGGTTCGCACCAAACATTGAATAAAAATATTGCACCAATCTCCACCAAAAGTAAATCTGACACAAAAAAAACAACTCAATCCCATCCACATCACCATTTGGGCTTGAACACTATTTCTGTTTGCTTTGTTGTATTTGACGGGCTTGCGCTTAGTAGGTATCTGAGCGCCGTGCTTGTCTACATTAGAGCAATCATTTATGAAAACATTTTTCACCAAAATTTACCAGAATAGTAAGTTTATTTCAGCGAAAATATTTCAAGACTTTTGAAAATATATTTTAAAACTTCACAGATTTAAAAAATAAGCACAAAGTGTGTGGTGCATTTCTTTTGTTCCTGAGAATAGGCCACTTTTTGTGCACTTGTTTGTGAACTTCTTATTCAAAAGGTCTAACTTTCACAGGGTAGAACCTATGAACATTAGACCCTTTGATCAGTGGACCTTCTGATGTAATCCTTTTGAACCGCGAGATGTGATCCACCTACTGCGATAATACCTTTAGTGTGGTGGGAGGAAGTGCTGTTATGTTCAAGTTCAAAGCTTATAATAGAAGTTGTATTTCATAGAGGCCAGGGAAGTATCTCCACAAGGAAAATGCAACACATAGTGTCAAGTATATTCATGTTTTGCTGTAATTTCAAAGGTTCCTTCTAAGGCTGACTGCTCTCCCCAGTATCTCCCCACAACTGACTAATTTATATGTTTTGAAGTACTTCGATCAAAAACATGTTTTCTTTGTGGCTATTTCCTTGCTTATACTAGCCCTTTCTGAGTGGATTTTGCATCTTTTCGGCAATGAAAGAGCAAGATGAAGCTGTGGAAGGGTCAAACTTATCAACATTTGTTCTTGCATCTAGAGTTACCAGGCCAATTTGACAATTATGGGCTCCCACTAGATAGTTTGTACCTGACATATTTACTTCACCATTTTTCGTAGAGGACATGGGAATGGCTCCATAGATAACATTTTCTTTTTACCTGGAGCAGAAAGCTTCTCGAAAAAATTTTCTAGCTAGAGCTAGGTGTTAATATCAATATGTTAGCAGCAAATTGGTTAAATGACTTCCTTTGAAATGGTATACTGATAATATGGAAGTAACAAATATGCTATCACAATTTATATTTTGTTCACCTACCTTACCTTACCTTACCTAAAAATTTCGGATTTTGAGGGCTACTATGGCCCGCTGGCTCCGAGTCACCCACGAGCTCAGGTAGAGGGCATCACAACATGGTCTTGCCCGGGAAAAGGAACCCGGGGGTGGCAAGAGGCGTACCTCTCAGCTGAGAGGATAGGTAGGATGCATCACTCTAGCTCCGGAACATGGTACATTGAGGAAGCCCAATGGCTGTCCAGTCGAGATTTGAAGACGTTCAGAGATGGCGCAGTTACAACCGACATTGGCAAGTTATTCCAGTCGCTAACCGTCCTGATACCAAAGAAGTTACGCCTAGCTCTGGAGACTGCACTTGGTTTTACTATCTTCCAGGGGTGACCCCGAGTACGGCTTTGGGTGTCGAGTGTAAAGAACAAACCATAATCCTGATCGATTCCTCCGTGCATGAGCTGATATATGCGAATCATGTCACCACGTCTCCTTCGGTAATACAGCGATGGCAGCCTGAGAGCACGTAACCTGTCGATATAACCAACGCCCCGGAGAGAACTCACCATGCGAGTGGCACGTCGCTGGACCTTTTCTATGAGAATTTGATCAGACCTATTGAATGGGCCCCAAATCGCATTTCCGTATTCAAGGAGTGGACGAACAAGTGCCTTATAAAGCAGCGGAAGAGTTTGTGTGTCAAGATGTGCCATGGATTTCTTAATAACAGCAAGTACTTTTGTGGCTTTTAGAACAGCTGAAGCTGCCTGCTCCTTGAACTTAAGTTCGGTGTCGATCAGTACACCAAGATCCATTTCCACATCTACCCTCCGGAGCAAGGTGTCACTCATGGTGTAGGTGTGTTCTTCGTTCAAGTTGCCTATATGGAGTGTAACACATTTGCTGTTGTTGAAAGGCATTTGCCACTTCTGCGACCAGTGAACCACACTCCGGATGTCTGATTGAAGACGATCGACGGACAGCTGGGAGTTTGAGCTGGCAAACAATTTTGTATCGTCCGCAAACATACTGATCCCGCAAGAGACACAATCAGGCAAATCGTTAATGTACACTAAAAACAGGAGTGGCCCAAGAACCGAACCCTGTGGTACACCACTCGTGACACAGACCCAATCCGAGAACGACGATTGAACAATGACGCGCTGCGATCGTTGGGACAAGAAGTCTTTGATCCATTTGAGTACCTTCCCACGGACTCCATACGCCCTGAGCTTCCTAATAAGCCGTTGGTGAGGAACCGAATCAAAAGCTTTGCGCAGGTCAAGGTAGATGGCGTCAACCGGATTGTTGTCTTCGAGCAGCCTGGTCCAGTTGCTCAAAACTTCAAGAAGCTGTGATTCACAGGACCGTTTAGGACGAAAGCCATATTGATGAGGGGACAAGAGATTCTGGGAAACTAGATGGTCTAGCACGGCATCCTTGACCACAGACTCCAGGACTTTGCAGGTAATGGAGGTTAGACTTATCGGTCGGTAGTTCCCAGGATCTTGCCTGTTTCCTTTCTTGAAGATGGGTACAACTGTTGCCAGTTTCCACTCTTTAGGCAACTCACCTTCATCCAGGGACTTTCTGAAGAGCATTGCAAGAGGAACACAGAGTGAAGCAGCAGCATCATGGAGGACCCGCGAGTGAACCTGGTCCGGGCCTGGAGAGCTTGTGACCTTGATCGATTTAAGCTTCTGTCTTATAATGTCCGGAGAGATGACAATGTCTTCCAGGAATGGGCCAGTACATCGTGTTTCAAATGATGGGAAACTTGAAGTGTCTTCACAGGTAAAGACACTAGCAAAGTAGTTGTTCAGTAAATTTGCCTTGTCACAGTCTTCAGTTACCACAATACTGCTACTACTTCGGAGGTCATCGATCGAGCCTCTTGTTTTTAATCTCGATCCTGTGTATTTCCAAAATGCTTTCGGATTTGATTTGATTTCAGTCGCCAGGTTACGCTCAAATTCCAGGTGCAGTTTCCGAGTCAAACTTCTCAGCTGGGTTGCACATAGTGAAAGCCTTGCAAAGTCAATAACATCCTGGGTACGGAAGAATGTTCTAGCCTTCTGGTTTTTCTTATCTTTAAGTTTCAAGGCGGCACGAGTCATGTAGGGATTCTTGGTGTTCCTCTTGACAACGACCTTTGGTATACAGATGTCGGTGGCCTCAGTTAACTTGTCCATAAAGAGCTTGTAGAACAGCTCAACTGTCAGATGCTCGCCTCTTGTCCATTCAGTTTCAACAATCATCTGGTTAAACAGCTCAAAATTTGCCCTCCTGAAGTTCAACAAAGATGATGCTTTTTCATGTTCAGCCACATAGCATTTGATTTTGAAACCAAGTACAATGTGATCACTTTTACCAATGCTAGGAAGGTATTCAAGGTTGGCAACCATAGCCTCTTCATTTGTGAATATCAGGTCCAGGATGTTTGGCCTCTGCCCAAATGAGTACCGTGTAGGTTGAGTAACATGTTGAAAGAGAAGAAAATCCTGTGCAACGTCCAGGAGCCTGTGTGAGGGGTGGTTAGGGCTAGCATGCGAGTAGTTACCAGTCCAGTTTATCTGAGGAAAATTAAAGTCCCCTGTGAGCAATAAATGTGAAGGTGATAGTGCTCCAACCGTTGAAAGCAAGTCATGAAACGACGACATACTATGGTGACCATTGCCAGAAGGACTGCGGTAGAAACATCCGAGGAGAAGAACATCAGTAGAGTGCAATCTTATTTTGACAAACAAGTGCTCAATGTTGTTGGACTGTGGTGTATCAACTTGTGATGCCTTGATTGATGCTTTGACATATATGGAAACACCTCGTTCCCCACTGGACCCTAGGTTTTCCCTCAGTGGGTCAAAACTTGTGTAAGCATTATAATTTGGAAGAGCAAGCAGACTAGGAGAAAGAGGCAGACATTGCGCTTTGGGTATAACTTCCGTAACCATAATGATATCTGGCTCATTTCCACAGATGGCCATAACAAAGTCTTCTCTCTTGTTAACAAATTGATCACAATTTGTGTACCAAACCTTTATATCTCCTCTTATATTCAACTGTGGGCGTCATTCTTGATTTGAGTGCTGCAGATGTGCAGGATTAGGATGAGAAGCTGCAATGCTGCCTTCTGGAAGTGAGTCAGGGCCTGGAGTGGCTGCCCTTTCAATGCTTCTTCCCGCTTCAGCCAAGTCCCCGGCAGTAGACACATCAGCATTGAGTGTGATTTCAGTCCGGGTTGGTTGGTCGTTCTGCTGGGGATCCCTACTTGGACAGAACACTGTCTTAACTTTTGTTTCCCCCACAGTAGCTGGGTTTCGTGAGTTTCCAGCAGTCCCTGGTAACTGTTGACTTCCTGGATGGATTGTTTGGTGGGCCCGGTGTTCATCCAACGAGACGATCTTACCCCGCTTGATGGTGATGTTGCCTTCCCCTGCCTTGCGGCGCCTCCAAAGCTCATTCCTCAACATCTTTTGATCCTGTCGTTCTTTGTAGGTGAGGTCTGGTGTAACAAAGATCCTGCTCCAGTGGTGAGTGAGTTTCAAGTCAGATGCCCTTCTCAGGATATCATACTTTTGATCATCATTTTCTAGTGTCACAATGAGTAGCCTATCCTTGCCAGGGACTGTCTTGCCAGCACGGAAGGACCTGGTGGCTCTTACATTTAATTTCATAGAGTCACGGATCATAGTTTGGAACAGCTGGATATCTGCATGTGAGCACTCCAGCTGAGAGGCACCTTGCTGCTCACGTAGGTTGTGTACCACAAGGTTGCGTGATCGCCTGTTCTTATCTATAAATCCATCAAAGACCCTAGAGATGGTTTGGGCCTCTCCTAGTGTCACAGACTTGTCTCCAGAGGCAGGCAAGGGTGGGTATGACATCTTCTCATGCACATCTTTGACCATTTTCTCACAGGTGCTCTTTAGAACCTCCGAGTAAGAAGCTCTATGAGCAATGCCCTCCTTCAAGACACGCTTCACCATGTCTGCATTTGCAGCCGACTGTTGCTCAAGGAGCTTCATAGATGAGTTGACAAGCTTAACATGATGTTTGAGAGCTGTGTCAAGTTGTGTCATTTTGTCACTCATTGTTAGGTGCAGTGAACAAATCTTATCCTCTAACTCCTTGGAGTGGCCTGCAGTATCTGGTGAAATATCCCTGTTTACCTGGATAGCCATGTCAGATGTTGCCTGAGCAGCAGGAGTATCTGGAAAAGTGAAAACGTCTGAGCCAACAGAGGCATCCTGTTTGGATCCACCAGAGAAGGTTCCCACAGCTCGAGATTTGCATGCCTCGCATAGGAATGATATTACACTGTGTTTTTTCAGTGCATTGTAAGCAGGCTTTGTTAAAGCCTGACACATGGCATGGTACCAGCGGTAGCAAAGGTCACATCGCACACCCATCTGACCATCCCTGACTTCAAGCCCGCAGGGCATCTTCCCAGAACCTCCTATGCATGTGGTAAGGGGGACCGAATCATCGTTGTGGTTTGATTTACGCAGAGATGGAGAAATGGACTGACCGGGATCCAAAGGTAGAGATCTAATTGCTGTAGCAACAACTCCCTCGGAGCTACCAGACATCAGTTTGACAGTGTCCAGCTTTCTGACTTCCCGGGAAACCAAACCCACAGGAGTCAGTGGGGACTGGTGTTCCGGATCTGTCTCCTCCTCTGTAGACTGTTGGGGACCGTGCACGTTCAAGTCTAGTTTCGGGACTTTCTTGCCTTTGCTTTGTCTGGTTTTGGTAAGGCTCTGGTGTGCTGCCACCGTGTTGGGATGGGATGAACAATCAGCTCGGGTGGGTGCCAAATTGATCCCTGGAGTTGTTCCCATCCCACTCACCAATGGACGCCCTCCGTGTCCTACCTTAATCCATGGATATTGGACCTCACCGTCTACAATATCGTCACCTTCCTGTTTATCCTTACTGCCGGCATTCATGCCCCTATCACTATCGAAATGACCCTCGTCGTTTCTTTCTCCTTGTTCCTGCGCCATGAGTGTCGCTTGTGGTTCTGGCGGAGTGGCGGGAGCGTCGCTCAAGACCGTAACGGCTTCATTTTGTGGACGATCGGAAATGTTTTTTTGTTTTGATGTAGGTGCTGGTGACCGAGCACAAGGCATTATATACCTTTTAAGCAATAGTCTATACTAAGTTCGGCTCAGTAACTGTGGTAGGTGTTTTATTGTGGGACTTTATAGGGCTGCGTAATTGGTTGCCGTCGGAAATGGTAAGAAACGCCAGCACTAAATAGAAAATACGTAGAGTTCTATGTACGGCTGGAGCTCTCCTAAATTTCCGAGCGAATTGTGTATAATCTGCTGGATGTGTATTTTTGTTTGATGTAATGAGTGAAAATGGATGTCCACTTGTATGGAGTGTGTGCCTGTGTCGATCAGTAGACTTCAACGGTCGTCAACCGCCTCCGATAGCAGATATCCAGTGCTAAATTGAAAATTGGAGTTCCAAATTGAAGATTGTGGATCTTCAAAGTCCTATGACTGCTGGATGTGAAAATTGCGTGAATGTGAATGTCAGCTTGTGTGGAGTGTCTGCCTGTGTTGATATGATAGCGCCCTAGGCGCGCTAACGAGCTCGACAAGGGAAGTCAACGAAGTCAACCGTCTCCGAAAGAAAACAAGATCACCAGTACTAAATTGAAAGTATTCAAAGTTCCGAAGCGTGAATCTTGATATTGTCTTCTTTCTATCGACACATCTTGCATGTGTATCCTAATAATAAGTATTCAATCTTCTTCTTAATTTCTGAGTTCGAGTTTTGAAAAAGCGCGCCAAATACTAGGCGGGAGCCAAGGGTGGATATCGACGAGGCCAGGGCAGGAGCTCTCCAGAGAGATGTTGTCAGGACGAAGGTCAGAGGACAACTCCCACAATATATTTTCAAATAAATTTTCACCCATATATGACTTGAAAATTTTAAAGTAACTAGGATATTCATAAGATGACAGTACGGCATGGATGTGTGCAACTGCAGGCATTATTCAATATTTGATTTTAAATATTAATTCAGGTTTAAGTAACTTGCTTTTGACCCTGGCATGAGTAACAGATAGAAAGCTAGAGCTTCATGCTTTTACATTCCTGATGTATGTCTAAAAGTCTCAAAATTAATTGTAAATGCATTTTCAAAAGCTGCTGGTGCATGAATAAGATTATGTTTCAGTGGAAAAACTAGGTCTGTACTGAAAAAGGCTTATTTAACTTACAGAAAATTGACTTGAAGTCCCAGTTTAGTTGAAGCCCGGAATGAGCCTGGGTGAAGCCCGTTATCAGCCCGACATTGGCTTAAATCAGGCCTTCAGGCCCGGTCAAAGCCCCGCGGGCCTGGGCCGGGCTTTTGCCCCGGCCCCGGGCCTAGAAAGTCCCACCTCTAATCTACAGGTTTATTGAGGTTGCAATTAACATAAATATACACTTCACTTCTTCCAACTGCACATTAATATTGGATCTTTGTCTAAAAACTTCTGATTCCTTCCAACATTTCACACAAATATTATGTCCTAAGCAGCCTCATATTATACTTGTGACTGCACTTTGCCTTCATAGACACCAAGGAAATTTTGCTCTTGAATCCATACATGTATAATAATATCGCACAAAGCACAATTGTTAAAAATACAAAAAACTGCAAAAATACAGTCACAGGAAAGACAAGTGGCTGGAGTTAAATTTAAAAGACACTCCTTAGGGAGGACAAGGTGGAAAGGGACACCAGAGCTTGGGGCATTCGCGACGGCGAAGGGGCCAGGGCGCAGCAGAGCGTGCTCAACCCATTGGTGGGGGGAGCGTGACGCTGCGGCGGAGGGACACAGTGGCGGAAGGAGCTCGACACAGCAGCAAAGTTGGTGTGGTGCAGCGGCAGAGGGAGCTCGATGCAGCAGCGGAGGGAGCATGGCGTAGCGGCGGAGGGAGTGTGACGCTGCGGGCGTATGGCACGTCAGCTTGCTTTGTTCTATGGCACACAAGTCCAGATTTCTGAGGGGCATTCAGGTGTTTGGGGACAGAGTGGAGAGGACAATTTATTTAGGCACACAGCATCAAGGATAGCTCAATACCAATATAGAGATTGTATCAGTGCAGATTTGATACCATGAATTTTCTTGAAAATCATCTTTTAAATTATCATCTCAATCTCCCAGTCCACAGAAAAAAGAAGCAGATATTCATACAGCCAATGGTATCCCTTATAAGTGTAGAACTCACTGAGAATCCAGTTGTATTGAACAGCAATCAGTGTTTACAAGATGCTTAATGGCCTGCCTCCTTGCATCTTGGATGCAAAATCGATATTATACACTGGGATCGTATATTGGGGCACAGCCCTTCATCAGAATTTGTATAATGCAATGGGTGAAATCATAATCTTTCCCAATCAAAGTTGATCTAGATCCTCCTTTCTATAGACACCCATGTACCAGGCACTGAAAATAATAGTAAATACAACAAGGTAAAATGGAGTATATCAAAACTGAAGTTAAGCATATTAACTTAATTTAGTTAACCCAGGGTGAAAAAGAAGCAAATGAAAAAAGAAATAATTGAAGTGGGACAGTGAAAAGGCATGCTGTCCTGCCCAGTCCCAGTATAAAATTTGAGTTCGATACTACTTTTATTAGGCTTACAGGCAAAATCTAGCCTTTACCACAAGACAAGTAAAACAACATGCCAACAAAATCACACAAACTTCCAAATAAATACTTGTCAAATCATTCAGAACAAAAATTTTACATCCTGGACTATATGTAGCTAGTTTTTTCAGAGAGTCTTCCCTTCTTAGACTGGTGCTTGCCATTGCTGGCCTGCCATGTGATACTAGGCATGCTGCAGTGGTGGTGGTGCCCACCATTGCAATTGTGGTGATGCCTGGTGCAAGGACTGATCCAGTGTGCAAGGTATGGCATTTTCGACAAGATCTCGTCGGTGCGAGTGCCCTTGGAGACAGGACCAAGTGGTGTGAACTTTATCAACCTGGTGCGAATTTGCAAGGTTAGTGACACTTAAACTAAACAAATAATGACTGAATGGCTATTAAGACACAGGAGAGGGCCTTATAAAAAGTCCTTAACTGACTAATGATTGAGGTAGCATTGCATTGTAGGGGTAGGAATGGGTGCATTTTTTCCCTGGTATGTGGCAGATTGGTGCGAATTTTTGGAGGCTGGTGGTGTGAAAATTTTAGATGGCTGGTGCGACTCGTCTGGCCTGCTGCCATACTTTGCAGACTGGGGACTGATGAGACTGGTGGCCTTGGATGTGTTGCTGTCACCATACCCTGCATATGATGGTTCTACTGTTCGAAGCACAGTCATTGCCAAGTCTGCAAAGTATGGCAGCAGGCCAGACGAGTCGCACCAGCCATCTAAAATTCTCGCACCGCCAGCCACCATAAATTCGCACCAAGCTTCTATATACCAGGGAGAAAAACCCACCCATTCCTACCCACAAGATGCAATGCTACCTCTCTTATTTGTTAGTTAGTTGAGGACTTTTCATAAGGCCCCCTCCTGTATCTTTATAACCATATAGCTATTATTTGTTTGGTTTTCAGTGTCACCTTCCTGCACCAGTCTCACAAATTCGCACCAGGTTGGTAAAATTTGCACCACTCGCGCCTATCTCCAAGGGCACTCGCACCAACGAGATCTCGTCGAAAATGTCATACTTTGCACACTGGGTCATTGCCATGTGAGGAGTGAGTACTGAGATGACTTGTGATTGAATGCCTGTGCTGTTTGTTGTGTGGTAGGTAATGGTGGTTGGGAATGAGAGAATATATTGACACCTTCAGTAGTAACATCTGGTCAAAAAAACAATTCATTTGATATAGATCAAAGTTCCAGCATGTGAATGCTAGGGACAACTATGAAAGGGCAGGAATGAGCACGGTTTGAATTCACTTCTCCCCATCTCGTTTCCACACTGTTTTAATTTTCACCCCAAACATGGTTCCGGAATCCAAATGTATCTTTTTCTTTTAAAACATACTGGAGCTTACAAAATAGTAATAACAATTACAAGATAATCAAATACAGGCAATACGCATATAAACAACCACCACCTCTCACAAAAATGATCAAATAAAACAAACAGAACACGGTTGGTATACATGTATACATAATACATCGGCAACAAACAAAAAATATTAGTGTATGCTATGCGCCAGGTTTCGCATCAAACTGAATTTTTGTCAATCTGGTATCAAATTATCCGCGTATCATAAAACCTTCAGATTGTCTTGTTCTTTATGAAAGACAACAATGAAGGCTGCGCTCAAGTTAGCGCTTAGCTCTTTCTTTCTTACTCCGTATCTATACGAGCCATGTCTTTACCAACCATTCCGTCTCTGATTCCACCTGATTCCAGGCAGTGTCTCTAATAAACGTGATTCCACCGGAGGTACAAGAGGGAGCATCTCTGAACCGTAAGTAACGATTGAATCTTAAGCTGCACTCATTTAGGCAGCTGATGGGCATTTCGGAAAAATATCATCTATAGGCAACGATTGGTGAATCCGTCATAAACCGTTATCAACTTAACACGCGCATTGACGGGGGTCTGAGCCACCTTCGCTTTGACGAGGGGAGGGGGCGGGTATCCCCCTAACATCTCGAGAACCACGGTAGGTAGCGAAAAACAGTAAACGGCGTTGGATGGCCCATCCACTTCTCCATCGAAAATATTTCAACAATTTTTTGGTCAGGTCACATTTAAGGTCACGAGAGGTCAAAACATGCCGTAGTAGGGATAACGTGTAAATTAAGTTTTTGGCAATTACATCTGAACAAGTAAAGATAGCAAAACGGCTGGAACTGTATGAATCCTCGCAGCAAGCCGAATCGAATGATATATAATTTGACTTTGCTAGGTCAAATCAAGGATTTGACCGGACCTGAGGTCAGGTCAGGGTCAAATTATATAAAATGCATATCATTAGAACCGTAAAGCCAAGGGGAGTCTAAGGCAGCTAAAAAACGCTCTATCACTATCCGTTACTGAGTTATACAGTAAAAACCATTTTTCCCATGTATTTCCAATGGAGAGGTCATGCCTCGCACCAGACCTTAGGTCATCGATATCAAAAATACCGGAACATATTTTAACCCTTGCCCCGGTGGCGGGTACAAGCCACCTTCGCCCTGGTGGGGGACTAAAGAGACCCCCCACGATCTCAAAAACTAAGAGAGCTAGAAAAAACGCAAAACGGCAATCGAAAGCTCTTAAAAAATGATATCGAAAATACTTCAGTCATTTTTCGTGTCAGGTCAATACTAAGGTCACCAGAGATCGAAATAGGTCAAAATCGCTAATATGAGGTGTACTAAGGAAACCTCATATATCTCAGAAACTATGATAGCTAGAAACATTTTTCTAACACCATTCGAAAGCTCTTGAGTTGCTCTTTCATCACAGTGGCATTCATTTGCGTGTCAGGTCAAAGCCTAGGGAGCTACAGGTCACTGAATATTTGGCATATTCTTGGGAATGTCCATAGCCACCCATGCATGAGGGCGTTTCCTTTTTCGCTAATGACTTCCAAACCAAACAAGATACAGCTATAGTTGATGCACCATTGCAATCCTCTCGTCAATACGAATCGAATGATATATAATATTGCTATGCCAGGTCAAATTTGAGAATTTGACCTGACCCAGGTCAACGGTCTGACCCAACTTGACCTGGTATAGTCATGATGTATATCATTTGACTTGCAGTGACTATACAAACACTTCGGTGACAAAATAAAAGTTCTATCTTAGTTTATTCAAAATTTATAGAGTAAAACACCAAAAATGCTTATTTGACCTAAAGTGACCTTTTAAAAGTCACAACTCAAAATTTTTGGCATAAACTTCAGAAATGGACTAAGATCAAACCGTAACCGATGATTGAAGTTGATTCCATCCATACTTACTGAGAAAAGCTCATTTCGTGATTTTCCCCATGTATTTACAATGGGGAGGTCATGCTCTGCACATGACCTTAGGTCACCAATATCAAAAATCCCGGAACAAATTTGTAGCTCCTGGTGGGACCAATATGTAGTATAAGTTTGAACTTGATCGATTAACACTCCTTTTAGTTATGCGGTCCTAAGCATTTTTTGAGGTGAGGTCACTTCACCTGGCCTGGTGACCTGACCTGATATGACCTTGGGCTAAAATTTTCAGAAAAAGATGTAAAAATGATGAAGGAACAGCTAGACCAGGTTTGGCGGCGCTGCGCGCCGCCGTTTTTTATCACTTCGGAAAAACCCGAGGGGGTCTTTTTAGACCCCCCACCCGGGCGAAGGTTACAGAACATATCTTAGAGGTGGGCCCAATGTGTGATATGAGTTTCAATCGGATAAGTTCACCCTGCTCCGACTTTTGCTATCTTAAACTTTTTTTGAGGTCAGGTCACTTGACCTGTACTGGTAACCTGACCTGAGATGACCTAACCTTAAAATTTTCACAAAAGTTGTAAAAATGATGAGGGAAAAGGTATGCCAAGTACGGCGGCGCTACACGCTGCCGTTTTTCTGCTGTCTCCGAAAAACCCGAGGGGGGCGGGTACCCGCCCCCCTCAATGCGCGTGTTAACCCTCGCCCCGGTGAGGAGGGGGTGATTGAACGCCCCACTTCGGGCTTTCTTTCCGGCAGTACGAAAAATGGTGGCGCGAAGCGTCGCTGTACTTTGTGAACCTTATCCTTGATCAATTTCGCAACTTTCCCCAAAATTTTAAGGTTGGGTCATTTCAGGTGAGGTCACCAGTGCAGTGCAGGTCAAGAGACCTCACCTCCAGAAATGTTTAACCCTTGCCCCGGTGGCGGGTAGGAGCCACCTTCGCCCTGGTGGGGGGCTAAAAAGACTCCCCACGATCTCAAAAACCAAGAGAGCTAGAAAAAAGCGCAAAAGGGCAATCGAAAGCTCTTCGAAAATGATATCGTAAAAACTTCGGTCATTTTTCTTGTCAGGTCAATATCAAGGTCCCCAGATTTCAAAATAGGTCAAAATCGCTAATGTGAGGTGTCCTAAGGAAACCTCATATATCTTAGAAACTATGATAGCAAGAAACATATGCTTAATACCATTTGAAAGATCTTGAGTTGCTCTTTCATTACAGTGGCATTCATTTTCGTTTCAGGTCAAAGCCTAGGGAGCTACAGGTCACTGAATATTGAAAATCTTCTTGGGAATGTCCATAATGAATGTCCAGAATGTCCATAGCCACCCATGCATAAGGGCGTTTCTTTTTCGCTAATAAATTCCAAACCAAGCAAGATACAACCATAGTTGATGCACCATTGCCATCGTCTCGTCAATACGAATCGAATGATATACAATATTGCTATGCCAGGTTAAATTTGAAAATTTGACCTTACCCAGGTCAACGGTCTGACCCAATTTGACCTGGTATAGTCATGATGTATATCATTTGACTTGCAGTGACTATACAAACATTGGTGACCAAATAAAAGATATATCTTAGTTTATTCCAAAGTTATAGAGTAAAACAGCAAAAAAATGTTTATTTGACCTAAGGTGACCTTTCAAAGTTCACAAGCCAATTGTTTTGCATCAACTTCCGAAATGAGGTAAGAGCAAGTCGTAACCGATGTTTGAAGTTGATTCCATCCATACTTACTGAGAAAAGCTCATTTCATGATTTCCCATGTATTTACAATGGGGAGGACATGCTCTGCACATGACCTTAGGTCACCAATATGAAAAATCCCGGAACACATTTTGTAGCTCCTGGTAGGCCCAATATGGGATATGAGTTTAACTTGATCAGTTTACCCGCCTCTTAGTTATGCAGTCCTAAACATTTCTTAGGTGAGGTCACTTCACCTGGCCTGGTGACCTGACCTGATATGACCTTGAGCTAAAATTTTCAGGAAAGATTTTAAAATAATGAAGGAACAGCTAGACCAAATTTTGTGGCGCTGCGCGGCTCCGTTTTTGGTCACTTCGGAAAAACCCGAGGTGGAGTCTAAAAAGACCCCCACCCGGGCGAAGGTTAAGGTGGCATAAGCAAGAAATGGATGAATGTATCGGACTGAAACTTATACAACGTAATGGCCCCAACAATTGCTACAAAAAATATTCCGGGATTTTTCATATCGATGACCGAAGGCCAAGTACGGACCGTGACCTCTCCATTGGAAATACATGAAAAAAACAGAAATTGGGTTGTATTTGTGTAGAATACAACTGCGAATACCTTCATCTTCTCCAAATTGTAGTATCTGGGCCCCTTTCTAGGTTCATGTTGCAATTTTTGACATATAAACCTCTGAGAGGTCATGTTGGGCTTCTTAACCCGCGCCCCACCGGAGGTTCGGCGCCACCGTCGCCCCACCGGGGGCAATCTATGGGCCCCCTCTAACCCCGAAATATGGTAGTTAGCGTAAATCTAGAGAAAAAAACATTAGAAAGCTCGCGTGAATTCAGTAAGAAGCAAATTCACATTTTAAGCGCTCAGGTCAATGGTTTGACCTTCAGAGGTCAAGTTAGGCCAAGATAGACTATTTTTACTCAAATATGCAATGCTTAAGAAAACTGGGCATAAATCTTATGCCATTAGAGCTATTGTCATACTTTTTTCCGCTATGTGGAACGGAATGACCTGCCGCCAGTGATTTGACCTCCAGAGGTCACCTCGTGACCTAATATGTCCCGAGGTACGAGACATACACGATGATGTTTGATTCCGAGCTCTAGCTTAATTAGGTCAAAAGTTATTGTCAAAATACTGTCTTTGACCCCCTGGTGACGTTGGATGACCTCAGAGAGGTCAAAGGGCAAATATGGCCCCTGGGATCCGTGAAAAGGTGTCCAAAAACGTTTTTCCGAGCAAGCCGAGCATTTGCAATCGTGTTTGTGACTTTTAGATCATAAGACAGCTTTTCCCCATGCTTTTTCAATCACAGAGGTCACCTCGTGACCTGACCCCAGGTCACGAAATCGAGAAATATTGGATATTCATCTTGTGGACACTGGAGAGGTCATGAAGTGTAGGAAGCTTCAAATTAATCGACTTAGAAATGTAGCTCTTATAGAGCTCAAAATTTGAAGTGAGGTGCCCTTGGTTGACCTCGCCTGGTGAACTGACCTGGGGTGACCCGGGGTAAATAATTTCAGAGATGGTGCGAAAATGATGGGGTAAGAGGTAGAGCTCTCAACTTTGGTGCTGCGCCTCGTTGTTTTTCTGCCATCTCGAAAAATGTTAAGGGGGCCATCGATTTCGCCCCGGTGGAGAAAGGGTTAAGCTGTTTTCAGACTTAGATCAATAAATTTGCATGAAATGAAGAAGCAGCTTTTATTTTGATATCACTGCGTTTGGATTGCTATTGCGAGTCGATTGATATGCATATTGACTATGTAAAGCTAAAAAGTGACCTTTGACCTGACCTGAGGTCAGGTCATTTTTGTATTTTGACCTAGTACGGTCATATTGTACATCACTCGATTCGCTGTGCCGAGAGAAAGCGAATGGCGCCTAAAAATGATTCTAACTCAACTCTGTCATATGCCATAGCCAAAAACTCTGCTCAAAATGCGACCTTCTTTGACCTGTTATGACCTCAATTTTGACCTGAGCCAAAAAGTGATTAATGCAGTTTCTTCATTAATTTGTATGAGCTATCCACCAGTGTTCGCGTTTTTTCCTTTTCCGCATAGGGGCTGAGTCCGAGGGGTGTTCAAACACCCCCACCAGGGCGAAGGGTGGCTCGGAGGCCAGCCGGGGCGCGGGTTAAGTATGTTTATCCTTGTATCGATGCTCCAAATGACGTTATCGAAGTTTGCCGGTTTTAGAAAATCGATAAAGACAACTTTTTACTAGCCCTTCTTATCCAGTGTCATGTACAACACTTCCTGGACTGGTATGTATGTATGTATGTACCTACAACACACGACACATTTTAACCCGCGCCCCGGTGGGCCTCCGAGCCACCTTTGCTCTAGTTGTAGTTGGGAGATGTTTGAACACCCCCTCGAACTCGGCCCTTGTGCGGGCTAGCGAAAAAAAACGCGAAAGCTGGTGGACAGCTCATACAAATTCCTGAAGAAAGTATATCAATCACTTTTTGGCTCAGGTCAATATTGAGGTCACGACAGGTCCAAGAACGGTGGCATTTTGAGTATTTTTGGGGCTCTAGCATCTTACAAAGCTGTATCATCATTCCATGCGAAGTTATTGACCTCATGTGTAATAGTGGTTGACAGTTATTATCATTTAACCTTCGCCCGGGTTGGGGGTCTTTTAGACCCCCTCGGGTTTTTCCGAAGTGACCACGGCGGCGCGCAGCGCCGCCAAACTTAGTCCAGCTGTTCCTTCATCATTTTTACATCTTTCCTGAAAATTTTAGTCAAGGTCATATCAGGTCAGGTCACCAGGCCAGGTGAAGTGACCTCACCTAAAAAATGCTTAGGGCCGCATAACTGAAAGAAGGGTTAATCGATCAAGTTGAAACTCATACCACATATTGGCCCCACCAGGAGCTACAACATTTGTTCCGAGATTTATTATATTGGTGACCTAAGGTCATGTGCAGAGCATGACCTCCCATTGTAAATACATGGGGAAAATCACGAAATGAGCTTTTCTCAGTAAGTATAGATGGAATCAACTTCAAAAATCGTTTACGACCTGCTCTTAGCCCATTTCTGAAGCTGATGCCAAACATTTTGACTTGTGACCTTTAAAAGGTCACCTTAGGTCAAATAAGCATTTTTTGGTGTTTTACTCCATAAATTTTGAATAAACTAAGATAGAACTTTTATTTTATCTCCAAAATGTTTGTGTAGTCACTGCAAGTCAAATTATATACATCATGACTATACCAGGTCAAGTTGGGTCAGACCGTTGACCTGGGTCTGGTCAAATTCTAAAATTTGACCTGGCATAGCAATATTATATATCATTCGATTCATATTGGCGAGACGATTGCAATGGTGCACCAACTATGGCTGTATCTTGCTTGGTTTGGAATTTATTAGCAAAAAGGAAGCGCCCTTATGCATGACTGGCTATGGACATTCCCAAGAATATGCCCAATATTCAGTGACCTGTAGCTCCCTAGGCTTTGACCTGACACAAAAATAAACGCACTGTAATGAATGAGCAACTCAAGAGCTTTTGAATGGTGTTAGAAAAATGTTTCTAGCTATCATAGTATCAGAGATATACGAGGTTTTCATAGTACACCTCATATTAGAGATTCTGACCTATTTTGACCTCTGGTGACCTTGATATTGACCTGACAAGAAAAATGACCGAAGTACTTTCGATATCATTTTTTAAGAGCTTTCGATTGCCGTTTTGCAATTTTTTCTACCTCTCTTAGTTTTTGAGATCGTGGGGGTCTTTTTCAGCCCCCCACCAGGGCGAAGGTGGCTCGTACCCGCCACCGGGGCAAGGGACCAACACAGCTGATGAACGCGTTTCGATATGATTCGAAAGTCTTTTCAACATGAAATGCGTTCATCTGCTGTGTTTGTTTAAGTGATTATTGACCTAAGTCTAAAAACTGCTTAAGTAGCCCCAGATGACCTCCGAGAGGTCACAGGTCAAAAATTGTTACATGAACCTAGAAAGGGACCCATGATACTACGATTTGGAGAATATGAAGGTATTCTCAGCTGTATCTACCCAAGTACAACCCAATTTCTCTTTTTCCCATGTATTTTCAATGGAGAGGTCATGGTCGGTACTTGGCCTTAGGTAATCGATATTAACACGCGCATTGACGGGGGTCTGAGCCACCTTCGCTTTGACGAGGGGGTGGGTACCCGCCCCCTAAGATCTCGAGAACCACGGTAGGTAGCGAAAAACGGTAAACGGCGTTCGGTTGCCCATCCACTTCTCCATCGACAATATTTGCACCATTTTTTTGTCAGGTCGCATTTAAGGTCACCGGAGGTCAAAACATGCCGTAATAGGGATAACATGTAAATTCAGTTTTTCGGCCATTACATCTGAACAAATAAAGATAGATCAAAACGAATTAAACTATATGAATCCTCGCAAAAAATCGAATCAAATTATATATAATTTGACCTTGCTAGGTCAAATCAAGGATTTGACCTGACCTGAGGTCAGGTCAGGGTCAAATTATATAAAATGCATATCATTATAACCGCAAAGCCAAAGCGGTCTAATGAAGCTAAAATAAGCGCTCTACCACTCTCCGTTACTGAGTTATACAGTAAAAACCATTTTTTCCCATGTATTTCCAATGGAGAGGTCATGCCTCGTACCTGTTCTTAGGTCACCGATATCAAAAATACCGGAACATATTTTAGAGAACTCGGTGGGCCCATTATGTGATATGAGTTTAAATCGGATAAGTTCACCCTGCTCCGACTTATGCTATCTTAAAATTTTTTTGAGGTCAGGTCACTTGACCTGTACTGGTGACCTGACCTGAGATGACCTAGCCTTAAAATTTTTCACAGAAGTTGTAAAAATGGTGAGTGAAAAGGTATGCCAAGTGCGGCGGCGCTATGCGCTGCCGTTTTTTCCTATCTCTGAAAAACCCGAGGGGGGGCGGGTACCCGCCCCCGTCAATGCGCGTGTTAAAAATCCCGGAATATATTTTGTAGCATTCGGTCGGCCCATTATAAGGATGCGTTCCAATCCGATATATTTATTCATTTCCTACTTATGACACCTTAAAAAATTTGGAGGCGAGGTCACTTGACCTGCACTGGTGACCTGACCTGAGATTACCAACCTTAAAATTTCGAAGAAGTTGTGGAATTGATCAAGGATAAGGTGTGCCAAGTACGGCGGCGCTTCGCGCCACCGTACTTGGCCCGTAGTGACCTTGAATGTGACCTAACAAAAAATAGTTCAAAAATTTTCGATAGAGAAGTGGATGGGCTACCCAACACCGTTTACTGTTTTCCCTATCTAGCGTGGTTCTCGAGATATTAGGGGGGCGGGTACCCGTCCCTCCCCCGTCAAAGCGAAGGTGGCTCAGACCTCCGTCAATGCGCGTGTTAAGGGTACTCGGATGTATACTGGAAGGGCAGAAAAGTTGACTGGAAATATTTAGCTTGAGGTATGTCGGAGACGTATGATATCACAATATTTATATTCAATCACAACTTGACATATCTAGACTGTGTTGGGCGTACACCATTGTCAATAGGAAATACAGAACTCGTGTTTGGTAGGTGGGGGCTGTATTCGGAATTCTATTTTTGTAAGCTTAGTGTGCAGGCTATAACTTGGTTTCCTTGCTGTGGAGGTTGGGGAAAAGGAACTGAATCAGTTGACGGTGAAAGCGCCGATTTGGCTTGTCACTGACGCAGTTCTTTTGCAAGATGGTTTGTAGGTAGAAAGATTATTGCGCCCTCAAATTATTCGTTGTTCTGGACCCTGAGCACTCAAGAGCTAAAATAAATGCTCCAAATGCTGATCTAGGTAAAAATATAAACATATACAAAATGCGAGAAATCAAAAGCTCCCGCCTAAAATTATCGCAATAAAGCTTTCTACAGCAGTTGTGCGGCAGAGAAACCAAACTTTCTTGTTTCTCTGGCGCACAACTGCTGTAAAAGGCTTTATTGCGATAATTTTAGGCTGGAGCTTTTGATTTATCTATATGCAGTCGTTGTCAGCATTCGTTGGCAGTCTTTAACTTTAGGGTAAACGTTTCTATGGAAGGCTTTGCTGCCGACTTCCGCGACCCATGAATGTGTCACACAAGATAATTGGATGATGCACGTCTTTAACGACAAGGCAGGAGAATGGGTGATGCCTGGCTACTGGTGGTGTTAAGCGACGCAAAAACTATTGGGATATATATATATATATATATATATATATATATATATATATATATATATATATATATATATATATATGCCTTGTCGTCTTTAACAAGGCAGGAAAATGGGTGATGCCTGGCTACTGGTGGTCTTAAGCGACGCAAAAACTATTGGGATATATATATATATATATATATATATATATATATATATATATATATATATATATAAGATAATTGGATGATGCACGTCTTTAACGACAAGGCAGGAGAATGGGTGATGCCTGGCTACTGGTGGTGTTAAGCGACGCAAAAACTATTGGGATATATATATATATATATATATATATATATATATATATATATATATATATATATATATATATATATATATATATATAAAGTTAAAGACTGTCAACGAATGCTGACAACGACTGCAGGGAAGTTAGGTACTTAACCCTCGCCCCACCGGGGGCCATCGATGGCCCCCCTAAGGTTTTTCCGGGATAGCAGAAAAACGAAGAGGCGCAGCACCGCAGTTGAGGAATCTACCTCTCACTGCATCATTTTTCCACCATCCCTGAAATTTTTTACCCCGGGTCACCTAAGGTCAGGTCGCCAGACGAGGTCAACCAAGGTCACCTCACTTCAAGTTTAGAGCTCTGTAAGAGCTACATCTCGAATTCGATCAATTTGAAACTTCCTACACTTTATGGTCCCTCTAGGGTCTACAAGGTGTATATCCGGGATTTTTCGATTTCGTGCCCTGAGGTCAGGTCACGAGGTGACCTCTCCCATTGAAAAAGCATGGGGAAAAGCTGTCTTATGATCTAAAAGTCACAAAAGCGATTGAAAATGCTCAGCTTGATCAGAAAAGCGTTCTTGGACACCCTTTCACGGATTCCAGGGGCCGTATTTGCCCTTTGACCTCTCAAAGGTCATCCAAGGTCATCAGGGTTCAAAAACAGTATGTTGACAATAACTTTTGACCTAATTAAGCTAGAGCACTGAAACAAACACCATCGTGTTTGTCTTGTCACTGGCTTTTATTTGATATACGGCAAGGTCACTTTCTGACCTTTCGTGACCTCAGGTCATCTTAGGTCACGAGGTGACCTCTGGAGGTCAAACCAGTGGCGGGAGGTCTTTACGTTTCACATAGCAGAAAAAGGACTAACAATTTCCTCTCAAATGTACTTTACCAGATTTCAATAGCTCTAATGGCATGAGAGTTATGCCCAGTTTGCTTAAGCATTGCATATTTGAGTGAAAATAGCCGATCTTGACCTAATTTGACCCCTAGAAATCAAACCATTGACCTGAGCACTAAAACATGTGAAGTAATTATTTACTGAATTCACGCGAGCTTTCTAATGCATTTTGCAGATTTGCGCTAACGCCCATATTTTCGGAGTTAGAGGGGGAGGCCATCGATGGCCCCCGGTGGGGCGAAGGTGGCGCTGGACTCCCGGTGGGGCGCGGGTTAAGAGAAATTTCAAAACAAGCGACACATTTTATTTTCCATCATCATCGTAGTTGGGGCTTAGGGGCGCAATGACATCATACTGCGCCCATTTTTATTTTCCGTTTGGTGGTCCGTGCAAGAATGACAGATCAAATGCAGTTCTCTTTCGACGTCTCTGAAGTCGTGTGGGTTGTGTTTGAATCTTCGCATGTCGCTCAGCTGAACTCTGCCTGGTCTCTCAGCAAGCTCTGCCGTCTGCACGTCCTGAATGGATATCAAGACCCCTCGCCGGCGCATTCCGAGCATGTATGCGGCGGGGTTTGCTGTGTGTTCGGCGATAGAAACGCAGCCACGGTCTCATGCTTATCATAGGAAGGCCACTTAAAAAGTAAAACAAAGCCTGGCATTGTCATGTATTTTAAAATAATCGCATCCTCCTCTTGCAAGAAAGTACAAAAAGCTTACGCTATATCCACTTGAGTAGTCGTTGAGTGTTAACTGTTCTTCGTTATGTTTGTCATTGCGTTATTGTTTGTTTGTAGGTTCCCATGGAGACACCATCGGCAGAGTTCCCTCTGTCCGGGAATTCTGCGGGGCCTACGGTGTTGAAGCGGTTGAAGAGCTTGTAGGCGAGTGGATTCACCAGCACAGGATCCAGAGTTCCTTTGTAGCCGCCTGTCCAAAAAGAGAGAGATGATACGAAAGGTTAGTCTCCTGTTCTCTAGCTGGGCCTGCTGGCAGTATGATCTAATATATGTTAGCGACATTTTGGAAATATGGGAGACATTTTTTCATAATTACCGGAAAATAGTGACACTATACTCCGTCCTTATTGAGTGAAGCCGCACTCCGCTTTTTTTGGGTGTGCATATTTTCTGAAAATTTCGACGTTGGATCATCGGGGGTCAGGAGCGGGGTAAGCCAGGGTAATAGAGGACATAGGTAATAGAGAATAATAAGGTTTAGCCAACCACATTAGCGTTCAGAAAACGCCAACTGAACGGCACCTTCCGTATTTCACCATGCAGCTTGGTATCCGCGAACACGAGTGTATACTGGTATAAACACGAAATGGTTAAATATTTAAATGTGAAAATCTCAACTCAGTTATAAGAAACCACTGATCCTGAACTTGAAGACGAACAAATAAAACAAAGAAATTCCTGAATTCAAGCTGCAATTAAAACACCTGTCATGTACTTCTAACACAGATGAACACGCCACACCCTGGTGGTTATTCCGGAACACCTTCATGCGGTGGCGGATACAAGACTGGGGACTGAGGACTCAAGCCCCCAAAGTGTCAGAGCGCCTTTAGTAAACGCATAGCCGGAGGCTGAACAGAGGCGACTGTGGGGGAGGCTTCAAGCCCCTAGCCCTCCCGCAAATGAAGATCTGAATCTGCCACTGCCACCAGGGTTTTCACGAATGTTTCCGAGCCATTTGAATAAAAGACGGACGCGTGTTTTGCATAACGATAAGATAATCAATTTGTCAATGTGCAGCCGAAAGCTTAAAAAAGCCAGGCCAGCTTGACGAGGCATGCAATAATTTCCAAACTTCTGTAAGACATTTATGCTCTTCTAAAATGCGGTACACCAAACCACCATCCATATGGTAGGCGACACCATATGTCCCTGACAGTTGGTGGCTCGATAAACTTACAAAATTATAAAGGTTGGCTAAGTTGAAAAAAATGAAACTGTCGCACACAGTTTAGCGAACATCGCAGTAAAGATACGATCGGAGCGTCAAGCTGTGTCACGATCGTCGGCGATGACAGCGCCCTTGCATTCCAGCGTGGGCGTATTCTCGATGATTTGACAGAGTACAGTGAATACCAAAACTTTAGGACCGTTAGTTCTGAAGTCATCGGACACAGGTAAAATTTAAGGGTGATGCGAAGACATCGCAATACGTCCTCGCTGCACCGAGCGCATTAGGCGCACATGATCACTTCTAACATGGTCGTGCGTTTTGCAATGCATGGCTGCCACCGTTCGAAGATAGCCGTATTGAATGAGAGCCCGTGCAAGCGCCAGAGCAGACTGCAGAGCTGCGCTTGCCTCAGGGCATGACAATGACACAACTAAACCACCAGACGTTTAGTTTAACACCACCAGTCAAATCCCGAACAATGGGCGTTCAGTTCAGGTATGCAGGACACGTTCGCTGAAACGTTTTGTCTTGGGAGATCCACACAGTCGTCGGTCATAGGGTACAGGTCTGCCTGCCATTCTGGCTCATAACCAGTTTTGACTGCCCGGTCGCCTTTTTGTAACGATTTAACCGTTACCCCAGAGCGCCGCGTCTTACCTGTCAGCAGGCTGGCAACTGCACCAACGAGGACGCACAGCAGGCAGCTGATGGTAGTGTACAACCAGTACGATATACTGTATATGTAGTCCTCGATGAAACTGAGGAAGGTGACACACTCTGGTAGATCACGGAAAACATCGAATTTTGAATTTTTTGCTTGCCATTTCGCATTAACTTTCGACCTTTATTTTTTAATCATTTTATAACAAGTTTCCAGCGTCAATGACGCTACAAACCGTTAGAGGCTCGTCAAAGACCTCTACAATTATTGGTTTTTATATATCCATTACAGACTCAGATGTATATCATATGCCCCATTCTACATCTGTAACGTTCAATAAATGTGCCGCAGAATTTGGCGCAAACACAGGTGAGTGTCACCATGGGGAAAACAAGGCCTCTTGACTCTTGTCCTCAGTACAGCACATTACCAAAATCAGCCCCCTGGGGGCACAGTAAAAATTGGTTAGCTGGGTTTCCACGCGGCCGACCCAGGTTCAAGGCACAGTGGGTTCCCTGAGCAAGGAGCAATCTGGCTCCCGGGTATCCCTTCCACCAGGGAAAAGGCTGGCGACGCCATATGACCCTGGCAGTTGGTGCGTCGATAAGACCCCCCCAGCCCCAGGAATTAATCGGCCCCGATGGAGTTACCAGAGCTGCTCAACTCCCAAGAGTTCCCTCAACACCTCTTGTGACTTCCGTGATATGTACATGCCTATAAGGGCCTCTATATGGCACAGCTACACCCTGCTACAACCCTGCTACACCTTGTGCTGGACCTTTTATTGGGGTCATCCCGTTGGCAATAATGCAGATAAATAGATAAATGAAATAAACAGTGAAGCGCTTGGCGATACTGGGTAGCGGCGGAGTATCTCAGACGCATCTGACTGTTCAGAAACCTACCACAGGGCATATTTTAAGCTACAAAGTGGGGGGCATTTTGCTCACCAGTCCCCCATGCCATGCCCACCAGGAAAAGGCCCTGAACGGCCTAGTGCCCACCAGTCACCAGGCATTTGATGCTCTAGGAGTGCCCTTTTCAGTCGAATGCCCACCAGTCCCAATTCTTTAAAATACGCCCTGCCTACCTGGGCTTCTCTGCTGTCACTAAAGCCGACGCCAGCGGTGACATCTGGGGCTCGGCAGCAAGGGAGGTCAGGTTGGCAGGGCATCCTTCGATGGATGACGGCAGCTTCACCGCCTGCCCGCTTATTGTGAACGCCCCGATCGCAGCCCACAGGGTTAACGCAGTGGAGGTGACGAGTCCCGTCACTGCACCCTGCCGAGACACGGGTCAGACGTCACCCTCAGGTCACATAGTCCCACCACAGCACCCTGCCGAGACACGAGTCAGGCGTCACCCTCAGGTCATATAGTCCCACCCTGCCGAGACACGGGTCAGGCGTCACCCTCAGGTCATATAGTCTCACCCTGCCGAGACACGGGTCAGGCGTCACCCTCAGGTCATATAGTCCCACCCTGCCGAGACACGGGTCAGGCGTCACCCTCAGGTCATATAGTCCCACCCTGCCGAGACACGGGTCAGACGTCACCCTCAGGTCATATAGTCCCACCCTGCCGAGACACGGGTCAGGCGTCACTCTCAGGTCATATAGTCCCACCCTGCCGAGACACGGGTCAGGCGTCACCCTCAGGTCATATAGTCCCACCCTGCCGAGACACGGGTCAGGCGTCACCCTCAGGTCATATAGTCCCACCCTGCCGAGACACGGGTCAGACGTCACCCTCAGGTCATATAGTCCCACCCTGCCGAGACACGGGTCAGGCGTCACTCTCAGGTCATATAGTCCCACCCTGCCGAGACACGGGTCAGGCGTCACTCTCAGGTCATATAGTCCCACCCTGCCGAGACACGGGTCAGACGTCACCCTCAGGTCATATAGTCCCACCCTGCCGAGACACGGGTCAGGCGTCACTCTCAGGTCATATAGTCCCACCCTGCCGAGACACGGGTCAGGCGTCACCCTCAGGTCATATAGTCCCACCCTGCCGAGACACGGGTCAGGCGTCACCCTCAGGTCATATAGTCCCACCCTGCCGAGACACGGGTCAGACGTCACCCTCAGGTCATATAGTCCCACCCTGCCGAGACACGGGTCAGGCGTCACTCTCAGGTCATATAGTCCCACCCTGCCGAGACACGGGTCAGGCGTCACTCTCAGGTCATATAGTCCCACCCTGCCGAGACACGGGTCAGGCGTCACTCTCAGGTCATATAGTCCCACCCTGCCGAGACACGGGTCAGGCGTCACTCTCAGGTCATATAGTCCCACCCTGCCGAGACACGGGTCAGGCGTCACTCTCAGGTCATATAGTCCCGTCACTGCACCCTGCCGAGACACGGGTCAGGCGTCACCCTCAGGTCATATAGTCCCACCACTGCACCCTGCCGAGACACGGGTCAGGCGTCACTCTCAGGTCATATAGTCCCACCCTGCCGAGACACGGGTCAGGCGTCACTCTCAGGTCATATAGTTCTACCACTGCACCCTGCCGAGACACGGGTCAGGCGCCCGTCATATAGTCCCACATTTGCACCCTGCCGAGACACGGGTCAGGCTTCGGTCATATAGTCCCACCCTGCCGAGACACGGGTCAAGCGTCGGTCATATATAGTCCCGCCACCGCACGATTAGTGAGGGGCGCGCCCTTTGTCCGCCCTGCGGCAGAGATTCCGCGGATATTAGGCTCTGTTTTCTATCACCTGCCCGCTTTTTGCATCCAAGGAAACTATTTGTTGCATGAAATACGCGTGCAATATTTCAGGCCTTGTTCTGAAATGGCCGTTTGATTAGTGTCGATTACCTTTCCGTTTGCGAAGGGCACGAAGATGCCGAGGCAGAAAACGCCGAGCACAGGTCCGCCCAGGGCACCATTCAGGGCCATGGTGGCCTGCACTAGACCGCCCAGCTGTCCCGCCAAGAAGGCCAGCGCCACCGCCAAACAGCCGTACAGGAAGCCTGCCCCGCACAGTACACGGCTGCTGAGTAACTTCCACCCATCAGCTCCACCTCACCAACGCCGCCGCTCTGACGCAGC
This sequence comes from Lepas anatifera, assembly GCA_034440635.1. Lineage (NCBI taxonomy): Eukaryota > Metazoa > Arthropoda > Thecostraca > Lepadidae > Lepas > Lepas anatifera. Next base: position 77,289 of record JAOTON010001897.1, on the reverse strand, counting down.
ACTGTGTCTGCTTACGAACTGAGTACCAGCTAGAATACGCTATGTAATGGTGCAACCAGCCGTGTTATTAGAAGTTGAGGTATGTTATCTGGTTATCTCGCCAAATCCGATAGGAAGATGACCGAATCCCGGAACCCAGTTTTCCGGAGTTTTTCCTCGATCAGCATTCAATTGGAATGCATATATTCTGCTGAGGATGCTCTGCGCGCAAGTGGTGTGTCTTAATCACATTAATGAACTGCACTGGTAGCAAGGTTTCTAAACATCCCAGTGGCGTACCATTAACACGCCCATCCATTATCCAGCCGTTTGGGCAGGATAAGTAATCCTATACTTATTCTGCGCCATATATGACCCAGCCCGCAGCTCGCCCGCACGCACGCTCATTATCATAACTGTAATAGACAACATATTTATATACCTATACCAAAAACTAGTTTCCACTAACACATTTCCACCGTTAAACGCCAAAGCATAAAAACACGTCTTAAGAACAGACCCGGCGTGTGACAGGGAACCATCTCATTTAACAGCGTGCCTGGGTTTCTGTTCACACTAGCACCGTTCGGTAAGATAAGTAGAGTCTCACGTCCCCCCCAATGATTGTGTAGGCCAACTCCATGAGGAGTTGCATATGGTGGTGGGCAGCGTGATTGGGGATTTTACCGTTGGAGAAAGCTGGAGTACATTTCTGCGCTCGCTGAAGGCTGACGCCTTCAGTTTAGGGGTACTTGTCCACTCCGACTGTTGCGATGTTCGTGCATTCGTGACTGTATTCCGTGGTTGGTCTCTCCTACGTGTACACCATTTTCTCTTCCTACCTTTCAGGACCATGCGATGGGCTGCACCACGTTGCTTTCTCATCCGAATAACAGAACTCCACAACATTTCTTTTCGAGTAAAATTACTAAGTAAAATTGCTTTCGATCACACAGGGGGTTGGATTTGGTGCATCCTAACCCTGCTTAACCTCTTTACTCACTCGTGAAGCGGGTGACCCACGACTGTCTCAGCTCAGACATATTCTGAAAGACGGCGAAGTTGGAGAGGAGGTCGGTCCAGGTGATGGCCGCCAGGGAGTTGAGGCCGGAGGAGATGGTACTGAGGGCGCCGGACATGACGCAGGCCACGAAGAGGCCGGGCAGTCCCGTCAGGTACGACATCTGGTCCAGCACGAAGTAAGGCGCCACCTGCAGAGTTCGTGTGTGGAGATTACCCACAAGCCGGCTAGTGGTATCCGAAGAAAAAGCATCCGAAAAAAGAACACCGACAAACTGTGCGGTGAAAAGTTTAATAGAGGGATATCAACTGAAACCTTAGATTCCTGCCGACACAGTGGCTGTGCCTGCGGGCGTCGGCGCGGGGGCCCTGCCTTCAGAAAATTATATAGCTCGGCCGTGGTCCGACGGACCTTAGAAATCTTAACACGCACATTGGCGGGGGCGGGTACCCGCCCCCCTCGGGTTTTTCGGAGACAGCAGAAAAACGGCGGCGCGCAGCGCCGCCGTACTTGGCATACCTTTTCCCTCATCATTTTTGCAACTTCTGTGAAAATTTTAAGGATAGGTCATCTCAGGTCAGGTCACCAGTACAGGTCAAGTGACCCGACCTCAAAAAAAGTTTAAGATAGCATAAGCCGGAGCAGGGTGAGCTTATCCAATTGAAACTTATATCACATAATGGGCTTACCGAGTTCTCTAAAATATGTTCCGGTATTTTTTATATCGATGACCTAAGGTCAGGTACGAAGCATGACCTCTCCCTTGGTAATACATGGGAAATATGGTTTTTACTAAATAACTCAGTAACAGATGGTGATAGAGCGTTTCTTTTAGCTTCATTAGACTCGCCTTGGCTTTGCGGTTCTAATGATATGCATTTTATATAATTTGACCCTGACCTGACCTCAGGTCAGGTCAAATCTTTGATTTGACCTAGCAAGGTCAAATCATATATCATTCGATTTGGCTTGCTGCGAGGATTCATAGAGTTCAAATCGTTTTGCTCTATCTTTACTTGTTCAGATGTAATGGCCGAAAAACTTAATTTACATGTTATCCCTATGACGGCATGTGACGGCATGTTTTTACCTCTGGTGACCTTAAATGTGACCTGACAAAAAATGGTTCAAATATTTTAGATGGAGAAGCAGATGGGCTACCCAACGCCGTTTACCGTTTTTTGCTACCTACCGTGGTTCTCGAGATCTTAGGGGGCGGGTACCCGCCCCCTCGTCAATCCGAAGGTGGCTCAGACCCCCGTCAATGCGCGTGTTAAGTAAACCTCGAGTAATACTTTTGTTTCGGCGAGAAGTTTAAGTTACGTTGACGTCCACGCCCTCTTCCTCAGCACAACTCTCGCCGGTGGTGACATTTATGGCTGTATCACATTTCAAACTCAGAAAACACGGATTTACACACATCACTGAGTAATGTTGCGTTATATAAAGAGAGCACACTGTTAACACCTCTGACCAAGATAAACGTTAATTCCACTTCCATCCTGATGAACTCACTTGGTCGCGCTTCTTCATGAGACCCAGACGAAGGGGGTCGCACGTAGCATACGTGGAGAAGATGGCAATACCGGTTAGGCTTGCCAGGCCAATATAGCCCATGTAAATGGGTGTGTTCAAAACACAGGCCCTGAAATAATAGTGCAGTCATGACCCTGTCACAGGTACATCATGCGGGATTTGTAGCCCCCACATAGTTCATGGATGACATGTAGGTCCTGAAGAGCGTAGTTGCAATTCATTTCTGTCACAAATTAATACGAACAGACAGAAAACGATTCATGCTTTGATTGTCCATTCCGACCATGCAAAATATCTTCCGAGCAACCAAAATCCTGCTGGTATAAGTCCTGACGATGAGACCTCAGCTATCTACCATCCGAATCTCTTAAGACCAAATGCTGTGTCGGTTTGATTTATTTTTTTCAGCCACGTGATAGAATTTCAGCTTCAGACGTCAGGTTAGCCCATCGAACATTGTCATTTAAAAAACATAGTTTGCGCTCCCGACCCGGAGACATCTTTGCATATTTCTGCATCATGCACATCCATACAGTCAATGTATACACAGTATATGCATCACGCACACCCATACGGTCACACTGTATACACGGTATCTGCATCACGCACACCCATACAGTCACTGTATACACACTATCTGCATCACGCACACTCATACAGTCACACTGTATACACGGTATCTGCATCACGCACACACTACAGTCACTGTATACACACTATCTGCATCACGCACACTCATACAGTCACACTGTATACACGGTATATGCATCACGCGCCCCATACAGTCCAGATACAGGCACTGTATACACCACTACCCTATCTGGATGTGGACTGACGCACCCCACCCAGGAAGGAGAATTCCGCACTGGAATATCCGGAAAGCCGACTGGGAAAGCTTCACAGCCGATTGCTATTTCGAATTTGAGCTACAGGAGGGCATCGATGCAACGGAGCTTGAGGAAAAAATATGTCATCATGTAATGTCATCTGCGAACTCCTACATTCCAAAGACCTCTGTCCTTCCCCGGCGCATCCCAGTCCCGTGGTGGACTGATGATTGTAAGCGCTCTATCCTTAAAAGAAGGCGCTGTTTTCGTATTTTCAGTAGAAGACCGACCCTCGACAATTTGATTTTGTACCGAAAAGCAAGATCAGAGGTTAAGCGTACTGTAAAGGAAGCCAAGCGAACGTCGTGGAAAGCATACATTAGTACCATAAACCGTTGAACACCCCTCAGCACAATATGGCGACGCATCAATAGGTTATCGGGTTGCAGTGCAGCAATACCACTCCCTGTACTACTAGTAGGTAATTATACTATAAGTTCCCCCATTGATGTTGCAAACACAATAGCGAGAACTTGGGCAGACCGGTGGCAATTGGGTACGAACGATATACGATTTATTAGACATAAGATAAAGAGCGAGCTGACTCCTGTGAACTTCGATTCTGCTGATGTCTATTCTTATAACCTTTTTACACTTGACGAGCTGAAACATGCTCTGATTCAAAGCAAAAACACATCACCTGGGCCTGACCTCATTCACAATGCCATGTTGAAAAATCTGAGCATGCACTGTCTGACATCATTGTTAAATACATACAACTACATCTGGACATCACATGATTTTCCGGAGGGGTGGAGGGAAGCTGTGGTGGTCCCGATTCTGAAGCCAGGGAAAGATGGTCGCGATCCTCTTCACTTCCGGCCCATTGCTCTCACATCATGCTTATGTAAACTGTTCGAACGGATGGTGAACAAGCGGCTCGTTTGGTTCCTGGAGAGCACAGATTTCTTTTCTGAGTATCAGTGCGGTTTTAGAGCTGGACGCTGTACCACCGATCACCTTATATCGCTTGATACCGCAATTCGTCGCTCTTTCGCGGTAAAACAGCACACTGTGGCAGTGTTTTTCGACGTGGAAAAGGCGTATGATACGACATGGCGATATGCAATATTACGAAAGCTTCGAGAAGCCGGCATTGTGGGCCACATGGGACACTTCCCGAACAACTTTGTTAAGGAGCGGTTTTTTAGAGTGAGAATCGGAAACTCGCATTCCCAGAGGCTGCAACAAATGAGTGGCACACCACAGGGTAGCATTTTAAGTGTAACCATGTTCGGCGTCCTAATGAATGACATATGCAATGTTTTACCACCCAATGCCGAGCGGTCCCTATTTGTTGACGACTTCGCGATATGGATCTCAACGTCCACTTCAATATCCGCTCAAAGACAGCTGCAACTAAGCATTGATCGCCTAACCGAGTGGAGCATACTGAATGGTTTTAAGGTTTCAACAGATAAAACCACATGTGTACAATTTTGCAGACGAAATCGATACTGTCCAGAGATCAATCTCCATCTATACGGCAAAAGAATTCCCGTGGCCACAGAGGCAAAGTTCCTAGGCGTTACATTTGACAAACGTCTGACCTACCTCCCCCACATTTGCGATGTTAGGAACAAGTGTATGAAACGCATTAACATTCTCAAAATAGTATCACACACTTCGTATGGCGCTGACAGGTCCTCACTTTTACGCCTTTATCACGCCCTCATCAGGTCTGTTCTGGATTACTCATGCATTGCTTACGATGGAGCTCTGACCAGCGTTAAGCAGCCGCTGGACGCGGTACATCATGAGTGTATCCGAGTGGCGACAGGCGCATTTCGCACATCTCGCAGATCTAGTTTGCTCGTAGATGCAAATGAGCCCCCTCTGAACCTCAGACGCAAGCGACTTGCATTGATATATGCCAGTAAAATGAAGCAGTACCCAAATCACCCCACACACAAATGGCTATTTGACCCATCAGTGACAGGACTGTTCTCATCTGCCCGCCCGAGTTCCTCCCAGGCATTGTGTATGCGAGTGTCGCGTTGGTTAGAAGGTTCCGGAATATCGTTAAGAAAAATCGCAAAGACTCGACCACAGAAATCTGCGCCCTGGCGCGACGTTTCCATTCAATGCGACCAAGAGCTACTGACACTTGGGAAGTCTGTGACCCAGCCAATGATATTGCAGCAATCCGCACTCGAAAAGATTGCATCACACACAGGCTACTCTGTCTTCTATACCGATGGCTCCAAAAGCAGCTTAGGTGCTGGATGTGCTTTCGTGGGAAGAGACATAAGCCGAGGTTTCAACCTTCCGACATCGGTATCGGTTTTTACTACCGAACTATGTGCTATTATCCAAGTCTTACGCCACATTCTCCGAGACCCCGGTGGGCGGTTTTTAATTTTTACAGACTCCGCTAGTTCCCTAGCTGCACTCCAGTCTAGTCACCCACCAAAATCCTGGTTAGTGCCTACCATCTGGAGGCTTCTTAATACCGCCTTTTCTGCCGGGGCCAGGATACAGTTTTATGGGTCCCTAGTCATGTGGGAGTACCTGGTAACGAGAGAGCTAATTTGGCTGCCAGATCGGCTTCTGAGACTACTCGAGCAGGAGCTTTTAGAGTTCCAGCTCTGATGTGAAAGCAGAAATTAACAGCCTTATCAAATCTGAATGGCAATCGAAATGGGACAGTGAGTCGACCTGCGCCTTAAAGCAGCTCAAACCAGCCATAGAACCATGGGAGTCGAGTAACAGGCGGAGTAGAAGGGAGGAAATATGACTTACGCGACTTCGTATTGGTCACACATTTGCAACACACGGACACCATTTCTCTGCTTCAGTACCAAGCCGGTGTAGCCACTGTCAAAGCAGGCTTACTATACAGCATGTATTGGCTGACACAGGATGTAATGTATTGAGAACTCTGCGCGCCCGTTATTTTCCTCCCATGCCCATTGCGAGTGTGTTAGGAGACAAGCCAGCTGTTGAGCTCCCCCATAGTCCTGCGGTATTTGACAGAGATTGGATTTGATATTGTATATAATCCTCACTGAATGACACAAACGCAATGGAATTAAACACGAAGAAATCAAGTAGCCTTCCTTTTAGCTATCTACCTATAGAATAACGCGGAGGACCTAAGTGGCTTTTAAGAATTGATTATAGTGTATAGTAAGTGCGCTAAATAGCCCCAGCAGCTGGAGCGCCCTTAAAAAACCCAAACACACACACACACACACACACACACACACACACACACACACACACACACACACACACACACACACACACACACACACACACACACACACACACACACACACACACACACTGTATACACGGTATTTGCATCACGCACAATCATAAAGTCACACTATATACACGGTATCTGGTTCAGGCGCACCCATACGGTCACACTGTATACACGGTATCTGGTTACAGGCGCACCCATACGGTCACACTGTATACAAGGTATATCCATCACGCACACCCATACAGTCACACTGTATACACGGTACCTGGTTTAGGCGCACCCATACGGTCACACTGTATACACGGTATCCGGTTCAGGCGCACCCATACGGTCACACTGTATACACGGCATCTGGTTCAGGCACACCGATACGGCCACACTGTATACACGGTATCTGGTTCAGGTGCACCCATACGGTCACACTGTATACACGGTATCTGGTTCAGGCGCACCCATACGGTCACACTGTATACACGGTATCTGCATCACCACACTCATAAAGTCACACTGTATACACGGTATCTGGTTCAGGCGCACCCATACGGTCACACTGTATACACGGTATCTGCATCACCACACCCATAAAGTCACACTGTATACACGGTATCTGGTTCAGGCGCACCCATACGGTCACACTGTATACACGGTATCTGGTTCAGGTGCACCCATACGGTCACACTGTATACACGGTTTCTGGTTCAGGCACACCCATACGGCTACACTGTATGCAAGGTATATGCATCACGCACACCCATACAGTCACTGTATACACGGTATCTGCATCACCACACCCATACAGTCACTGTATACACGGCATCTGCATCGCGCACACTCATAAAGTCACACTGTATACACGGTATTTGGTTCAGGCGCACCCATACAGTCACTGTATACACGGCATCTGCATCACGCACACTCATAAAGTCACACTGTATACACGGTATCATGTTCAGGCGCACCCATACGGTCACACTGTATACACGGTATCTGCATCACCACACTCATAAAGTCACACTGTATACACGGTATCTGGTTCAGGCGCACCCATACGGTCACACTGTATACACGGTATCTGGTTCAGGTGCACCCATACGGTCACACTGTATACACGGTTTCTGGTTCAGGCACACCCATACGGCCACACTGTATACAAGGTATATGCATCACGCACACCCATACAGTCACTGTATACACGGTATCTGCATCACCACACCCATACGGTCACACTGTATACACGGTATCTGCATCACCACACCCATACAGTCACTGTATACAAGGCATCTGCATCGCGCACACTCATAAAATCACACTGTATACACGGTATTTGGTTCAGGCGCACCCATACAGTCACTGTACACACGGCATCTGCATCACGAACACTCATAAAGTCACACTGTATACACGGTATCATGTTCAGGCGCACCCATACGGTCACACTGTATACACGGTATCTGCATCACCACACTCATAAAGTCACACTGTATACACGGTATCTGGTTCAGGCGCACCCATACAGTCACTGTATACACGGCATCTGCATCACGCACACTCATAAAGTCACACTGTATACACGGTATCATGTTCAGGCGCACCCATACGGTCACACTGTATACACGGTATCTGCATCACCACACTCATAAAGTCACACTGTATACACGGTATCTGGTTCAGGCGCACCCATACGGTCACACTGTATACACGGTATTTGGTTCAGGCGCACCCATACAGTCACTGTACACACGGCATCTGCATCACGCACACTCATAAAGTCACACTGTATACACGGTATCATGTTCAGGCGCACCCATACGGTCACACTGTATACACGGTATCTGCATCACCACACTCATAAAGTCACACTGTATACACGGTATCTGGTTCAGGCGCACCCATACAGTCACTGTATACACGGCATCTGCATCACGCACACTCATAAAGTCACACTGTATACACGGTATCATGTTCAGGCGCACCCATACGGTCACACTGTATACACGGTATCTGCATCACCACACTCATAAAGTCACACTGTATACACGGTATCTGGTTCAGGCGCACCCATACGGTCACACTGTATACACGGTATCTGGTTCAGGCGCACCCATACGGTCACACTGTATACACGGTATCTGCATCACGCACACTCATAAAGTCACACTGTATACACGGTATCATGTTCAGGCGCACCCATACGGTCACACTGTATACACGGTATCTGCATCACCACACTCATAAAGTCACACTGTATACACGGTATCTGGTTCAGGCGCACCCATACGGTCACACTGTATACACGGTATCTGGTTCAGGCGCACCCATACGGTCACACTGTATACACGGTATCTGGTTCAGGCGCACCCATACGGTCACACTGTATACACGGTATCTGGTTCAGGTGCACCCATACGGTCACACTGTATACACGGTTTCTGGTTCAGGCGCACCCATACGGCCACACTGTATACACGGTATCTGGTTCAGGCGCACCCATACGGTCACACTGTATACACGGTATCTGGTTCAGGCGAACCCATACGGTCATAATTTATACACGGTATCTGGTTCAGGCGCACCCATATGGTCACACTGTACACACGGTATCTGCATCACGCACACCCATAAAGTCACACTGTATACACGGTATCTGATCAGGTGCACCCATACGGTCACACTGTATACACGGTTTCTGGTTCAGGCGCACCCATACGGCCACACTGTATACACGGTATCTGGTTCAGGCGCACCCATACGGCCACACTGTATACACGGTTTCTGGTTCGGGCGCACCCATACGGTCACACAGTATACACGGTATCTGGTTCAGGCGAACCCATACGGTCACAATTTATACACGGTATCTGGTTCAGGCGCACCCATACGGCACACTGTTTACACGGTATCTGGTTCAGGTGCACCCATACGGTCACACTGTATACACTAGGGGTGTCCAGATTTCGGTCTTTTCGAAAAATCGTAGAAAGCCGTGGTTTTTTTCATGGTTTCAAGCATTCTGAGTTAATTTATGCATAAAAAACCAGGTTTAAACAACATTTAGGGGTCGCGAATTTGATTTCAAAATGGGAATTTTGTCCATTTTTGGCCAAAATTGGCACAAAAGTGCATATAACTAGACCGTTATGGATAGTATCAATACAAATACATGTTAATTGAATAGAATAGCTCATTAGCTTTCGTTTGATATCAGTCGTATGTTAATATCACTTTTGGTTGACTTTTTATAGGCCTTCAATAATACAGTTATGACCCGTCTCTGAGCGCCACTGACCTAGCGTTTGTTCAATTCCAGCTGCAGGACGCTCTACCGGAGGCAGGGAAAACGCTGTGATTGACTGCTGTTTAGCGAAATGCTGCTGGTATTGCACCCATATTTTCGAACGCACTTCACAATTAATTAACCACTTGACTATTTAGTTAGCTAATTAATTGATTAATTCAGATATCGATCGATAAAGCCCTGCACGTAGGTACAGTTACAGCTAATGATGCACACTCTGTTTTCAGTCTGGGGTAGACGGTGCGGTCAATTTGGAAGTAAATAATTGCGTTTCTGTCTGTTTGACCATTGTGTTTTGTATGGCATGACCCAATCACAGTCAAGAACGTGGATCGCCACCACATACGACTTGGCTGGGCACCCGTTACCAACCATAACGGGTGCAAAGTTTCCAATTTCCAGCCAGGTCCGGAGGCGTTTTCTCCAAGCCAAGCAATGCCGGATGAGGCGTCTATAAATATTATTGTTGGCGAAGGTGAGCAGTTTTGGGAGATGACGCGCATCAAAACATTGCAGCACAGAGCCCATAAGGTACAATTGACTAAGCTGTGAGAGACATGGAGTTGCTCGCATAAAAGCAAGAGCGACACCAGCTCTGGCCGACGCGAGGTGTTTCAAAAGGCTCTTAACGAGCTGTGCGACATCGCGACACCTTATTCGCAGAAGGGATACTGGACGACAGGCTGCTGGTGCTCGCTCCAAGCAGGAGGATGTAAGCTTCTTCCAAAATAAACGCGAAGACCTTGTCAGCACCATCAGAGGTCTGGATAAGCTATACGAAAGGAGAAACAAAAGGACGAAAGAGAAGATATGGAGCTGAGAACCGAAAAGAGATAGAGGGGAAAGCAAAACAGACGACGCCGGGACGATGCGAAGTCTTGGATGACCAGTCGAAAGCATCTCACTCACAAGAGGAAATTGAGGTGGATGGGGACGAGATAGACGAAGAGCAGGACAGGACACGGTGGACACTTGGGTGCGATGCAACCGAGGAAAAAGGACGTCATTCTTATTCTGCACCAAAATATCACGTATCGGCCAAGACGGGGGATGGGTGGCTTAGTGCATAGCGCGTCTATCCACTAAGTCATCGGTCCCAGGTTCTAGTCCCGACGGAGCTTCTGAATAGGTCAATCTTACCCCCCAACAGAGTGAGAGATGGTGGCGTCATATAACCTTGGCACCTGGAGCGTCGTTAAACCTAACAATTATTATTACCATCAACCAAGACGCTGTACTACACAAAGCTTTTTTATGTGCGCTGACCGGCTGAGCCTGGAGGAGGAGCTGTGAGCCCTGCTGCGTCGCATGGTGCGGTTTCTTGCGTTGGTGCACGCACCATGCGACGCAGCATGGCTCACAGCTTCTCCAGGCTCAGCCGGTCAACAAACATGACGAGCTTGGTGTAATACTGCGTCTTGGCTGATACATGATATTTTGGTGCAGAATGAGGTGGACATCCTTTTTCCTCGGTTGATTCGTACCCGGGACCCACGTCATGTCCTGCTATTCGCCCATCTCGTCCCCATCCACCTCTATTTCCTCTTCTGAGCAAACTGCTTTCGGCTGGTCACTCATGAGTCTTCTGCTTTGCTTTCTCTTCTCGCCTTTTCTCGGTTCTCAGCTCAATATCTTCTCTTTCGTCCTTTTGTTTCTCCTTTCGTATAACTTATCTAGACCTCTGGTGGTGCTGACAAGGTCTTCGCGTTCATTTTGGTAGAAACATATATCCTCCTGCTTGGAGCGAACATCAGCAACCTGTCGTCCAGTATCCCTTCTGCGAATAAGGTGTCGCGATGTCGCACAGCTCGTTAAGAGCCTTCCGAAACACCTCGCGTCGGTCAGAGCTGGCGTCGCTCTTGCTTTTCTGCGAGCACTTCCATGTCTCCCACAGCTTAGTCAGTTGTGCCTTATGGGCTCTGAGCTGCAATGTTTTGATGCGCGTCATCTTCCAAAACTGCTCACATTCGCCAACAATAATATTTATAGACGCCTCATCCGGCATTGCTTGGCTTGGAGAAAACGCCTCCGCACCTGGCTGGAAATTGGAAACTTTGCACCCGTTATGGTTGGTAACGGGTGCCCAGGCAAGTCGTATGTGGTGGCGATCCACGTTCTTGACTGTGATTGGGTCATGCCATACAAAACACAATGGTCAAACAGACAGAAACGCAATTATTTACTTCCAAATTGACCGCACCGTCTACCCCAGACTGAAAACAGAGTGTGCATCATTAGCTGTAACTGTACCTACGTGCAGGGCTTTATCGATCGATATCTGAATTAATCAATTAATTAGCTAACTAAATAGTCAAGTGGTTAATTAATTGTGAAGTGCGTTCGAAAATATGGGTGCAATACCAGCAGCATTTCGCTAAACAGAAGTCAATCACAGCGTTTTCACTGCCTCCGATAGAGCGCCCTGCAGCTGGAATTGAACCCACGCTAGGTCAGTGGCGCTCAGAGACGGGTCATAACTGTATTATTGGACGCCTATAAAAAAGTCAACCAAAAGTGATATGAATATAAAACTGGTTTGAAACGAAAGCTAATGAGCATTTCTATTCAATAAACATGCATTTATATTGATACTATCCATAACGGTCCGGTCATATGCACTTTTGTTACAATTTTGGCAAAAAATGGCCAAAATTCCCATTTTTAAATCTAATTCGCGACCCCTAAATGTTGTTTAAACATGTTTTTTTGTGCATAAATGGACTCAGAATGCTTGCAACCATGGGAAAAACCACGGCTTTCTACGATTTTTCGAAAAGACCGAAATCTGGACACCCCTAGTATACACGGTATCTGCATCACCACACCCATAAAGTCACACTGTATACACGGTATTTGGTTCAGGCGCACCCATACAGTCACTGTATACACGGCATCTGCATCACGCACACTCATAAAGTCACACTGTATACACGGTATTTGGTTCAGGCGCACCCATACGGTCACACTGTATACACACTATCTGCATCACCACACCCATACAGTCACTGTATTCACGGTATCTGCATCACCACACCCATACAGTCACTGTATACACGGCATCTGCATCACGCACACTCATAAAGTCACACTGTATACACGGTATTTGGTTCAGGCGCACCCATACGGTCACATTGTATACACACTATCTGCATCACCACACCCATACAGTCACTGTATTCACGGTATCTGCATCACCACACCCATACAGTCACTGTATACACGGCATCTGCATCACGCACACTCATAAAGTCACACTGTATACACGGTATTTGGTTCAGGCGCACCCATACGGTCACACTGTATACACGGCATCTGCATCACCACACCCATAAAGTCACACTGTATACACGGTATTTGGTTCAGGTGCACTCATACGGCCACACTGTATACGCGGTATCTGCATCACCACTCCCATAAAGTCATACTGTATACACGGTATTTGGTTCAGGCGCACCCATACGGTCACACTGTATACACGGTATCTGGTTCAGGCGCACCCATACGGTCACACTGTATACACGGTATCTGGTTTAGGCGCACCCATACGGTCACACTGTATACACTGTATCTGATTCAGGCGCACCCATACGGTCACACTGTATACACGGTTTCTGGTTCAGGCGCACCCATACGGCCACACTGTATAAACGGTATCTGCATCACCACACCCATAAAGTCACACTGTATACACGGTATTTGGTTCAGGCGCACCCATACGGTCACACTGTATACACGGTATCTGGTTCAGGCGCACCCATACGGTCACACTGTATACACGGTATCTGGTTCAGGCGCACCCATACGGTCACACTGTATGCAAGGTATATGCATCACGCACACCCATACAGTCACACTGTACACACGGTATCTGGTTCAGGCGAGCCCATACGGTCGCACTGTATACACGGTATTTGGTTCAGGCGCACCCATACGGCCACACTGTATACAAGGTATATACATCACGCACACCCATACAGTCACACTGTATACACGGTAGGTGTTTTCATTAAGCGGTTCCCTTGCTAGACGGCGGTGCCCGCACGCTCCCTTTCACATACACCTCACATTCATCCCACGGTATGATAGGGCGGGGCAACCCTGATTTCTCGGACCCGGCGAAACAGAAGACTGAGCCCAATGCGGTCAGTCGCACTACGCTGAAATAGCCTATTTATACTTGCGTAGCTCGATTGGTTTAATACAGCTGTGGGTCACTGGTGATCTCACGGCTCTAGTGTGACTGACTCCCCAGCCCAGACCACTCCCAAAACAGGGCATGAGTTTGGACAGGCATCCCGCACCAAACGCTGGGCAGCAGCCGTCCCTCAGACATCGATGGGCGTGACCAGATTGGTCGCCTTCCACTAAAAAGTGAAAAAAGAACAACACGGAGCTGTTCAATGAAAGGCAACGGCGAGAAAGAACGCAAGAATTTTGGTATATGAAATGGAATGTATAAGGAAATACCTAGGGTGCATTTGTGCCTTATTGAAACCAAACGAGTGGTTTTAAAACTGCTCATAATTATGGGCCCCTTGGGCTGGGAACCCCCTTGAGGTGGGCACCTCTTAGGCTGTCCCCTACTTTTAAAACTGTTTCTAGCCCCTTTCCCGTCAAATACTCATCGCGATCTCAACTGCGGGCGAATGAGGACTGGTCTGGCCCAGCCTCAATATATGGATACTTTGTGTACACATACAGAGCGTTGGACAACCAACGCAAGGCTGCCGGGTTTGGTCGGTGACCTACAAACTACTTTTTTAGCCCTGTTGAAATGTATATAAAGGAAATGTGCCAGCTTCATTGCGGTATTTAAGCTAAGATACCCATGTGATTGAGCATGGCGAGAAGCCACCTGATCGAAATTTTGATTTGCCCCAGAACATAACATTAGCGGAGAAAAGGAGGGGAAAATTCGCCACCTACCGACCCCCTTCTTCCCCGGTGGTCACGTGGTATGAGTTCAAGCTGGGAACGTGACGTCACGCCAAGCCACGCTGCGCGGGCAAGTATTATTGCTTGGAATTCCTCAAAACATACGTGCTAAAAAGTGCCTCCGGTACTGGCAAGTATGAACTTATGTTACTTTCGTTAATGACTGGTTTCAAACGAGAGATTTGCGTTGATAAGGACATCGATGAAAATAACTGAAATATCAAGTGTCACTTTGGTCACTCATAATAGCCTCGTTTAGCTAAACACGCTTCATTTGTGTTCATATTCATTTATGGTGCAAATACATTTTGGGCTTCTCCAAAACGTTGTGCAGGGTGTGCCGCGCCCTTCTGTTGTTAGTGCTGAGGGATTCCGGGCTTAGAGTCCGGGAAACATATCTGAACAGAAACACAGCTTTCGTTCGCCGCTCTCCTCCCAAGAGTCTCGGATGTCCTGAGCGAACGGAGAGACCGTCACAAGCGTGGGATATACGCACGGCTTGGTGCGTATCAGAAATGTATGACGGGAGAAGCTGGGAGACCTAGGTAGAGACTCGGCACAATCAGTTTTGTATCTGACGTTCTTGCTAAACAGTAACTTGAACACTTGAAAAGTTCTTGTAATGATGGCCGCGAAATGGCCAAGAAGCTGCAAGCGCCCTTAACCCCCAATGCACACACACACGGTCTTCCGGCATGTATGACTTTTTCACATTGATACGATTGGCGATAGTCGGCCGGGTGGGGAGCTGTTGTGAAGCCGGCACTGGTGCTCACCACTGGGCGGCCCGCAGGGAGGGAAGACTGCTGTACCGCTGCACTGAAGGCTGGTCGGCGCCGTTCTTCATCGTGGTCCGGAACAGGGTACCCACCCACACGTTCCACAAGTTGTACCTGTAAAACGGGGCAATGCCGGCAGACTTCGTGCGGTCTGGTCTTACACAATTTCGTTTTAAAACATGTTTGCTTTGGCTGGGCTCGACAGCTAAACTGTGACTGAGACGTAGACGTGACGTGACTGAACTGAGACGTAGAATACTCAGAAAACTGTGTTTCTTATTCAATTGAGCTAAAAATTATTTGAATTTTTGTTTACATGCTAATTCATTGTCTTGGGTGCTTCTTTGTGTGTAAAGGATGAAGGATTTAGTGTGTGGATTTAGCAAGTGTGAAGGATTTAGCCATTAAGCGATAAATGGAAAAATTTCCATTTTAGAAGAGAACAAATTGTTGTCTCTCAGGAAGTGCCATACCAACAGTGTCTGAGCTAGTTGCATTTATTGCATTTATTTCTAACACCATTCGAAAGCTCTTGAGATGCGCTTTCATACAGTGGCATTCATTTTTGTGTCAGGTCAAAGCCTAGGGAGATACAGGTCACTAAATATTGGGCATATTCTTGGGAATTTCCATAGCCACCCATGCATAAGGGCGTTTACTTTTTCGCTAATAGCTTCCAAACCAAACAAGATACAGCCATAGTTTATAAACCATTGCAATCCTCTCGTCAATACAAATCGAATGATATATAATATTGCTATGCCAGGTCAAATTTAAGAATTTGACCTGACCCGGGTCAACAGTCTGACCAACTTGACCTGGTATAGTCATGATGTATATCATTTGACTTCCAGTGACTATACAAACACTTTGGTGACAAAATAAAAGCTCTATCTTAGTTTATTCAAAATTTATAGAGAAAAACACCAAAAAATGCTTATTTGACCTAGAGTGACCTTTTAAAGGTCACAAGTCAAAATTTTTGGCATCAGCTTCAGAAATGGGCTAAGAGCAAGTTGCAACCGATGTTTGAAGTTGATTCCATCCATACTTACTGAGAAAAGCTCATTTCGTGATTTTCCCCGTGTATTGACAATGGGGAGGTCATGCTCTGCACATGACCTTAGGGTCACCAATATCAAAAATCCCGGAACAAATGTTGTAGCTCCTGGTGGGCCCAATATGTGGTAAGATTTTCAACTTGATTGATTAACCTTTCTTTTAGTTATGCGGTCCTAAGTATTTTTTGAGGTGAGGACACTTCACCTGGCCTGGTGACCTGACCTGATATGACCTTGAGCCAAAAGTTTCAGGAAAAATGTAAAAATGATGAGGGAACAGCCAGACCAAGTTTGGTGGCGCTGCGCGCCGCCGTTTTTGGTCACTTCCGAAAAACCCGAGGGGGTCTAAAAAGACCCCCACCCGGGCGAAGGTTAAACGGGTACTGCAGACCTGAACGGGGCTGGTTTTGCGTGATTGATGACCCGCTTGGTCACTTGCTGCAGCCCATGGAAGTTGCAATGAAGGCAGGTGCCGGTACTTTTTGCATCCTGGTTTAAACAGCCATCATGGGAAAAACCAGCACCTGGCATCTGCCGTCTTATAACAGATTGTCATGCATATCTAAAGCATTACCCAAGGATGCTTCAAATGACAACATAACAAAAATTCAAACAATTTCACTTATCATCGTGCGTGCATGTCGTAATTGGCAAGGCCCAAAGCGTCAATACCGAATCATGACAAATATCATTTCTAATGAAAGACCCTGTATGTGCCATCCTTCGTCGCTTTCAAGGTAATCTGATGAAACATCAACGGATCAAAGGATACGGCAGGCCAAGTTTCTCCTCGATCGAGCGTCGGCGCCCCCTTGAGTGCGGTTCCCTCTACTACCCCCCCTCCCCCTCAGGCGCAGGCTGCGGTGCCGGCACGCTGCAATTGTAAACTGGAAGGTAGGACCCCTATCACCAGTACCAGTACCCATATCCCCCACCGCTATCTAAAATCCTGGACCTGCCAGAGACAACGTAATGGAGACTGGCACAAACCTTTCCCAGGGATCTAATTTGATGCTAGGCATGGCCAGCCTGCCGTGCTCGCCGGCGATGGAGAACATGTTGACGAAACCTCCGGCGTTGACGGCGCCCTGCGCTACAATTGCGATCATGCCCGCGGCCATGATGATAGCTTGAAGAACGTCCGCCCAAACTACCGCCTTCAGTCCTCCCTGAAAGAGCAGCGAGTGTCTCGTCATTGATTTCGACAGTTCTGATAGATTGATTATAAGTATTTAGCGTTGACCACCAATGAAAGTGAAATGTCCGAACAGGGCTCAAAACCAGCGTGGATAAGGGAGTCGTTTAACGATATTGCTGGTAGGCTTCTGACTGCACATATTCCTATCCGGATGCATTTGCCCCCCCCAGCGCTCTCCCAAGATCTCGATATCTATATGTCCGGTAAAAAAAGATGGTGTATTTTTTAACACACGCAGTAGAGAGGGGTCTGACATCAACGTGCAGTGGAGGGGCACCCAAGGTGCCACATCCCTTAGATCTCGAAAACCAAGAGAGGTAGAAAAACGCCCGTTTGGGGGGTGCGGGGTCCATAGTGATCTACAATATAATTAATTGTCATTGACCTAGGTAATTATCTTCAAGGTCAAACGGGGTCATAAAGGTTAAGTTTGGGCAGTGCTGGAGACCTATTGGGAAATGTTGTGATTATGCGAAAAGAAACAGTGAATATGTTGCGGTAAATGGTGTTTGACTGGGACATATTAAGCTCTTGTAAAAGTTATTTAAGACACCAGTCGTATTTCGGTTATATTGTCGTAGCTTTCGAGGGTCATTCGACTATCTTTGTCAGCGAAAAGATTGCTCAGCCAGCGCCTAATTCAATGCTACACAAGTTTGAGAAAACATCGCATCACACTCGTGCTAAAACTTCAAATTCTACTTGTTATTTCTTGCCCAATAATAATTAATGTACAAGTTCAACAATTTAATTAAGTGAGTTAAGAGTCACAAAGGCAAATACAGTACACACACGGGAAGGTTACAGTCTAGATTATTATACACCTACGTGAAGTCTGGATCAAGCAAAATTCTAGATCATCATACACCTACGTAAAGTCTGGATCGATCTAAATTCTAGAGCATCATACACTTACGTCAAAGACCGAAGAGTAAGGTGTCGCTGAAAACGCCGCGAAAGCTTATTAGAATACGCTCCAAACCAATGTTATTTCATGACAAGTAATTAGTAATTATAATAGTTCGGTGTCAGGTATACTTGACGAATATGCAACCTTGAGATACTTTTTATTTGTTATTGCTCTAATACTATTATTATCATTGTTACTATTACTTCTTATGAAGAGCGAAGAACCTGGTAAATTTCTGGCATTGGAATGCCTGAGTTTGTATTTAGTAGTTTGTCTTGTAGTGTTTTTGCGATGAAGATGCCTTCTTTTATTTTTATTTTTCTCCAATGGTTTTCATACGCTAGGATTTTGACGTCATCCCATTTAATGTTGTGTCCGGTGTCTAGAATGTGTTTAGCCAGTCCAGAGTGGTTGTGGTCGTCGTTTTCTATAGCTCTTTTATGTTCTTGTTGTCGCGTTTTTTTTGGTAGAAGTAGTCTACCAGTACACATGTCAATGCGGAAAAACATACATAGGGGAAACGTGTAGGACCATAAAAACGCGACAACAAGACCATAAAAGAGCTATAGAAAACGACGACCACAACCACTCTGGACTGGCTAAACACATTCTAGACACCGGACACAACATTAAATGGGATGACGTCAAAATCCTAGCGTATGAAAACCATTGGAGAAAAATAAAAATAAAAGAAGGCATCTTCATCGCAAAAACACTACAAGACAAACTACTAAATACAAACTCAGGCATTCCAATGCCAGAAATTTACCAGGTTCTTTGCTCTTCATAAAAAAGTAATAGTAACAATGATAATAATAGTATTAGAGCAATAACACATAAAAAGTATCTCAAGGTTGCATGTTCGTCAAGTATACCTGACACCGAACTATTATAATTACTAATTACTAGTCATGAAATAATATTGGTTTGGAGCGTATTCTAATAAGCTTTCGCGGCGTTTTCAGCGACACCTTACTCTTCGGTCTTTGACGTAAGTGTATGATGCTCTAGAATTTAGCTTGATCCAGACTTTACGTAGGTGTATGATGATCTAGAATTTAGCTTGATCCAGACTTCACGTAGGTGTATAACGATCTAGACTGTAACCTTCCCGTGTGTGTACTGTATTTGCCTTTGTGACTCTTAACTCACTTAATTAAATTGTTGAACTTGTATGTTAATTATTGTTGGGCACGAAATAACAAGTAGAATTTGAAGTTTTAGCACGAGTGTGATGCGATGTTTTCTCAAACTTGTGTAGTATTGAATTAGGCGCTGACTGAGCAATCTTTTCGCTGACGAAGATAGTCGAATGACCTTCGAAAGCTACGAAAATATAACCGAAATACGACTGGTGTCTTAAATAACTTTCACAAGAAACAGTGAAGACATTAAAAAGCCGACCAAGGTCATGTAGGGAAAGTCCCACACGATATACTCCGAAAGTTTGAGGTCAAGTCATTCAGGGTCACTGAGCTGTGCCATAACAATATGACATACTCCCCATAATGTAAAATAGAACTGGTATTATAGCGGCCTTTGGGCAGAAAATGAGGGCTTGATCTTGAAAAAAAGTATTTGACCTTGACCTGTCACCTTGACGTTGACATTGAGTAACTCTAACTATGAAGTCATAGCATAATATACGTATGTGCCATCTGTCCGAAACACTTGGGTCAATGACCTTCATAATGTTTTATGACCTTTGATCTTGACCTTCATGTGAGGTGATCTTGGCATATAATCATGATTATACGGTCTTAGTACGTCACCACTCGGGCACCACTCGGGCGACTGTGACGGTTTCAAAAGAAATGTCTGAATTTGAAAGACTTCAAATAAAAAACATTGACTTATTCTCAAAATTTTCCACCCATCGACGCGCCCATAAGTTCTCTCAAACGTAGGCAAGCAGCGTTTTCTGGCTGCGAACAGTTGTCCGGCCACCTAGGAAAAATGGGTGGCAGAGAGGCGCTTTATGACCCGCCCCCTCCACTGCGCGCGTTAATTTTGTGTGAAGGGAAGTGAAAAGTGCAGTTCCTAAAGCTTTTCGGGTTGTCCCTAACTCTTGGCTATGTTGTAGCCTTCTCATAAAAATACTAAATATTGACAGAAAATGGATACAAAATAGAAACATGTTTCAGTTAACACGCGCCCCGCTGGGGGAGCAAAATTCGCCCCCACCCCCTCCTGGTTTTCCCCAGATAGCTCAAAAACGAAGAGACGCAGAACAACGAAACTTACAGTACCTTATTCCTGATCAATTTTACACATCTGACCAAATTTTTTAGTTACGGTCATGTCAGGTCAAGGAGCTATTCAGGGTCAAGTGACTCGACCACAAAACCTAAAATCATGAGTTTGAAGCGGCGCCCAGGAAACATCAGCGAACTGATCAGTTTGAAACTTCCACAATATGATAAGGTCATTAGGGTCTACAAATCGGCTGTCTCAGAATTTCGATATTTTTAACCTAAGGTGGGGTCAATTTTTTGATCACCCCATTATAAGTCTATGGTGAAAAATAGAATGGGCTCGCTTTCAGTAAATACTGGATAAATACAGCTAAAAATCATCAAACCATCTATTCTTACCACGATCTTGACCATAAAGTTGAGTTTTTGAGTTTCTCACCTCTCATAGGTCATGTGAGGTCACGGGAGCATAGAGTAATTGTTTTGCCAGTAACTTATCACTGAATTGAGATAAAGCTCCCATTTTGCTTGAATTGTGCTTATGTTGTCACGGGGAGTCGATTGATATGCAACATGACCATACCAGGTCACTCCGTGACCCTGACCTAGCTCGAGGTCAGGTCATTTTCACTATTTGAACTAGCAAGGTCATATTATACATCATTCAATTTGCCGTGATGAGAGAAATCCACTGATGCATAAAGATTTGCTTTAGCTCCCCTGAGGGCAGAGCTAGAGAGAGAAACGTACATTGCTCTGTTGTAAGCCTATGGAACCTTCTTTGACCTATGCTGACCTCAATATTGACCTGAAATAAAAATTATTTGTATAAAATCTCTTCGTCTTGTCAAGAGCTTTCGAACACTGCCCGTAATTTTCCTTTAGATTTCGTGGGGAATGAGATACGGAGGGGGGCGAAAAACGCCTCCCCCACCGGGGCGCGTCATGCCAGGGACCCCAGCAGGGCGCGTTATAAGCGAAAATGCAAAATTCCGCTGCAGTCCCAGGGCTAGAACTACATGGTTAGATATATACATTCACCATTTTTCTATTCCATATGTTATTAAACTCTAAGGTGCCGCGTGAAGTCTCTGACGCCTATTATGATAATTATTTAATGCCGAAAAATAAACGCAGGCGGATTCAGGAAAGCAGAATAGTGGGGGAAAATGCATATTGTCAGTGCTGAAAGAGCGTATACTTATGTTCCTAGACTATTGAAGTTTTTTTTGTCATGCCCCATCTTTATCTGTCCATGCCAAACCAAGGGACGGATGAGGTCTTAAAGGGAATGTGGCACCTTGGTCGAATCCTGGAATTTAGTGTAATTAGGCGGACTTTTAGTCGCAAATAATGAAACCACTCATGATTTCTCTGAAAAATGTACAATAAGCTCAATATTTTGATTTTTGAAATAATCCTCTAGGAAAAGTAATAAATATCTGCCTGTGGATGATGTCATGATCTGGCAATCAGTACCATACTCAAAAACTTCAAGGGCTTCGATTGGCTGATGCTCATCGTGACGTCAGCATATGTCGTCACACCAAGAGCCATGATAACTGTGGCCTGCTGCTAGGGGTACATGAGAGGTACATTGCAGGTAGGTTTTAGCTTTTTTCTACGGAAATCCCGAGTTCCAAGACAAATGACATATTGAGTACCGGGTTTTCCGACTTGCTTTACAACTTGGCTATCTCAGTTAAAATCACGTTATGAAGGTGCCACCTTCCCTTTAACACGCGCATTGACGGGGGTCTGAGCCACCTTCGCTTTGACCAGGGGGCGGGTACCCGCCCCTCCTCCCCTAAGATCTCGAGAACCACGGTAGGTAGCGAAAACGGTAATTGGTGTTGGGTAGCCCATCCACTTCTCCATTAAAAATATTTGAACCATTATTTTGTCAGGTCACATTTAAGCATGGGTGGAGAACATGCCCCGGCCACACCGCCCATGGCCGGGGTAACTTTCAAGTTACCCCGGCGCGGCCGGGGTAACTTTTGGAGTCCTTGTTAATGCTGCAGAAGGTCCAAATTTACGGTTAATATGGTCAGATTTTACAATAAATCGAAGATGCATTTACAAACAATATGTGCCTACATAATATCTATTGATGGATGCATTTTAATTTTAGCTAATATTATCTTGCTTCCCTGCACCTACTTAACCGTTCACATATTTCCACAGCTACCTGACAGAGACAAGAAGGAGTAACGAGTGTCTGGTGTTTTTGTTTTGTCCTACCTATCAGGAATCCATTTTTCTTTATAGGTCACATCCTTCCCCTACATTCAGTAAAGATGAAGCGGCAAAAGACTTTGGAGGCATTCTTTTTAAGCAAGCATCGAAGAGAAAGGTAAGGCATTACGTTTATTAAATAATACAAATGTCGAAAACTAAACATTCTTGGGGGGGACGTCAGTGGAAGCAAATGGATTGTCATAAAACGTTTGTACTGAGGATGATTTGATATGATTTATGATGACATTATTCATAATAGTCTGCACGGCTGCCTGCCAAGGACTTAGGGCAAGGGCGGCCAATTTAGGTTTGATATCACAACTCACGTATGTACATTGAAAAGTGCATACATTGAGCTGCATTGAAAACTGTGACTCACTGCCCATTTTAGATAAACTATAATAATAATTTAATGCAGGCTTTGATAGCATGATATAAACATGAAATCACGCTATATTTAATACTTAATGTCTGGTATTTACTCCGGGATTTATTTTGTTCAGAAGGCTTTTTCGCGTGTCTATAGTAAAGTAAAGTAAACCACGTGTTTATTTGATCTTAACTACATGTGAATGCACATCTTCAAAAGTCCATCCAGCCGTATGACCCTGGCAGTTGGTGCGTCGTTAAACCCCAACAAAAGACCATCCAGGTTTCAGCTGAAACTAAAGCCATTGTGATATTATCCGACGTTGCCTGTTCACTTAGTTGTAAAATAACTCTCTTATCAACATTTGTTTATTCTGCAGGAAGCCTCCGATCAGCCGTGCCCTAGATGGGTATCCCAGCACCAACATCAGCATCAAGTCAACACACACCCGGGAACGTCCCTCTTCCTCATCATCGTTCCGATATATTTTGTCCATGCCATTTACCGTGTCCCTTTCCAGGAAAACCTTTTTGCGGCCATTCACTGCCTCAAAAGATCATACAAGTTGTTATTGAAAATAAAACGAGATTCTATGTTTCTTCTTTACTTTTTTGTCTGTTTTGTGCTCTTTTACTTTTCAATGGACCACTGTAGACCTCCACAACTGACATTAACAATAGGCATGGCAGTTTGTGCGGGGAAACTATCCATTTCATTATTCCTCTGGAGTACGTAGGTACACTGGAAGCATGCTAGGCAAGCTGGCGGATCCAGGGGGAAAAATGGGCTTAGCCTTCCTCCAAAAAATATGTGGGGACTAACAATACAAATTAGCGGCCCCCTCTCTCCCGGTCGACGACACAAAATCCTACACCACGCCAACACCACTTCACAACCCCCCCTCCCCTCCGTGGACACAATAAAGGCCACGCCAACGTAGTTTCCCACCCCACGCACCCCCCGGTCGACGAGCCCTGGTTAATTTTTTGCCCCCCCCCACAAACAGGTGCGCTGGATCCGCCACTGGCCAGGCATCGGCCGCCGGCCGGGGTAATTTTCAGAACAATTCTCCACCCATGCATTTAAGGTCAGGATAGGTCAAAACATGCCGTCATAGGGATATCATGTAAATTAAGTTTTTCGGCCATTACATCTGAACAAGTAAATTTAGAGCAAAACTACTTGAACTCTATGAATCTTCGCAGGAAGCCGAATCGAATGATATATAATTTGACCTTGCTAGTTCAAATCAAGGATTTGACCTGACCTGAGGTCACGTCAGGGTCAAATTACATAAATGCATATCATTAGAACTGCAAAAGCCAAGGCGAGTCTAATGCAGCTAAAATAAACGCTCTATCACCATCCGTTACTGAGTTATTCAGTAAAAACCATTTTTCCCATGTATTTCCAATAGAGAGGTCATGCCTCGTACCTAACCTTAGGTCATCAATATAAAAAATACCGGAACATGTTTTAGAGAACTCGGTGGGCCCATTATGTGATATGAGTTTCAATCGGATAAGTTTACCCTGCTCTGACTTATGCTATCTTAAACTTTTTTTGAGGTCAGGTCACTTGACCTATACTGGTGACCTGACCTGAGATGACCTGACCTTAAAATTTTACAGAAGTTGTAAAAATGATGAGGGAAAGGTATGCCAAGTACGGCGGCGCTACGCGCCGCCGTTTTTAGCTATTTCCTGAAAACCTGAGGGGGCGGGTACCCGCCCCCGTCAATGCGCGTGTTAATGATCTAAGCTCATTGATCTATATATGGATGACGTTTTACTTATTCGCTCTTGCAGCCACATGCGTGCCCAAGATGTTTGTGCCATTCAGAAGGCTTCGTAAACTAAAATATGACTGCATGTGCGTGAAATTCCGCGTAATTGCTGCACCTAAGGACACCTAGGAAATGTTGTGATTATTGAGCCTTCGTTTCGAGTGTAGGCTACTTGTATTCCTCCCCACTGTCCAGTTGGCAGTATGTTGCCACTCTGCAAGAGTACAATACAACTACATAAGAATCCCCATACCTACATTAGAAAGGCCGAAAGTTTCTGTAACTGCCTCTAATAAATATATTTGAAAATGTAAATGAACTTTCACTTGACATCTCGTTGAAAAATTTAAACTTTTCGATGGCTGTCAATATTGGTACATACATATTTGTTGTAAGAAGGCCGTACTGCACTCGTAAAAGCACTGTTTGCGAATAGACTATGCCCAAATACCAAGCAATAGATCCGCCTAGGGGAAAGCTAATATTCAAAATATTTCAGACAATCTGCCCAAATTAATTTCAACAAGTTGCATAGGCTTATCGTGGACCATTTAGGAGAGATCGGGAGAAAGCAAGAGGTGTAGACAGAACCCGTTCCATCCTCTCTGGCACTCAAGATCCAGCAGAGAGAAAGCATTCAGATTGAACACTACAGTCAATAGAAAACTTATCTTTAGATAACTTATCTTTAACCCTGGCGGATGGAAGTAATCCAGAATCGATGATTGAAGTGGACTTAGTAACCATTCTCTGTCTGATCGGAGTTTCCTTTGTGCTGGCACACTCTACGGATCAGTCGTAACTTCTACATTTTCAGTGGCGGTTTAACACGCGCATTGACGGGGGTCTGAGCCACCTTCGCATTGACGGGGGAGCGGGTACCCGCCCCCTAAGATCTCGAGAACCACGGTAGGTAGCGAAAAACGGTAAACGGCGTTGGGCTGCCCATCCACTTCTCCATCGAAAATATTTGAACCATTTTTTTGTCAGGTCACATTTAAAGTCACGAGAGGTCAAAACATGCCGTCATAGGGATAACATGTAAATTCAGTTTTTCGGCCATTACATCTGAACAGGTAAAGATAGAGCAAAACGACTTAAACTATATGAATCCTCTTAGCAAGCCGAATAGAATGATATATAATTTGACCTTGCTAGGTCAAATCAAGGATTTGACCTGACCTGAGTTCAGGTCAGGGTCAAATTATCTAAAATGCATATCATTAGAACCGCAAAGCCCAGCCGAGTCTAATGCAGCTAAAATAAATGCTCTATCACCATCCGTTACTGAGTTATTCCGTAAAAACCATTTTTCCTATGTATTTCCAATGGAGAGGTCATGCCTCGTACCTGACCTTAGGTCATCGATATCAAAAATACCGGAATATATTTTAGAGAACTCGGTGGGGTCATTATGTGATATGAGTTTCAATCGGATAAGTTCACCCTGCTCCGACTTATGCTATCTTAAACTTTTTTTGAGGTCGGGTCATTTGACCTATACTGGTGACCTGACCTGAGATGACCTAACCTTAAAATTTTAACAGAAGTTGTAAGAAGGATGAGGGAAAAGGTATGCCAAGTACGGTGGCGCTACGCGCCGCCGTTTTTCTGCTATCTTCGGAAAACCCGAGGGGGCGGGTACCCGTCCCCGTCAATGCGCGTGTTCAACTATTGTCAGACCATGGTCCAGCCATTTTCGCCGCGCATGTGGCGTGAGAGATAGGTTTGCAATGTCAAACGCGTTCCCAGTAAGGAAAGAGAGAGAGGAGGAGACTGTTCTCACGAAATAATAGTTAACTTTGGAAAAGCGCTTCCAACAGGGGAAGAGAGAGAGAGAGAGAGGGGAGGAAGGCGTTTCTCACGAAGGTGGTGTAGAGGGTGCCGACCAGGGCGGTGCTAAAGATGCTGGCCTCCAGAGATAGACTGGTGGTGGAGCTCAGTGCTAGACTTGGCGCGTACAACGCCAGTCCCATGTAGGTCATTGAGCAGAGCAGCCAGCCGAATACAGCGAGCACGTGCAGCGGGCGGTAGTCAAACCTGTGGAGCGCACGTACGGAGGGCTTCAGACGGCGTGCAGCGGGCCGTGGCCGAACATGTCGAGCGCACGTGCAGAGGGCTTCAGACGGCGTGCAGCGGGCCGTGGCCGAACCTGTGGAGCGCACGTGCAGAGGGCTTCAGAAGACCCCGCCAGCGCCTGCTTCTTCAGCTGATAATTCAAACGACGAAATGCTACCGTACTGGGAAACGTGGAAAACATGTTTTATTATTTGCGTTTTACTTTGACAGGAAATCAAACATGTCATGCTTGAGAGTTAAACCGTTTTGAGCCGACAATGTTCCAAAAATGGGACACGGCGATGTAGTTCCATACGTTTAACCCGCGCCCTGGTGGACCTCCGAGCCACCTTCGCCCTGGCGTAGGGATGTTTTAACACCCCCTAGAAATCTATGCGGGATAGTGAAAAACACGAAGGCTGATGGGTAGCTCATACAAATTCATGACGAAACTACATTAGCCACTTTTTGTTCCTCAGGTCAATATTGAGGTCATAACAGGTCAAATAAGGTGGCATTTTGAGTAGAGTTTTTGGGCTCTAGCATCTGACAAAGTTGAGTTAGAACCATTTTTAGGCAACATTCGCTTCCCTCTCGTCGCGGAGAATCGAAGTCTCATCATTCGAGTGTGCATTCGAGTCGGCCGCTCACAGGTGGAGGGCGTGTTTTCAGTGCTCAAGAAATTGACAAGAAATTGACATCCTCTTCTAACTTACACCCGGAGTTGATATTGCAGTGGCGTATTTTTATTTTTCTTGGCTACATCGTGAACTGATTTGTATTCGCCTCAAACATCTGTGGGACAAGACAAAGGAAGACAAAATATGAAATATGTCATGTGTTTTCGTCTTCCATCGTATTTTCGCAGTCTATTTTTCCGCTTGATTTTTCGCTGCGACTCACGTGCTGATATTGAAAGTCACCTGGGACAAAAAGTGTCTGGAGCAGAGCTTTTAAAATTTATATCCACTGACAAGGTTTATTATTAATGACGGCCTTGGCCAAGTTATCTTATTCCAAAATAAAGTTACGGAGACAGGATCAAAATTATAACATGAAGACAAGATTCATAGAAGAACAAAAAAGTCATTCTGGACCGTATACGAAAATGAAACAACTACGAAGCTGAGCATGGCCGATTTCACCTTCATCTTCTTCAGTTTTTGTTTTCAGTTCATGTGTATGTGTGCGTGTGCGTATGTGTGTGTCTATCTGTGTGTGAGTAGTAGCTGGAAATCCTCATTCTCCTCCTGATCATTTAACTACCTGGAGGCAGCGAGCGCATGCGCCTTGGGCAGCAGCGACCCCTCCAGGTAGTATCCCACCTTCCTTTACCGCCATCCATCCTAATCCTTACCGCCTCCTTCCATAGTTTGCATTACTTCATGTCCATTACGACGGCGCTTGAAAAGCCACCTGAGGTGTGGAAGTGCACGGAGCTAATAAATAAATAAATAAATAAAGATGTATAATATGCCCGTACTAGGTCGAAATACAAAAATGACCTGACCTCAGGTCAGGCCAAGGTCACTTTTAAACCTAGCATAGTCAATTTGCACAGCAATCAACTCACAATAGCAATCCAAACGCAATTATATCAAAATACAAGCTTTGTCATCATTTCATGCAAAGTTATTGACCTAAGCCTGAAAACTGCTTAAGTAGCCCCAGATGACCTTTTAGAGGTCACAGGTCAAAAATTGCAGCATGAATCTAAAAAGGGGCCCAGGATACTACGATTGAGAGAATATGAAGGTATTCTCAGCTGTATCTACAAAAATACAGCCCAATTTCTGTTTTCCCATGTATTTCCAATGGAGACGTCATGGTCCGTACTTGACCTTAGGTCATCGATATGAAAAATTCCGGAATAGATGTTGTAGCACTCGGTGGGCCAATTATGTCGCATTAAGTTTCAATCCGATAGATTCACCTATTTCTTACTTATGCCACGGTAAACATTTTTGGGAGTGAGATCGCTTGACCTGCACTGGTGACCTGACCAGAGATGACCCAACCTTAAAATTTTGCGGAAAGTAAGTTTTGAAGTGGTGTTCAAACTGACAATTATCTGCCAAGCTATGTTTATTTCAGTTCTGAATTAATTTTGTAAGAATAAACACATTGATTGGAGCTTTCGACATTCGTTAGGATCGAAGTTCCTCCTCCAGTCGTTAGAAGAACAACCATATCAATATTTTGGAGGTCTATTCCAAAAATCTTCTCAACTCCAAAATTAAAACTCTTAGAACTCCGTTTTTTATATTTTGTGTCCCTGACCAGGGATAACTGTACAATGTACAGGTTTGCGCCGCTCACACGCCCACTATGTGCATGTGGCGGGGATTTCCACCAATCGGTTCCTTGGCGGGACAGTCATGTTCACCATTGGCAGACGAGGGGTAAGCATTCCAGACATCCCCCAAGTCACCGGAAAGAGAACCGTTATATATTTTACCTCCCCTCAAAAGACTGAACGGGGAAAGATATTTTAATTCTAGAGCTACACTTTTATACTATACATACATAACCAGGGGATTTCAAGCAAATATTTTCAGTTGTTGACTCGAGTATATTGACATTCCTCTCGCATCAGAGGATTCCAAGAAAAGTGGAGTGGTGGGGGGGGGTGGTGGTGAGTACGTTGGTGCGCATTTTCAACTGTCCCGCTCTCATCATATATACAACTGTTGACCTATTTCGATCCGTCCATAAAATTGGTTGAATATCTTACCAAGGTGTTCGTATTGCTTTGCTTTCTCGATTATCTGACAGCAGAAGGTTATGCAAATCCAATTACATAACACTGGGTGGGCGGACCTTTTTGGAAAACTGCACCGCGATGAGTTTACTAAAGGGCTATGTGGGTAAAAATGAATGCTGGGGCCATTTAAGCCTGCTAATTCTTTGTTTTTATGTCCTTTTCTTACAGCAGGAAGAACAGAGGTCTGGACTAACATACAAAAGCAGCACACCAAGTTGTTAGGAATTACCTTCATTACATATATTGTCGGAAAATAAGCTCACGCTTGGCCTTTTAACACACGCATTGACGGAAAGCAGGCGTCCGCCTACTACATAGCCTATAGTAGCTGATGTGCCCTAAAACCCCCAGAGGGACCCCCTTTTCAGATTTCTTTTCACAGAGTGCATAAAAGTGTGGGAGGCAGTGCCACCGTACTTAGCGTACCTTTTCTCTGATATTTTTGCAACTTGTGTAAGATTGCTGCGTCCTTATCATTTCAAGTTATTTCACCAGTACTGGTCAAGTGACATCACTGTAAAAAAAACTTAAGATAACATAATTAACCCTCGCCCCACCGTGCGGCATCGATGGCCCCCTCCTAAGGTTTTTTCCGGATAGCAGAAAAACGACAAAACGCAAAGCCACGGTCAAGCGCTCTATCTCTTACCCTATCATTTTTCCACCATCTCTGAATTTTTCCCCGGGTCACTCAAGGTCAGGTCGCCAGGCAAGGTCAACCAAGGTCACCTCACTTCAAATTTTAAGCTCTATAAGAGCTACATTTCTTAGTCGATCAATTTGAAACATCCTACACTGCATGACCCCTCCAGGGTCTACAAGGTATATATCTGGGATTTTTTATTTCATGACCTGAGGTCAGGTCACGAGGTGACCTCTCCCATTGAAAAAGCATGGGGAAAAGCTGTCTTATGACCTAAAAGTCACAAAGATGATTGAAAATGTTCAGCTTGCTCAGAAAAGCGTTTTTGGACACCCTTTCACGAATCCCAGGGGCCATATTTTCCCTTTGACCTCTCCGAGGTCATCCAAGGTCACCAGGGGTAAAAACCGTATTTTGACAATAGCTTTGGACCTAATTAAGCTAGAGCGCTGAATCAAACATCATCGTGTATGTCTCGTCACTGGCTTCATTTGATATGTATATCCTTGACCTTGCCGTATACGGCAAGGTCACTTTCTGACCTTTCGTGACCTCAGGTCATATTAGGTCATGAGGTGACCTCTGGAGGTCAAACTACTGGCGGGAGATCATTACGTTCCACATAGCGAAAAAAGGTCTGTCAATTTCCTAATAAATGTACTTTACCAGATCTCTATAGCTCTAATGGCATAAGAGTTGTGCGCAGTTTTCTTAAGCATTACGTGTTTGAGTGAAAATAGCCTATCGTGACCTAAGTTGACCTCTAGAGGTCAAACCATTGATCTGAGCGATTAAACATGTAAAGTAATTTCTTACTGAATTCACTCGAGCTTTCTAATGCACTTTGCAGATTTGCGCTAACCCACATCTTTTCAGAGTTAGAGGGGGCCATTGATGGCCCCGATGGGGCGAAGGTGACGCCGGACCCCGGTGGGGCGCGGCTTAAGAGCAAGGTTTATCTATCGGCCTTTCGGGGTTTTTTTTATATCGATGACGTAAGGTCAGGTGTGAGCCATGACCTGTCCATTGGAAATAAATTGGTAGAATGGCTTAAGCTCATTAACTTCGGTAGGAGATGTTTATTTTTAGGTTTTTTAATTTATTTCATCCCTGCGGTTCTAATGATGTGCGCTTTGACCCAATTTGATGTTACCCTGACCAAGGGTCGGACCAAGTAGATTTGACCTGGCAAGGTCATACATTGTATCGATCCAGTCTATTTTCAATGACTTGCAAAACTTTTCAACATCAATCGCATTGAAATCGGCAGGTTATTTTATTTATTTATATATTTATTTATAAATTTATTTATTTATTTAGTTTGATAATCTAGTAGCACTCTCTACCTGCAGGGACTAAGAAACGGGCTAAAAGATGGATTTGGACACAGAAAACAACATAGTATAGCATTCCTAAAAATTCGGAAACTAGATTCCAATGAAACCCTCAGCCGCTGGCCCACTCGCCTGCGGTCAATGTACTCAAAGATGGAGGTGAGGCGACACCGGTAGAAAATGGGCACGAACAGCCAAGCACTCAGCGGCAGGGAGAACGGGAACGCCAACGTGACCACGCAGTATGTGATCCCGTAGTCGTACACATCTGCCGGCGATCCTGTGAGCAAGAGAGAGTTCGGGTGAGTGAGAGAGAGAGAGAGAGGAGAGAGAGAGAGAGAGGGAGGCTCCGCAACTAGTTCATAATTGTTTAACTACACACCAAATGCTATGGTTTTACGCCGTTGCCATCCCTCACCCCGCCGGGGGAGATTAGGGGTATCAAATAACGTGTTTTTTCAGAGGCTCTGCTGGGAATTGACTCCGGGACCTCTGGCTTAGGAGACTGATACTACCCACTGAGCCATCCATCTCCGCTCCGCTACTCTGGTCCGCTACTCCGCTACTTGCAGACTGTCCAAATTTTAGCGGAGTAGCGTTAGCGGATTCTACGACGAAAAAGTAGTGGAGCAGCGGGCAGCAGACTCACAAGAATTCAAAAGCGCTACCACTGCCGACAATCTGTTGTCACGCGCACCGGAGGGAGATCTAGGAAGTTCCGCCCACTTATTTCTCCAAGGTGGCCAGGATACAGTTCGTAGCCAGAACAAAACATATTTGGCGACATTTGAGAGAATTCATGAGCGCGCCGATTAGTGAAATAATTTTGAAAATCGGTCAAAGATAATTTGACTTACCAATAGGCTTCTAAAGTCAGGCCTATAGTTTGATATCGCCACAATTGCGCGGTCGCGCCAGTGCGCCTGCAATAGAGACCAAGTGGTAACGTCATAACGCTGCGCGATTGCGACGGTCTCAAACCAGGGGCGTAGCCAAGGGGGGCAGCAGGGACAGCCGCTCCCCCCCGCTTGAGGGCGCGAAGGGCCCCTGAGGTCACGATTCTGTAACAAGCAGGGCCATTGTTACCCATCAGGGCCCTTTTGGCGCCGTCGCAGGGGCCCTTTTTCGGGACGCCGCCCCCGCCCCCTGAGCGAAATCCTGGCTACGCCCCTGTCTCAAACTATAGGTTTGACTTTGAAACCCTATAAGTCAACAAAACTATGGGCTGATTCTCAAAATTTTTCACCAATCGACGCGCTCAGAAATTTTCTCAAGTGCTGCCAAGTAGCGATTTCCGGCTACTGGGAGTATATCACACAGATGAGAAGTATATCACACAGGTAACTAGTTTGAACCAAAGTATGTCTTGCGCCCTCAATTTTGACGGTCGAGACAAAAATGTGTTCGGTAAAATACATTTTGTCAAAAATATTGCACGGAAAAAATCAAAGCGCACATCTCGTTGCGAGAGCGGGGCAAAATATAATTTGGCACCCGGCCTGGGCTTTAGAAGGCCGTGACCCCAATGTCTCTCCTCCCCTTGGGTGCTACAGTGGTTGCAAATTCGGCATTGGTCGAAAGCCTTTAATCTCTGCAGTCCCTGATATTCATACATGGCTACAGGTCGAGGATAACCGCCATCGCGCGCTTAACGTGACATTCCTTACCTAAAATAAGGATGGCTGAAAGGTAGCTGGCCATGATGGAGATGGCCACGGGCATGATGGTCATCTTGCGACCCCCGAGCAGGACCTCTTCGTTGGTCTGTTGCTTGCGGCCGCGGAAGGCATGGTAGCCACCGATGAGCAGTGAGACCACGAGAACGCCCACAAACACGCAGTAGTCGACCACGCTGAAGGTAATACTGTCCACCATGGTGATGACAGGTCTGAAACGGGCCTGACACGTCAGCTTTTGCTGGGACAGGGTCAATCCTGCACTGGAGTCAGGGTCTTAGCGGGTGGTGGAGAACACGAGGAAGGGGGCTGGATGCGATGTCTTTAAAGGCTTCCAACTCTCAGCTTGGCGCACAGGTAGACTGAGGAGAGAGGGCACGTGCCCAACCAGATTTATACCACAATGCGCCCTGAGGATGTGTGTTACGGCACCCACCTGAAATCTCGCTTCCCATCCAACCAGGATTAATAATTTTTGGGGTTTAACAACCCACTAACTGTTAAGGTCGTATGGTGTCGGAAAGGAAAAGGGAATGAGCTAGGATTGAACTAGGGCAGGGTGCCAAATCCTGTCTGGCTTGAACCCTCGACATCCTGCACATACAGAATTTCATAGGACCAGCCCAGCGCGCGTGCTAACCGACTGCGCCCATCCAGATCCCCTTTGGTTTTAGTCACCTAGGCGAGGGGGTTAGTACGACCATACTGCGAATTATCCTTTCGCTGTAAAAACCAGCGTGTTGTCCCGAGGGCTCGGATTAATATCAAAATTCCGTTGCCTCAACCTATGCTACTTGGTTGGCCCATAATGTGATATGGATGTCAGATATGGATTAAACCTTTTTTACTGGTACCATTTTAAACATTTTTTGGAGGTGAGGTTACTTGACCTTGCATGGGGACTTGACCTGAGATGAAAAAAACTTTCGGAAAAGTTGCGGAATAAATCGAGTATAAGGCGTGCCAACAACGGCTGCGGAGCTTCTTGCCGCCGTTTTCTTGTGCCGTCGGAAAAACCCGATGGTGGGAGGTATTCTAACATTCCTTTACTATGGCGAGTGTTAGGATATCTTACGCTGCTTCTTAGTTTTATGCTACATACCATGGTTTGTGTGCAAGCACCTCGCTCACTGCTCTGAAAAATGTGTTCTTTTGATTCTCCGGCTCCAGATCAACATGTGATCGCAGAATCTGGAACACCCTGATCATGTCACCACGCTTTCATATAGAGTGCGATCTGTGTTTACGTCTCGAGGAACTGGTATTTATTCAGTGTAACATCAAGCAACAGCTGAAATGTCAGATTAAAATGGTCCAAGTCCAAAGTTTGGTACTCTTCGTCCAGAATCCAATGCAAATACACTTGGCATAATATAATATAATTTGCCTTCCAGACACCATTCACGATCGTTCCGGCTTCATCCAGCCGCGCGGCTGCCGCGCCGCGCCGCGTCAAAAATTTGCAAGTGTGGGGTGGCCCTTAACCCGCGCATTGCCGGGGGTCTGAGCCACCTTCGCTTTGACGGGGGGCGGATACCCGCCCCTAAGATTTCGAGAACCACGGTAGGTAGCGAAAAACAGTAAACGGCGTTGGGTAGCCCATCCACTTTTCCATCGAAAATATTTGAACCATTTTTTGTCAGGTCACATTTAAGGTCACGAGAGGTCAAAACATGCCGTCATAGGGATAACATGTAAATTAAGTTTTTCGGCCATTACATTTGAACAAGTAAAGAAGATAAAGCAAAACGATTTGAACTATTTGAATCCTCGCAGCAAGCCGAATCGAATGATATATAATTTGACCTTGCTAGGTCAAATCAAGGATTTGACCTGACCTGAGGTCAGGTCAGGGTCAAATTATATAAAAAGCATATCATTAGAACTGCAAAGCCAAGGCAAGTCTAATGCAGCTAAAATGAATGCTCTATCTCCATCCGTTACTGAGTTATTCAGTAAAAACCATTTTTCCTATGTATTTCCAATGGAGAGGTCATGCCTCGTACCTGACCTTAGGTCATTGATATAAAAAATACCGGAACATATTTCAGAGAACTTAGTGGGCCCATTATTTGATATGGGTTTCAATCGGGTAAGTTCTCCCTGTTCCGACTTATGCTATCTTAAACTTTTTTTTAGGTCGGGTCACTTGACCTGTACTGGTGACCTGACCTGAGATGACCTAACCTTAAAATTTTCACAGAAGTTGTAAAAATGATGAGGGAAAAGGTATGCCAAGTACGGCGGCGCTACGCGCCGCCGTTTTTCTATTTTCTCCGAAAAACCCGAGGGGGCGGCCCTCGTCAATGCGCGTGCTAAGGTCACTAGAGGTCAAGCCATGCCACCGTAAGAATAAAATGTAGATGAAGGTTCTCAGTCATTACATCTGCACTAGTAACGATAGAGCAAAACAATCTAGACAATCGGAATCCTCGCAGCAACCCGAATCGAATGATGTATGATATGTCTTTGCTAGGTCAAATCAGGTAAGATATAGGAAATGACCTTACTAGGTCAAATCAGGTCAACAATAGAATTTAACCTGACTTGAGGTCAGGTCAAGGTCAAATTAGGTATAAATGCATAACATT
Organism: Lepas anatifera; assembly: GCA_034440635.1. Classification (NCBI taxonomy): domain Eukaryota; kingdom Metazoa; phylum Arthropoda; class Thecostraca; family Lepadidae; genus Lepas; species Lepas anatifera. The sequence goes on along the minus strand of JAOTON010001897.1, from coordinate 40,819 downwards.
AGAACCGCGAGGATGAGGCAAACCTAATGTCGTTAAAATAAATGTTTTACCACCATCCATTGCTAAGTTATTCAGTTAATATAATTTTACCAATGTATTTCTAATGTGAGGTCATGGCTCGAACCTGACCTTAGCTCATTGATCAAGAAAATGGGCCCATTACGTGTTATGAATTTCAATCGGATAGGTTCACTCTGTTCTCAGTTATGCTATCTTTAACTTTTTAGGTGAGGTCACTTGATCTGCATTGTGACCTGGCCTGGGATGTTCCAACCTCAAAATGTTGTCTAAAGCTGCAAAAATGTTTACGGAAAAGGTATACCAAGTACGGCGGTGCTACTCGCTGTCATTTTAAAATATCTCCAAAAACTCGAGAGGGCGGGTACCCATCCCCCGTCAATGCGCGTTAAGAAATTCGACGGACATCTAAAACTGTTATTTAATTATTCAACAGCACCTTTTAATGTTCAACCTTAAATGTTACTTAGTGTGGTACGGTTGATAGCCATTGCATGCAACCCATTCATTTTTCAGTTTTCGTGTGTGCAGGAGAACTGTGGCTGTTTATCAAGAGCAAACAAACTGATGAAGCTTCATATAATGTAGCACAGAGGCCAGGAATCGCTTCGAAAAATAAACGACCAGCGAAGTGATGTATGACCATGTATGTATATCGTTGAGGTGACGGCTCCCCCGCTTCATCAGCGGAAACCCCGCAGAGAAGAGGCGGATCCAAAGAAATAGCAGTGCACGTGCTCCCACGTCTGGCGATACATACACTCTCACGCTTTATCTCCAGCTTTTCTGAAACTTTCTGACCCCCCCTCCACCTGCTGTGATTCAAGTGGCGGTATCCACACCCCGTGATCTCGCGGCAACCTGAACAATGGTCCCCTCTCTTCCCCTAGGACGCATATCTTCCCGTTCTGTCTCCAGCTCCTGGCTCCTGTTTTTCTTCCACGTGGCGCCCCTCTGCTCAATGCCCCCCTACAGTAGAAGCACTGAAGCCGCCCGCAACGGGGAGCAGATGCAACCACCGCGCTGCAACAGCCAAGGCCGCCAGTAAATCACTCTGAAGTGTTTGCAATTACCACAGCCGGTCTAATGACTTCGGGTTACTGGGGATAAGTGTCATCGGTGCCCTCTCCCCCTCCCCCATTCCCCACCCCCACTATGCTCTGGACCAGAGCTGGTCCGCAGCTCTGCATAGCCCTGTGTAGCCGTCGGAAAAATGGTGAATGTTCAATTACCACAAGAGGAAACAGAAACACATCGCCCGTAGTCCGCTTGTACCGTGGATCATCCTGCCTGAAGAAATAACTTCCGGTTTGTCCAGACAGTTTGGCTCAAGTGGGACGACCCTCTTCAGTTGGGAAAAAGGACAAGATTTCTTGCACCCCCCCAGTAATGCCTACCATAACGTCACGAAGAACGTCACAGAATGTTTACATGTCGTGCAACGGCGTCTCCTCGGGAACGTGGTGCTGCAGGCCACTGGCCAACGGTGGCCTTCTCAGCCATAGACCTGTTCCAGGCCTTGCGATCGCGTGAGGCAAGGAGGCGGCTGGGGTCACCGGGTACACACAGCTGGCGCAATAAGCTGGGGAGGGGAGTGCAGACTCATTGAAGGGCTGGGCTCAGCTACACCGAAAGAAATACTACGGTTTGAGGTCAAGTTTCCTGAAAGCTTTACAAAACAGTTTTTATGTTGTTTTTAACTGAAATCCGCGCCTTCACTCTATTACAACGCCTAGGAGTCCGAACGCAGCAACCACAAGTTGGTGGCGCAGTTTAGGTGCGGTGAGTTAATGCGGGGAGTGGGAAGTGCGTCTTTACCCTGGGATCCATCTTTGTGTTCAAATATACAAATAAATCGATAGCCTCGGCAACGAGGCCACCTACTGACGAGTAAAATTCCCGTTCGTTGCAGCGCTAGGCAAAGTTGAAAGTTCAGTTGTATTCGAAGGAGATCCACATACATGACAGGATGACAGGATGACATTATTTCTCGTCAACAGGTAAAATAAAAGTAGTAAAATATGAGGAAGCAAAAGTTAAAAGATTCAAACATTCAATCAGTACACACGCAGTCATACAATTACCACGTAAAGATACCACACATAAAAAGGCCAAAAACAGGCAAGCAACGAGCGGGTCCGAACGTAACAGTGCATCGTCTGGAGTAAGTAATATCTTATTCAACTAACATATTATTTACCATTTTCATCATTATTAATTAATATTCCGCCATTTCATCATCCATTCATTCCATCATGGCTATTTTTCAGGCCGACGGCAAACGACATCTTGGATCTTTTTCACTCTGGTTCAGACAGTGAATTATATGTTGGTTCGATCAATGCAATTATTCCACAGCCACCCGTAGAAAAAGGAGAAGAGGAAACTGATGCCGACTCTATGAGTAATGTACAGGTTATATTTACCATATGCTGGAATACGCCTTTAACACAAGCACGCGCGGGCGGTAAAATCTGGTAAGATGTTTTTGCCCCAGGCCGAAATATTTTACCAAAACTTCAGAACAAGAGGATCCTTAACTATTCTTCCGTGTAAATTAAAACATTGGCGACACAATTTCAGAATAAGATTGTATTGGGCACGATCTCCAGTTATAACACGTCTACCTTATTTGCGAGCATTACGAGAACATTAACCATAACTAGATGAGAAAGATAGGTACCTGCTGACATAGGCGTAGGAACCGGGGGGGCCAGGGGGCCACTGGCCCCCCCACTTTTCTGGGATGGGCCCCCGCAACGGAGATAAGAATATCAACAACTGTAATATCAAGCAAGAAACTCAAACTGTCCCGATAGCTTGCCCCGGAACCCCGTTAAAATTACCTGTGCCCCTAAATTAAGTTGAGGTCCTATGAGTTGATTTTAAGGTCCCCTAAGCTTCTCAGGGCCCCTGAACTGGCCTCTGATACCATACGAGCTAATCTGGGCCCTTTGAGCTGAACTGAGCGCCCCTGAGATGGTTTGGGCAGCCTGAACTGTTCTAGGATGCCTAAACTGAGCTAGGAGCTGTAACCTTAAACAGGGCCCCGTTAGTTGGTCAGAACCTATATCCACCGACCTGGGGGCCCCTGAGCTGAGCTGGGACCGTAAAGTTAATATTGCCCCTTGAGCTAATCTAGATCCCCTGTGATGCACAGAAGACCCTAAACTTATCTGAGGCCCCTGCACAGGAATAGGGCCCCCTGCTCTGAAAAGCTTTAATTAAAACCCTAAACTGTTCTGAAGCCCCAAATATGCCGACAAGGGGCCCTGGATGAGCCGGGACCTTAAGTTTATCTGGTCATCAGAGCTAATATGGGCCTCTGTGTTGAAGTGAGGCCCCCTGAGATGGTCTGGGACCCCTATAAGGCTTTACAGCCACTGACCGGGCGGCCGAGAGCTTGAATGGGCCCCTTGAGATGTTCTGACAGTGGTGTAGCCAGGGGAGGGGGTCTCAGGGGTCCGCGGACCCCCTTAGGCTGACCTTATGCACTAAAAACACAAAAATTGATTTCGGGGGCCCCTGAGCTTGGTCTCGGGGGGCCTCCCGAGCTTGGTCTCAGGAGGCCCCCGATAATCGGTATCGAGGGCTCCAGAGTACCGAATATTAATCTTGGGGTACCCCTGTGCTCAGTCTCAGGGGGTCCCGAGCTTAGCCTCAGGGCCCCCGAGCTTGGTCTCAGGGCCCCTCCCCGAGCTCGATCTCACGGGCCTTTCGATCTTGGTCTCACGGGCCTTTCGATTTTGGTCTCAGGGGCCCCCGAGCTTGGTCTCAGAGGCCCTGAGCTTGGTGTCTGGGGGCCCTCCGAGCTTGGTCTCAGGGCGCTCCCGAGCTTAGTCTCAGGGGCCCTTCGAGTTTGGGAATCAGGCCCCCGAGCTTGGTCTCAGGGGTCCCCGAGCTTGGTGTCAGGGAACCCTCCGAGCTTGGTCTCAGATAACCCCGAGCTTGGTCTCAGGATCCCCGAGTTTGGTCTCAACGGACCCCCGAGCTCCGGTCTCAGGGAGCTCCCGAGCTTGGTCCCAGGGGCCCTTCGAGTTTGGTCTCAGGGCCTCCGAGCTTGGTCTCAGGGGCCCCCCGAGCTTGGTGTCAGGGAGCCCTCCGAGCTTGGTCTCAGATAACCCCGAGCTTGGTCTCAGGGATGCCCCCCAAGCTTAGTCTCAGGCCCCCCTCTCCCCGAGCTTGGTGTCAGGGGCCCTCGAGCTTCGTCTCAGGGAGGCATCCGAGGGCATCTGATGCATAAGGCTGACCGTATGCACTGGAAAACACGAGCATTGGTCTCGGGGGCCCTGATCTTGGTCTCAGGGGGCCACCGAGCTTGGTCTCAGCGCCCCCCGAGCTTTGTCTCACGGGCCCCGAGATCGGTGTCAGGGGCCCTCCGAGCTCGGTGTCAGGGAACGCCCGAGCTTGGTCTCAGGGGACCCCGAGCTTGGTCTCAGGGGCCCCTGATCATCGGTATCGATGGTTCCAGAGTACCGAACATTGATCTCGGGGGCCCCCTGAGTTCGGAGGGGACCCCGATCATTGGTATCAAGGGCTCTGGAATACCGAATATTGATCTCGGGGGCCCGTGAGTCTAGTCTCAGGGGCCCTCGAGCTTGGTCTCAGGGGACAACCGAGCTTGGTCTTAGGGGGGCAAGCTTGGTCTCATGGGCCTTTCGATCTTGGTCTCACGGGGTCTCGAGCTTGGTCTCAGGGAACCCCTGAGCTTGGTGTCAGGGGCCCTCGAGCTTGGTCTCAGGGAGCATCCGAGCTTGGTCTCAGGGTCCCCTCGAGCTTGGTCTCAAGGGCCCCGAGCTTGGTCTCAGGGGTTCAGGGCCCCCCTCGGGGTGCCCCCGACTATTGATATCGAAGGATTCATGAGTGAGGCACGAGCATTGACCTCATGAGACCCAGAGTTTGGTCCCAGGGGCCCCCAGGCCCGGGTTCAGGACCCCCGAGCATCGGCATCGAGGGGCTCCAGAGCAGCGAGCATTAGTCTTGGGGGAGGCGCGAAATATTGATCTTGAGGGCCCCGGAACATCAATGTCGAGTTACTCCTGAGAAAAGCGCGAGCATGGGTCTAAGGGTGCCCCTGAGCCTGATCTAAGTGGGACCCCGAGCTTAGTCTTAGGACCCCCGGGCATCAGCATCAAGGGGCTCCGGAGTATTGGTCTAGGGGGAGCAATTATTTTAGGGGCTTCCAAATGGTGATTTCAGAGGGCCCCCGAAAGTTTGGATGCAGTGGAGTAGCCAAGGGGGCCCTAGGCGTCCGCAGACCCCCACCCCTCGGGCCAAACTGAACCACTGCAAAGGATTCTCTGATCACGGGGCCCCCAGAGTCAGTCTCAGGGGCCCCTGAAGATTCGTTCTCAGGGCGTCCCGAGTCGGTCTCACGGCCCCTGCCCTGAGAGTCGGTCTCAAGGCCCCCGAAAGTAGATTTTAGGGGTCCCAGAGGTTTGGTCTCGGGGGCCCCAAAATTCGGTATTAGGGGCCCCGGGAGTCTGTCTCAGGGGAGGGGGCCGAGCTAGTCTCAGGGGCCCCTCAGAGAGTGGTTCTCAGGGCCCTGCAACATAGTCTATTTCAGGGGGGCCCCTGAGAGTCAGTCTCAGAGAACCCCAAGAGTCGGTCAAGGGGACCCCAAGAGTCTGTCTTAGGGGACCCCGAGATTCGGTCTCGGGGTCCCCCTGAGAGTCTGTCTCAGACAACCCCAAGAGTCAGTCTCAGAGCACCCCAAGAGTCGGTCTCAGGGGGCCCTCATAGTCTCACGGGCTTCTCTCTCAGGAGTCAATATTTAGTTTCAGGTGGCCCCGAGAGTTAATCCGGGGGTCCGAGAGTTAGTCTAATTTGATCCGCAGAGTGCTGGTTTCAGGGGGCCCCAGAGGGGTAATTTTGGGAGCCCTCGAGATTTAGCCTCAGGCTGTGCCCCCCCTCCCCGAGTTTTGGTATAAGCGGCCCCGAGAGTCAATCTCAGGGAGCACCCAAAAGTTAGTCTCAGAGGGCTCCCGGTTGTCAGTCTCAGAGACATCCGAGAGTTAATCTCGGGGTTCTGAGGGTAATTTCCAGAGGTGCTCCCGAGTTTTGGTCTCACGGGCCCGGAGTTAGCCTTAGGCCCGCGAGAGCTAATCTGTAGCCTCCGAGTCAGTCTCAGGAACGCCAAAGACTCAGTCTCAGAGGTGATTCCACCCCCCCCGGGTGTTTGTCTCAGGGGCACCCTAGAGTAAGTCTCAGAGGGGCTGTCGGAAGTCATTCCCAGCCCCCTCCCCCACCCCAAAGACAGCCTCAGGGGACCCCAATAGCTAATCTGGATGACCACGATACTCAGTCTCAGCCCCCCCTCCAGAGCAAATCTGGGGGCCCAATAATTAGTCTCAGAGGTGCTGCCGATAACTAATCTCAGGAGCCCCGAGAGATTCTCAGGGGCCCCCAGTTTTGATCAAGAGGCGCCGTGAATCGGTCTCCGAGACCCACTGAGATCTAATCGGGAGAGCGGCCGAAAATTGGCTTTGTGAGCGCCGCCAAGTGTTGGTTTTAGGTGGCCCCAGAGCTCAAATAAAAAATTCAAAATCATATGTCTCGGAAAAAATGTACCTACCCCTATTGCGTACCAAAAAAGCACAAATTGAAAAATGTCGATCAGGCACCATTATCGAACGAAAGGCAAAAATTAAACTAATTTTACCATAAGAGCAAATCGAACAGGGAATTTGGCACTTCAGTCAATTTTTAATCTATTAGCTTAACACCAATAACTGCATTCGTAAATATTCTGAAATAAACAACCTTCAAATATTTTCGTAGGAAACCAGACAAACAAGGGTAATGACAGAAATCGATGAGCATAATCCTCAAAGGAAAAATAAGTATGAAAGGTTGAAAATAACAATGACAGAGAGATCCAAGGCGATAGATATCTCAGGCGCCTTTTGTCTTGGTAATTTGCTCGTTTACAAGATAGCAAGGATAAGAAAGTAACTGGATCTGAACAGGATCTATCGACGGAATAGAGGTTATGTAACGTTCGGGACACACTACATGTCCTTTGTATTTTTTCGTTTTTTTCCGTTTCTTTTGAAATTTCCTGATTAAAGAGTTCATGGATTTGACACCGGGAAATAATTGCTAATCATTTCCCGTAGAAGATAATTTCTGCGTACTCAAAACGACTGACCTTCAATCACTTCATGTCTGATTACCAGAGTGAATTGAGGTAGACTCGGGTGTAACATCATGCGCGCATCAACATTGAAGTTCCCGAAATATGGCACAAAGCTGTTATTATAGCCACGCTACCATATAAGGTATGGGCCATCCTTAATATTTGGTGGCTTTAGTTTACCAACATTTGGTCGGATCGAAAAAATCAAGCTATAAACAAAATAAGAATAAATGCTTAAAAAGACAACAAAATTTCCTTCGTGTGAATGTTAAAATACTATACAAAAGATATAGGAGATGGGCCCCGGTTACTAAGGGGACCACCGGTCTGGGGCCCCCGACGGTAGTCGGACCCTCCTTGGCCGAATCCTGGCTACGCCACTGTGTTCTGAGACTCTATATCAGACACCCTGGGACACCCTAAGCCTAGCTGGGGCCCTGAGCTAATCTGGGTACCCCTGTGCTTAACTGGGGCCTCTGATTTGGTATGGGGGCCCTGAACTGTTTAGCATCATTAAGCTAAGCTGGGCTCAGTGAGCTTGAACAAGTCCCTTGAGCTGTTTTGAGACCCTACATAAGTCGACCTGGGGACCTCCGAGCTGAACCGGGCCCCTAAGCTAATCTGGCACCCTGTGCGAATCTGGAACTCCCCTGTGATGAGCTTCTAGGGGTCCTGTGCTTATGTAGGGTCCCTTGATAAGCTGGTCCCGAGGCTAATGCACTGATCTAGGCCCTTGAGCTGACTGATCTGGGTTCCTGAGCCATGGTCTGGACCTTGGGGCCTTCCGAGATAATTTAGCGGTCCCTGGGTGGCATAGGCATAGGAACCGGGGGTCAGGGAGATGCTGCCCCCCTTTGAGGTGGGCCCCCGCAACGAATATACAACTATAAGCAACTGTAATATAGAACAAGAAACCCAAACGGGCCCGATAGCTTGTCACGGAACGTTCAAGTTCGGTAGTACGCTGCCTGCAAGCCTCTGGAGGAGGAGCGCTTCGTAAAAAAGCCAAGGCACCTACTACCCGAGTGTTGCCAAATGAGTCCCGAGAACTGGGCCCAATCAAACTCCATCCCAATCCCAACACAAAATATGAATCGGACTCAGACCCTGCACCAAATGCCGAGCAACAGTCGTCCCTGAGCCATCGAAAGGCGCGACGTCTTTCGATGCCAGGGTAATATGGCGTCGCCAACTCTTTCCCTGTTGGAGGGGTTTCTTGGGAGTCAAATCGCTCCTTGCACAAGGAATTTGCCGTGCCTTAAACCCGAGTTGGTCGCGTGGAAAGCAAGGCTGCTAACCACTATAACACCATGCCCACACCTCCTCGGCATCACAAAGCTGGCCATCAAGTACCTACATTGCACTTGCAGTCATGCTGGAACTCTGCATTTTAGGCATCGAAATATAGCTAGGCGTATTTATTGTGATCAGGCTTCACCTAAATCAATCTCTAATGATGGCAAGAAGAGACCTGTAATAACATAAATAAATGTTCCCATTTTCGTCATTGAATAAGAAAATAAAAGTTGATTAGGCATAGCGAAGTGAGGCTATTTGGTATCAAAGCATTGTCTGTAGTTTTCTAAACAGTTCCTAATTTTGTAAATGTGATGAAAAGTTTTGTAGATGTGATGTGGGGTTATCACAGACATAATGTGATATAGGTGAACACACAGAAATTTATTTAAGTTATATTTAATTTACAAACGTTTCACTGTTGCACAGCTTCATCAGTGTAATACCAATTATAAAAATATCAATATCAAATTACAAAGTTCAGCACACAGCAGGGCACAATATTTCAAACTGATTCGACAGGACATGATTTTGATTTTCATTTCTTTTCTTCTCCAGTTCTCGTGCTTAATGTTTTATGTTTTTTCTTTTATAGCTAGTTTTGCCCCCCAAGACGCCCAACTTACAAAACCTGACCGAAGGTTAGTGTTCGGAAGAACTGAAATGAAGGCTGCTTCGAGTGTTTTCCTAATCTGCTTGTTTTCCGTTTCGGCTAAAACTTCAGAGCTATCAAATTTTGGTAAGTGGTCACATTTGTCTATGTGAACTACTAACGCATTTGATGTTCTATGAAATCTAACGTCGCGCTTATGTTCCTGTATCCTTGTTTTCAAACCTCTGCCCGTTTCCCCTATATAAGATTTTGAACATCCAGAACATGGAATGCTGTAAACTATGTTGTTTTCAGAAGTAACCCTTTCTTTATGTTTTAGAATTTCTCCAGTCTTCGCTCCTGAAACTATCCCTACATTCAAACCTGAACGTGCTAAGAATTTTGAAATCGTAGTAGCTGCTTTCGAGTTCGGAATGGATATGTAGCGGTCTGATTTAGAATCGGGTTTTTTCTTGACGTGTTTTCCTTTGTAAATCTTCTCTGCCTTTTGTTTGAGCATGAATAGCCACCCTCGGGGATATTTAAGTGTTTCAAATCGTTTGCAGATATGATCTATTTCAGCATGTAGATATTCAGCACTGCAAATCCTAAATGCTCGTAAAAAGAAGCCGATCACAATGCCGCTTTTTGTTTTTTCACTATGTCCAGAAAAATAATGAATGTAGTCCTCTTTGTTTGTTGGTTTTCTGTAAACCTTAAATTTTAGTCCATGATCAGTCCGAATGATTACGGTATCCAGGAATGCTAAGGAATTTTCACTTTCGATCTCTAAGGTGAATTGTATATTTTGGTCAACATTGTTGAGCCTCGTTAATTTTTCTTCCAGATTCATGTTTTTGGGAACTGCTATAAAGATATCGTCGACGTATCGAACCCAGAAGCTATCCCGCCCCATGATTTCTTGGTATTTTTCCTGTTCTAGACGCTCCATGTATAAACATGCGGCTACCGGGCTCAGGGGGATCCCATAGCAAGTCCTCTTCATTGTACATACTCATTTCCGTCAAAAGTAAACGAACCAAAGTGCATGCACAATGTTACCAGCCCTATGAAGTGTGATTTAGATAATGGAAGCGTATTTACATCAATCACGTCAACAGCGGATTTGATAGCTTTTAATGCTCCATCTATCGGCACATTTGTGAATAGAGATATTACGTCCAGGCTTGCAAGTTTCATGTTATTTATGTTTACGCCCTTCAGCCTATCCATGAGCTCTGATGTGTTCCTTAAATGGGTCCCACTTATCACTCCCAGGCATTTACTTAGTGGTTTAGCTAAGATTTTAGCCAGTTTATGGGGTGCACTGCCGATACCAGAAATTATAGGTCTCATGGGAATGTTTGGTTTGTGCACTTTTGGAAGTCCTTTTAGTTGGGGTGGTCTGGGGGCCTCCTCGATGAGAGTTAGTAGCTTCTTTCCTTTTTCAGATTTTCAGATTTTTTCAGATTTTCAGATTTTCAGACTTTTTCAGATTTTCAGATTGCACTGGCGAAAAAGAGACATCAACCCTTCCAAACAGATATCTAAAAGCTTTAAAAGATCTTGCAAACGATGAAAACATAATAGTGACGCAGGCAGATAAGGGAGGGGTGTCATCATCATGGATAGTTCAGCCTACAAAGAAAAAATGAAGAATCTTCTCAATGACTTAGAAACTTACAAGAAGTCGAAGAACGGGCATTCAGCAAAGGAAGCAAAATCATTCAACAAAGAAGCACGGAGAATTTTGAAAAAAATCTGAAAAAGGAAAGAAGCTACTAAATCTCATCGAGGAGGCCCCCAGACCACCCCAACTAAAAAGGACTTCCAAAAGTGCACAAACCAAACATTCCCATGAGACCTATAATTTCTGGTATCGGCAGTGCACCCCATAAACTGGCTAAAATCTTAGCTAAACCACTAAGTAAATGCCTGGGAGTGATAAGTGGGACCCATTTAAGGAACACATCAGAGCTCATGGATAGGCTGAAGGGCGTAAACATAAATAACATGAAACTTGCAAGACTGGACGTAATATCTCTATTCACAAATGTGCCGATAGATGGAGCATTAAAAGCTATCAAATCCGCTGTTGACGTGATTGATGTAAATACGCTTCCATTATCTAAATCACACTTCATAGGGCTGGTAACATTGTGCATGCACTTTGGTTCGTTTACTTTTGACGGAAATGAGTATGTACAATGTAGAGGACTTGCTATGGGATCCCCCTGAGCCCGGTAGCCGCATGTTTATACATGGAGCGTCTAGAACAGGAAAAATACCAAGAAATCATGGGGCGGGATAGCTTCTGGGTTCGATACGTCGACGATATCTTTATAGCAGTTCCCAAAAACATGAATCTGGAAGAAAAATTAACGAGGCTCAACAATGTTGACCAAAATATACAATTCACCTTAGAGATCGAAAGTGAAAATTCCTTAGCATTCCTGGATACCGTAATCATTCGGACTGATCATGGACTAAAATTTAAGGTTTACAGAAAACCAACAAACAAAGAGGACTACATTCATTATTTTTCTGGACATAGTGAAAAAACAAAAAGCGGCATTGTGATCGGCTTCTTTTTACGAGCATTTAGGATTTGCAGTGCTGAATATCTACATGCTGAAATAGATCATATCTGCAAACGATTTGAAACACTTAAATATCCCCGAGGGTGGCTATTCATGCTCAAACAAAAGGCAGAGAAGATTTATAAAGGAAAACACGTCAAGAAAAACCCGATTCTAAATCAGACCGCTACATATCCATTCCGAACTCGAAAGCAGCTACTACGATTTCAAAATTCTTAGCACGTTCAGGTTTGAATGTAGGGATAGTTTCAGGAGCGAAGACTGGAGAAATTCTAAAACATAAAGAAAGGGTTACTTCTGAAAACAACATAGTTTACAGCATTCCATGTTCTGGATGTTCAAAATCTTATATAGGGAAACGGGCAGAGGTTTGAAAACAAGGATACAGGAACATAAGCGCGACGTTAGATTTCATAGAACATCAAATGCGTTAGTAGTTCACATAGACAAATGTGACCACTTACCAAAATTTGATAGCTCTGAAGTCTTAGCCGAAACGGAAAACAAGCAGATTAGGAAAACACTCGAAGCAGCCTTCATTTCAGTTCTTCCGAACACTAACCTTCGGTCAGGTTTTGTAAGTTGGGCGTCTTGGGGGGCAAAACTAGCTATAAAAGAAAAAACATAAAACATTAAGCACGAGAACTGGAGAAGAAAAGAAATGAAAATCAAAATCATGTCCTGTCGAATCAGTTTGAAATATTGTGCCCTGCTGTGTGCTGAACTTTGTAATTTGATATTGATATTTTTATAATTGGTATTACACTGATGAAGCTGTGCAACAGATGTGATGTGTACTTAGCCGCGCCAATTTGTTTCAGTAACAAAATTGTCCCATTTTTTGCCCAATGGCTAAGTATCCTTGGACACCATGCAAACGTTACAAGCTTGCTTATGGTCTTGCGTGATGTCCAAGGAGATACCTGATTTAATGCTGAAGGTAGGAGGATGCCCTTTGTTCATAAGCGTATTTCAATTAAAAAAAGAAGAAAAAAAAGAAAAAGGGCCTAAACATCTGTAAATATAAAAAAACGCGCTCGCGGTAAAAAATGATTGAAATCCTCCAAAAAGCTTAAAAATGTATTTCGTATTTGAAATGGGTCTTGGTAAAAAAACAAAAAATACTTTTTTGGCGTTTTACTATGATTTGGTATCAAATAGGTACAACTCGAAATCATAGGGCAAAATTTAATTTCTCAATTTTCCATATATTGACATCCTTGTGTGCATGCGTGCCTTATTGACACCAAACGAGCTAACTAATTTGTTTTATAATTATGGGCCCCCGTGGACTGGGGCCCCCCCTTGAGGTGGGCCCCCTCTAAGGTTGGCCCCCCACTTTTCAAACCGTTCCTACGCCCCTGCCTGCTGAAGCGAAAAACAATTCAACACAATATTCACAAATATCACAGGATATCACAATCATACACAGACCACAAATATCACATCCGACTGAACAGTCTTTGGGCCATTCTAAGCTTGCTGCAGCTTTCAAGTTTCAATACTTTTGCACGACAGTGACATTCTGACATCCGCTGATGTTTAGGGTAACTGCAGGCGCAGATTCTACATTTCTTGATTTGCTGTCCACGGAGAACAGCAAACCACTCCCTACACTCACTGAGAGAGCTTTCTGGATGTTTATATCCGCGTTCACGTAGTTTTGTAGGTTTGCTACTGATTTGTGGCCCGTAAGCTGGGCCACATAATCCCGAGGACAGCCTGACTCCAGAGCACGCTTGACGCATGTTTTGCGGGCTGAGTGGTTCGTCATCCTTCCGCCGATCCCTGCAGCCTCAAAGGCTGTTTTCATGAAGCCTACGATTGAGTTTTTTCATAGAGGAGCACATTGGTTCCAAATTTCTTCCTGCTTCCTCCTTGCGTTAACAGCTAAGTAGGAAATGCTACCTTCTTCCTTCATCTTTTCCGACTTCCTTCTCTCAAGCTCGAGGTATGCCTGAACCGGACAGCGCTTCTTATCTTCGTCATTTTTGAACGCTTTCGGGCGAAATGCACGGCATCCACCCATGATCCCTCCATCTCGGATCTTTGTCGTCCTTTTTGGGAACTCGAGATACTGGCCCGTTGCGTCTTCTTTCAGCTTGATATCTCCCCACTGAAGCTAACGCGCCTCATCCCTGCCACGGTGGCCGAAATGTATGGTGGTCAGCCACCACACAGTGCGCTGTAGTGTCTCGGGCGTGCCGAATCCTAGCTGCCCCTTTTTCAAAAAGAGTTTCATCTTCCTTCGTTACGGCTGAAGCTCGGTTGGCGCGATTCCCCCTTTTCGTCTGCTTTGAGCAGTTTCACTTTTGCCTTCTTAACGTCTCTGGCACCCTGAAACTCTCGGTCAGTTTCAAGGTCACCTACATGGTCATACTCATGAGAAAAATAAAATTTCGAAATCTAAACTCGGTACTATGATTTTATTATGCGAAATTCAATTCTAAGAAACTTTCTTCAAATCCATTTTTGTCACAAATTACTTAAAAGGGTTGGGCGTTCCACGACAAATCGACCGAGCGATAACACCCTACATCTCAGATTTTGATGAAAGTTTGTGACAGGGGTTGTCCAGGGCGTAGATTAACGCTGTGCCATTTTTAGCTTCGTCCGTCCAGTGGTTTGTGGGTTATAGTCTCAGGCAATTTTTGGGCTCAACGAAAAACCTTACTTTTTGAATGGCCATATCTTCGAGACTAAATATGATAACTATATAAAATTATAGGTGCTTGGAATTGTGAAGACCTAAGGAAAAATTGGCAGCAACTAAATTCAAAATTTGTAAAAATTAATATAATTTTACCGGTGACCTAGGGTCAGGTCACGTGATTTGATAATGATGGCACTTAAAAGGTACCCCCGAGCTGATCTGGGCCCGAGCTGGTCGGGGACCACTGATCTGATTGTTAGTCCCCGAAGCTGATCTGGTGCCCTTTGGGGCGATCTGGTGTCACCTGAGCAGCTCTGAGGCCTTTGAACTGATTGGGCCCCGAGCTGGTGAGGGATCCCTGAGCTGATTTAGGGCCCCCTGATTTGATCTTGCCCCCTGAGCTGATTGATCTGGTGCCCCCTGAGCAGATATACTGCCCCTGAACTTAACTAATGCCCCCTGAGTCGATCTGGTGCTTCCTGAGTCATCATTGTGTCTTCTGAGCCCATCTGATTCCCTCTGGGCTAGTCTGGTGCCTCATGGCTAACATGGTGCCCTTTAAGCTGACCTGGGCCTCATGGGTTGATTGCGTGATTTCCTGAGCAGCTCTAAAACCCTGAGCTGAGCTGGGCCCACAGAGGCTGATGAGGGCCCCTGAGATGGTATGGGGCTCCTGAGCTGATTAAGTACCTCCTGACTTGATCTGGTAACCCGAGCTGATCTTGGCCCAGAGCTGGTCGGGGACCACAGTCTGATCTGATTGTCTGTCCCTTAAGCTGATCTGGTGCCCTATAGACCGATCTGGTGTCCCCTGAGCAGCTCTTGGGCTCCTGAATTGATTGGGCCCCGAGCTGGTGAGGGATCCCTGAGCTAATTTGGTGCCCCTGACTTGATTTTACCCCTTGACCTGACTTGAGACCCCTGAACTGATTAAGGGCCCCAAGAGCTGATCTGTGGCCCAAGAGTGGATCTGGGTTCTGGGGGTACCCTGAGTCTGGGCGCTGAGCTTGTGAGAGCCCCTTAAGTTGGCCTGAGGCCCACTGAGGTGATCTGGCGCCTTAAACTGTTCTGGGGCTTCTTGAACTGGTTAAAGGCCCTATGAGCCTATCTGGGGCCCATTGAGCTATTCTAATGACCCCATTTCTGGGCCCACTGAGCTAGTCTAGTCCCTGGATAAAGCATGAGCTGCTCTGGGGGCCATGGCATTTTTAAGGAAAAGTCGGCGGGGGGCATTTCTTGTGCTGGCCATTATAGCGTCTTCAAGGGGTCAAGACCCCATTTTGAAGGTTTTCATACAACTTAGACGCGTTAGTGTTAAAAAATGTTTCTCAGTTTTTTAGTTATTGCAAGTTTAGATATTAAAGGTGTTGCCCAGGGCTGCCAGGTTTTTTCAGCGGAAAAGGTCAGACCGAGTTAGAAAAAGGGCCAAAGAGGGACAAAATTTTATTTCCACTAAAATAGCCAAAGAAAAACCATAAAAGCCAGATTTGAGGCTAAAACGACCCCTAGCGGTAGTCATAAAACCGCAGAAAAAACTACTTGTATCACTGTTTAAAACTAATTGTTGACAGTTTGATATTGACTTGATGTAATATTTTCAGCACACTACCCATCTAATAGGAAGCCAGGGGTGCCCTTCCAACCCCTGCGAGGCCATCAAATGATTTATCCACATCAATCATCATCATCAATCACCCCCCCACTTTTTGACCAATAATTTCCTGATCTCAGTCAAAATGGGAGTGAACCGGAAATTTGTATAAGCAGCCGCTGCGGAAGGCAACGAGGAGCCCAAATTCGAAAAGTTTCTGGTACTAACGTGGAAAGTTGGCTGTCAGCATCAGGTTGAAGTTTGGCTGGCCCCTCACTTTTTCCGGTGGCGACGCTTATGTATACTACCACCACAATAATAGATTAAAAGGCTAATCACTTCATACCGCCACACCAGCAACCAGTCTTACGCACTTTGACTACACCGTGTCCCGTCTAATCCACGAAACGAGCTCTTAGCGCTGACAATTGACTTTTTTATTTTATTTTATTAGGGCCACTCCCAACAGGCACACTTGCCCAATTACAGGGAGTTACAGGGACTGCGTGTGAAATGTGAGCATCATGAAATGTCACGGTACTGGCTGGGATGTTGGCTTCCGGTCGGATAGAACGGATGTTTGATTGGTTGTAGGCCAGCGTTCTTCTCCAGCGTTGTGATTATTTGATGCTGAGGCTGCTTTGCCGGGATTTCCCGTAACTACGCGCTTTGTTTCGTCTTCACACGATGGAGTAGACAGCCAGGGGGAAATTCTTAGCACAATTTTTGTGGATTGCCAATTTGGGACCAGAAATAGAGCAAAGTTATAATTATTGGGTGGTGTTCTGTCTTATTTTCGTTAGGCGAGTCTGCATTTGGTCAGTTTTAAGTCATCTGTGTATTTCATTGGAGGGCCAATTTCCGGGCACTGGGGGGGCATTTCGGCCGACTGGGGGGAGGGGCAAATGGCCCCCAGTTAAAATGTTATAAAATGGCATGCTTCTAAGCCTATCATGTTCTAGTTCTAACCTATCATAGCCTATTTTAACCAAGTTTTAAGCACCAATTAGTAAAATTTTGCAGGGGGATGTCAATGGCATAAATGTTTGTTATATGCACAGAGATTAACTATTACTACTAGAGAGGAACTGCCTATTCAAATGTTGTGACCACTTGAAGCTGAAACCTGGCTTTTTTCGAGTCAGAAAAATGAGCCGTGATCGCTCGTGAACTTATTTGGATAATTCTTGCATGAAAATGACAGTTTGATTCATTTTTATCTGTGTAAGAATTTACATTCAAGTAACTCGTACATTACATTTTCTGGGAAAAGTTCATAGTCGTATAATTATTGTTTTCTATGACAAATCAATTAGCTTATTTAATATTATAGAAATATATATATATATATATATATATATATATATATATATATATATATATATATATATATATATATATATATATATATATATAATTGATTAGCTTGATGAATTATATTTATTACACCGTTTTTTTCCGACCGTCCCAATCGTCGCACACTAGTTTGTACGACCATCGCACACTAGTTTGTCTGCATAGTAGAACGAGTGGTGACTTAATAATAATAATAATTTTTGGGGCTTATCGACGCACCAACTGCTAGGGTCATATGGCGTCGCCAACTCTTTCCCTGTTGGAAGGGTTTCTCGGGAGCCAGCTTGCTCTATGTTCAGAGAACGAGTGGTGACTTAATAAAGTCACCTAATCCTGACGAACAGGATACAAAAGTCCCTAGAACTCAGAGATAGCACCTCTCAAGCGGCCTAGAGGTGATAGCAAAGCTCTCCACCAGAACCACATCCGGGAGCAAATACAAAATAATCTGATAACTAACCACAGCGACCATTTGTTATACATAAGCCTAACATCGGCTACTGGCCCAGTTCAAACCAACACAGTCGTCGGGGCGAGGTTATCCTCACCAGACTTAGGAATGGACACTCTAAATGAAATCCTATGAGCGTGTGGGTACCTGTGGTACCTGTGACGCCATGGAAAACCCCTATCACGTACTGATGAAATATCTCAAAACCCTACTCGGCAATGATCACCTCGAGCTGCTTGACAAGCTCTTCACCTTTTGGAAGGATGTTAGGCTAGAGCAGCTTATCTTAAAAACATCCATGATGACAGGCATACGCTATAGCTCAAAACTGATAGCAGTCCCGCCTCTTACAAACATGTATGCCATAGAAATCCCCCTGAAAAAAATTACTAATTGGTGGTTAAAACTTGGTTAAAATAGGCTATGATAGGTTAGAACTAAAACATGATAGGCGTAGAAGTGCCACAGACACCGGCCTGTTCTGGCTTAGAAGTGGATAGGCTTAGAAGTGTCATTGCCCTATTCCTGTTTTCCCCATGCATTTCCAATTGAGAGGTCATGATTCGTACCTGACCTTAGGTCATCGATATTAAAATCCCGCAATTTATGTTGTAGTACTCAGTGGGTGCATTATGCGGTATAAGTTTGAATTACTTATGCCACCTTAAACATTTTTGAAAGTAAGGTCACTTGACCTGCACTGGTGACCTGACCTGAGATGACCCAACCTTAAAATTTTGTAGACAGTTTTGAAATTGATCAAGGGTAAGGTGGACCAAGTACAGCGGCGCTGCGCGCCGCCGTTGTTTCGTGACGCCGGAAAAACCCGAGGGGGTGTTCAACCCCCCACCGGAGCGAGGGTTACTCTCACTAACAATCCAATGGTGACCGGAGCAGAGCGGCCGCCCCTGTGATTTGTGGGACGTGTCACTGACTTTTAAATTAACTCTTCATTGTAGGAGTTGCTCGCTCCGGTGGTGGGGCTGGGGTCTTCCCGACCAGTCCATTGATGACCTTAGTGAGACTGACTCCAAAAGCCGAACTTGCAACAACATTCATCTAAAAAGTCTCTGGAAGACAAAATAGTTAACCCTATTTCCGTCAGGCTCCCGGCTACCCCCTATTTCCGGCAGGGGGGGCAATATCGGCCCCCCCCTAAGATCTCGTAATCTAACCGGCCGATTTTGAAAATTCAAAATGCTATAGATTCCCCTGACGCTAAACTTTATTTTGAAAAAAGAAAATTTCAAAATTTTGATTTTTAAGGAGAAAGTCGTGCAAAATATACAATTTTTGTGTATTTTTTAGATTTTCCATAACCCTTGTCTCTGTTGTACGATTTTCACAAAACTAGTTCAGATTTACAAATAATTGACCCAAAATTGTCATATACTCGAGTTACGCAAAAATTCGAAATTCAATGGCAGTTCCAGGACCAGGACTATGAGGGGAAATATATACAACCTAAAAGTTTTTGTTACGCGGATTAGAAGCCGTGATATACTGCTTGGCATCTTTGACACATAAATAAATGAGAAAAAAGTGAAAAACTCATCAGGGGCGGATGCAGTAAGGTAAAACAGTGGGGTAAAATACATCCCAACAATATGCGAGTGGTATGCATGAGTATATTAGTCCCTCGACTAGTTGAAATTTATTTCTGATAATTTTTACCCTCCCATGGCAGCTCTGGGAAAGGGGGTGACATAGGCGGATCAAGGACTCGTCGTGGGGGGGGCGGGTGGGGGTGATTGGAAACACATTTTTAATATACAACGATATTGAGTCGCGGCGGTGATACTAGCTGGGAATATGCATTTTGAAAATGTGTAGTGACTGGACACGCCTCTGGTAATCTAGAATTTGGTTATAACTATTTTGAATTTTCATATACCCAATTGTATTCGCCCTGGCACGGCTGTAAGCAGTCTTCTCACTTACTAACGTTTAGTCCTTCTTGATAACATTCCCCCCATTTTGAACTGCTGTAACCGCCCCTGATGAATACAAATAGTGACAATTGTGAATGCACTATCATCTCACATAAAAAATTATATAATAAAACCATATAACTGGTATCAGGATCAGCAGAGACGGCTTCCTTTTACAAAGAACCCATCGCATACGATAATACTTGGCTTGTGGATAGAACCTCCCCAAAAACCCAGCCATAGCTCCGCCCCTGGTAAATATATAATATTGACAATTTCAGAAAACCTGCCTGTACTAGTTTTAGGAAAAGTCAGGAAGTTTCAAAGTTCTATCGCAAGCCGTTTCGGAGATATTCTTGAAAAACCTTAGGGGGGCAATATTAGCCCCCCTGCCGGAAATAGGGTTAAAGGGGATGCAAAAGCAAAGGTATCTACAAAGACGTGGACGTGCGAAGGCTGGGCCTGTGTGCCTTGACGAGAAGGCTAAGGTGGCTGTGCGTCATAAATGATAGACTGGGAGCCTGTGGCAGTTAGTGGGAGGAAGCTTCGAGTCGCCACAAGCCATTTTTTCCTGTCTGAAGTGAATGCTTTTGCACTTAACAGCTTCTGACCCATATTTCTTTTAAAATGGGGAATTTAAAAAGGGGAACGCAAAATAGACAAGGTAGGGGAATTAGGGGAGGTTCTCAGAAACCTCGTATGAGTTTACTTTGCCTCGTACTTCGTTGCTTGTGTGTGTATGTGTGTGATTTTACATTACTTTTATGGTATGTTTTATCCTTGGTTTTTATCGTTAGTTTTACGTAACTTTGTTTTATCATTTGACGTGGAAACGTGAAAACCCACCTACATGTTTTATCAATGTGTGGACGCTTCTAAATACATGCTGACTTCTGAATAACACTTGAATGATTATTAATGAAGCTATGAACTACGAACAAGCTACTTTATTAACGATAGACCAAAATGGGGTAAGATGCCCAGGGGTGGGGCATGGGTCACCGATCCCCCAACATTGCAGACCTTGGGCATAGGAGAGGGGAGCACACCGTACAACCAGGCCGGGAGGCATCCAATCTGCTTCTTCAAAATGTCAGGAGCATCAGAAATAAGCTGGGAGATTTACGGTCTTGTGCTCCAGAGCTTCAAAAGCAAGATATTATCGCCTGGACCGAGACCTGGCTGAACAACAGCGTGGAAACCCCTGAATTGCAATCGGCTCTCCCAGACCACGCATGGTTTCGCCGGGATCGCCCGACTCATGCTAGTGGTGTAGCCTGTGCTGTTAAAACGGCTTTGCACCCCCTGAGGCGTGACGACCTTGAAGCGGTGGACACTGAAACACTAGTTGTTGAGCTACAAACTACCCCACCATCTTTGTTTTGTGTTGCTTATTGTCCACCTGGTGACAACGGTGTGCTAAACCGCACTATTCAATTAGTTCAACGCTTGGTAATGCGGTTCCCAACCAGGCCTATTTGCGTGACCGGCGACTTCAACGTCCCAGAAGTGAGATGGCTACCGAATGAGGCTACTCGTGAGGTGCGACCGGTGCTTGTAAGACCATCACCGAGGGCAATTTGTCTTGTTGATGGTTTTGATCTGGCAGGTATGAAGCAGCATGTGATTGATTCATCTAGAGGAGACAATTTCTTAGATCTTGTTTTTACAAAGGGGCTGGTGCACAATCTTTCGTTAGGCCCGGGGTTTTTCAATCTGATCACAAGGAGATTTTATGTAAATTGTGCCTCGCCGCGCGGTTGCGTCCTGTTGTCGGCCGTTCCAGTGCTTTTAATTATAAGAGAGCAGATTTCGATGGCCTCAGAAGAGCGTTGCATCTTTTTCCGTGGAACGTTATGAACGACATGCAACTTCACGATGCTGTAGACATGTTTTACGACGCCCTCGAAGCTGCCATTAGTGATTATGTCCCGACAGTAGTTTTGCGCCGTGGGTTCCCTCCATGGTATGATGCTGCGGTCAAGCAAGCCCTTCGCGAGATTGAGGCTGCGTTTAGACGCAAGAAGAGACAGAATAACCCGGAAACTGAGGCAGAATTCAGTAACAAGTGCAGATACTTCAAAGAACTCTCGTCTGCCAAATACCATAACTACATCAGAGGTACGAATGGCGATTTCAAGTCCAACCCAAAACGTTTCTGGTCGTTCCTTCAATGTGTTCGAGGATCAAAAAGCCAACTTTCCGTACTTTCACATAACGGAACAGAGGTGACAGGCGACGTTGAACGAGCTAACTTGTTGAACCAGGCATTTGCAGACAAATTCACTAATCCAGATGTTCATGTATTTCCTGAGACGCCCAGTTACGATCTCCCCATATTGGACCGTTTTGTGGTGACAGAACACAGTGTGCGCTGTGCGCTGAATGACTTGGAAAAGCACAAGGCGTGCGGCCCTGATAATGTAAGTGCACGCATAATCAAGAAGTGCAACGAACAACTGTCAGTTCCACTCTTCATACTGTTCAACAAGTCTGTGTCGCAAGGAATATTCCCGAGCAGATGGGCGGAGGCAAGTATTGTTCCGTTACATAAAAAAGGGTCTCGAAAACTGGCTTCTAATTATCGCTCGATCTCGCTCACCCCACTGTTTGGAAAAATTCTGGAACGTTGTGTATGTGACGCCCTTCTATTGCACGTCCTCCCAGTTTTGGCTCCAAATCAGCATGGGTTTATTCCACGTAAATCCTGCGATACAAATTTAGCTTCTCTCATGAAAACTGCGTGGAAGTCCGTTAACTCCAAAATTCAAACACGTCATATACACGGACTACACAGCAGCGTTCCAGAGCGTTAACCACAGACTCCTGATATACAAGTTAAGACACTCGTACAAAATTACCGGTTCAGCTCTAAATTGGCTCTCTTCATATTTGGTTAACCGAAAACAGCGCGTAATTGTAAATGGAAAATTTTCTGATTGGACACCTGTACGCTCTGGAACACCAGAAGGCGGGATTCTATCACCATTGTTGTTCGCCCTGTTCGTCAATGACCTAGCCTTAAAAATCAAGACAAATTGTCTGTTATTTGCTGATGACGTCAATTTCTACCACCAGATTACCTCTTTAGCGGACACTGAACTTCTTCAGGCCGACCTCAATGCTTTAGCTGAGTGGTCTCGCGCTTGGAACCTTCAGTTGAACCCGGAAAAATGTAAATCATTTACAATGACTCTAAAACGCCCAAAAATTCTGGTCACTTACAAAATTCAAAACATTCCATTAGAAAAAGTTACTTCTGCACGTGATCTCGGCGTGTGGCTAGATTCCAAATTAACTTTCGCAAATCACATTGATCAGGTTGTCACCAAGGCAAACAGGGCACTCGGCTTGATGATAAGATCCCTCCAAACAGGTCACCCAGTGGGGGACCGAGATGGAGATCAAAATTCAAACCAGAGCCGATCTTGGCGGCGTATTTTGGCAACATTAGGTCGATTTTGGAATACGGATGTATCGTTTGGGGAGAAGCTGCCAAGACCCACCTAGACAGACTCGAAAAATACAGCACAAGTTTCTAATTTGGCTATCATCAGTTTCATTCCGACACTCACAGTCCTTGGCCTATTCCGATGTTTTGGCATGCTTTAAAATTGAGCCACTCGCCAACCGCAGGATTCAGTATATTTCGTTCGTGCACAAAATTATCACTGCCAGGACTGACTCCGCCCTACTGCTCGGGAGCTTTCCACTGCACGTGCCGTGACGATACACTCATATATGCTATTATGTATTTTATACTGTATGTTAAGTGTTTATAGCTGTATTTTTACACTGTATCTTCCGCATTTTAGTGATTACCCGATGATGTTTTATAATATTGACTTGAGTTTTTATTGGGATGATTCCTGTTGCTCATGAGCCCTAATAAACAATAAACAATGCCCAGGGGTGGGGCATCTTACCAAGCCCGGGGCGTCTTACCCACCCGATGGGGTAAGACGCCCCTTTGCAAGCCTCTAGTAAAATCATAATAGTTAGAAAATATGATAATTATCAGAAATTTCATCCATTCGATAAGGAAGATAAATGTTAATGCTACGACTTGGCATCTAAAGCAGCGCTGTTGGTACCACGGTTATTTCATAATCCGGATTTCCCTAAACCCTGGGCATCTTACCCCACTCTCCCCTAGGCATAGTAGGGTTAGCAGATGCTGCCGACTTGAACATCGACTTGAACATACCAAATTTTTTTTCTTGACAATTTTCTTACTGGTCTTTCATGGATGGATTTGGGTATGGAGAAAGGTTCTGGAGGTTCCAGTATTAATCCGCGCCCCACCGGGGGTCCGGCGCCACCTTCGCCCCACCGGGCCATCGATGGCCCCCCTCTAACTTCGAAAATATAAGGGTTAGAGCAAATCTGCAAAGTGCATTAGAAAGCTCGCGTGAATTCAGTAAGAAATTACTTCGCATGTTTAAGCGATCAGATCAATTGTTTGACCCCTAGAGGTCAAGTTAGGTCACGATAGGCTATTTTCACCCAAATATGTAATGCTTAAGAAAACTGGACATAACTCTTATGTCATTAGCGCTATTGGAATCTGGTAAACTACGTTGGATAGGAAAATGCCAGGCCTTTTTCCGCTATGTAGAATGTAACGACCTCCCGCAAGTTTGAGCTCCAGAGGTCACATCGTGACCTCATATGACCTGAGGTCACCAAAGGTCAGAAAGTGACCTTGCTGTATGTCGAATGAAATCCAGTGATAAGACATACACGATGGTGTTTGATTCAGCGCTCTAGCTTAATTAGGTCAAGAGTTATTGTCAAAATACTGTTTTTGACCCCTGGTGACCTTGGATGACCTCGGAGAAGTCAAAGGGTAGATATGACCCCTGAGATCCATGAAAGGGTGTCCAAAAACGCTGTTCTGAGCAAGCCAAGTATTTGAAATCGTTTTTGTGACTTTTATATCATAAGACAGCTTTTTCCCATGCTTTTTCAATGGGAGAGGGCACCTCGTGACCTCACCTCAGGTCACGAAATTGAAAAATCCCGGATATACACCTTGTAGACCCTGGCGAGGTCATGAAGTGTAGGAGGTTTCAAATTGATCGACTGAGAAACGTAGCTCTTATAGAGCTCAAAAGTTGAAGTGAGGTGACCTTGGTTGACCTCGCCTGGTGACCTGACCTTGGGTGACCCGGGGTAAAAAATTTCAGGGATGGTGGGAAAATGATGGGATGAGAGATAGAGTCCTCAACCGCGGTGCTGCGTCTCGTCGTTTTTTCTACTATCCCGAAAAAACTTAGGGGGCCATCGATAGCCCCCGGTGGGGCGAGGGTCAAATTCTTGGAAAGCTTGCTGCAGGTAATGTACCATAAACCGCAGAGTGTTGTGGGAATGACCTTGGACCCTACAAAGATGATAAAACAGAAGATAGTAAAAGCGCTAAAAGATAGTAAAAGCGCTAAAAGATTAAAGACTTAAACCCCACCCAAAAGACCCAAGATAAAGGCAAGAAATGCGAAAGTCCAGAAACTAAAACGCCTAAACCCTAAAAAAGCCCCAAAAATGCTAAGATACGGTAAGAGAAAAGGTAAAGGTAGAGAGCGTGGGATGAGGCAAACGCGCCGTATGACCTATGCCGTCGGAGCGCCCCAAAGCCCCAAATATGATGATGGATGAGGCAGACGCAACGTTTCGGTCCTTGACCGTCGTCAGGCGAGGAGTGCAAGATATAGGTGGCTAGAGGCTTGAGGTAACTTTTTGCCTCAGGTAAAAGTTTACCTGAGGTAAAAAGTTAGAGGTAATGTTTACCTCAGGTAAAAGTTAGAGGTAAAAGTTTACCTCAGGCCTCTAGCCACCTCCATCTTGCACTCCTCGCCTGATGACGGTCAAGGACCTAAACGTTGCGTCTACCTCATCCCACGCTCTTCATATTTTTCTTACCGTGTCGTAGTATTTTTTGGTCTTATAAGGGTTTAGGTGTTTTAGTTTCTGGGCTTTGGTATTTTTGCCTTTTTAAGCTGTCTTCGTCTTAGATGTCAGCTTTTTGGCCTGTTCAGCCGACGGGTGGGTCGCTTAAGTGGGTTTTAAGTCTTTTAGCGTTTTTTATGTCTTCTGTTGTATCATCTTTTCAGGGTCCAAGGTCATTTTCCCACAATACTCTGAGGTTCTGATACCATAAGAAATAACCGAGCCGGAAGGGCTAAGGGAACCGAGAAGGAGGGGTGTCTCCCTTCATCCTGAGTGTTTCGAGCCGTATCATAAAGTGATACAGACGCCGTATCGCATTTGTGCAGGCGGGCTGAGTTTCGAGTTGGCCCGCTTTGTCTGAGCTGTATTAAATCTAGTTTGATCGCTCCATATTGGACGTCGATGGGTAATCGAAGTCTAAAGTACACTGTGCATCATTTCGTCTCCAACTTTTCAGTGTAACGTACGATGCACCACTGTTGCATTTGGATACTCGCGTCTCCCGTTTTGCTACAAATGAACATGAAATCCTTGCTTATTTTGTTGTGCTATATCAAACCCGTGAATGAAAGAGAAGCGAGACAAAAAGAGGATTTCCTTAGCGTATGAAAAAATTAACAGTATGCATTGGATCTAAAAGGCTTTCGTATTTAACGAAAATAGTACTGCAAACATCCGTTTCGTCTAGTAATTACACTATGCTGCAATCATCTGCACTCAGGACTGGCACTTAATTTGGGGCAGCTCATCCACGCATCAACTGCGAGGGTTATATGACGTAGCCAACTCTTTCTCTGTTGAAAGGCTCTCGGGTGCCAGATTGCTCCCTGCTCATGGAATCTACCGGGCCGTGAACCTAGGTCGACCGTGTGGCGCGCAATTATGCTGATCACAACATCACGGTCTGGATGGTTTTTTGCTTTTTTTACTCGAAAAATATTGCCGGATGTTCCAAAATCTACGGTGTGAGCATATCAGTGGACACAACACGTTTCCTTAACAGGGACATGTCTCTTGTTCACAGGAATATTTCAGAGCTTCGCCGACCAGCTTGCACACAAAAATAAGATTTGTGCTCTTTCGCCGATATATTGACCCCGTATTTTTTGCATATTTTCCGTTCATTTTTTATTGGTTCCGTTTTTGAAGAAGGCATTAGCAAGACAGATATGACGACAAGAGTCAAGTGTAGACAAAAAAATGAGGACAGAGTACAGTAAGAAAGTGTCCAACCGCAGCCCCCCCCAACCCCGAACATCGAGAAAATCAGCCATCATGGGCGAAAAGAGAACAAGACAGAGCAGGTCAATACAGTCAGTTTTGATAGTTTTGACACAGTTGGCCACATCGCCCCCAAGCCATCGCCACCACGCGCATTCTCACCCGTGTCCAATACCCCAGCATACCCGCGTGAGGGAGCGGGCCCCGACCATGGGCAGATCGCCAGCGTCACAAGGACTAAAGCCGAGACGTCGAGCAGCTTAAGTTAAGGTAGCAAGCCACAGGATTAAGTTACGGCAGCGGGTTAAAGTAGAACAGCCAATAAAAACCCGTCTAGCCGCCACCATTGCTCATTGACAGAAAATCTGCCACTAAAATAATACTTAGGATTACTATTCTGTTCGAAAAATTTTCAGGTGCTCCTTTCGGTGATACAGTTAAAGGGGAGGTGGCATCTTCATATCGCATAACGTCATTTTAACTGAGATAGCCAAGTTATAAAGCAAGTCGAAAAACCCGGTAATCAATACATCATTTGTCTTGGAACTCGAGCTTTCCGTGGAAAAAACTAAAACCTACTTGCAATGTACCCCTCATGTACCCCTAGCAGCAGGCCACAGTTGTCATGGCTGTTGGTGTGACGACATATGCTGACGTCACGATGAGCATCAGCCAATCGAAGCCCTTGAAGCTTTTCGAGTATGGTAGAGGTTGCCAGATCATGACATCATCCACAGGCAGATATTTATTTCTTTTCCTAGAGGAGTATTCTAAAAATCAAAATATTGAGCTTACTGTACATTTTTCAGAGAAAGCATGAGTGGTTTCATTATTTTCGGCTAAAAGTACGCCTAATTACACTAAATTCCAGGATTCGACCAAGGTGCCACATTCCCTTTAAGGTGCTAAACCATCACAAACACCGCACTGCGAGGGAATTAAGGGTGCTAATGGGTTAATAATTGGTTAGCTTCAAATTCTGAAAGTTCATAGCACTGGCCAGCTTTGAAAGCCGCTGTCATTCAAAAGCGTGCAAGTGAGATACCGCCACCCCCCCTTCCTCACTGTAATTCAGGGCAGCTCCAAATGCTGCTCTCATCACGAGAGCGATGCTGGCCAATGCCAGACGCTGCTTTCACGTAAAGCTGTTGCAGCTGTCAAGCAAGGTGTTTCTGAATCCTATCTAAGCTGATCACCCTCAACTAACGCCCCTCCCCCTTTCGAGTTCTAGTCATGGATACAAATTAGTTCCGCCCCTAGAAGCCGGCTAGCCCCAGGTGCTCATTTATCTGACTGTTAGGTATCAATAACAGCCTTTCAGCTCCATCTACAGACCTATGTTTGACCACTTGGCCACAACTAAGAGACTGGCGTCGCCAGGATGCTCTCGTAATGCACAGCGGGCGTTCCCGTGTGTGTTGGGGCTTAGGTCGCTTCAGCGAGTCGGCCATGTCGCGTCCCAGTAGGCGTTCCCCGAGGCTTCGTCCCTTGAACGAAATATTAATCCCGTCCATTCATCCAAGTGAAAAGCAAAATTGAAGTAAAAGAGAAGGAAGCATAATTATATAGTATTGAAAATCCAAAAGTTTATGTACAGCTCCTGGATCGGTGCTGCTCCCTTCGTTGTTGAATAAGCCGTTTGCCCTCAAATGGCCCAGATAATTTTTCCAATTGGTTAATTCTCTGGCGGAAGAGTGTTTTCTTGGGAGGTTCCCTGTTAATGTTGGAAAAAGCCAGAAGATATTCGGAGATAAGGCATCGCTCTGTTTACAAATGACAGCAATGAAGGCTCGATTTTGATGTTATGAATCATATTTTCCTTTTTACATAAGAATGTATCAGTAAGTTACCGAGTGCTGCAAGACGATTTTTCTTAGGAGCGAGATCTCCTCACCCGACACTGTTCATGTTTGATTTCCTCAATTGGCAATACGGCGATTTGAATAAAGATGCACCGATAACTTTTGATAACGAAATCGTTCACCCACGAACATTTTGTAACGATGATTATGATGTATTGGGGCTCAATGAAGAAAATGCGATTAAACAATAGAATAAAGTGATTAAATCAAATACTGAAATTCCCCAACTATACCCAGTAAATGCCTGTATTGTATTGTATTGTATTATTCATGAGAAAACTTGTTGACGTTGACCCTCACCCTGTTGGAGTGATTAAACTCCCACCCCCGGCTTTTTCCCAGCGCCACAAAAAAACGCAAAGCGCCGCCGTACTTGGTACACCTTATCCTTGATCAATTTCGCAACTTTCAGCAACAATTTTAAGGTTGGGTCATCTCAGATCAGGTCACCAGTGCAGGTCAAGTGACCACACCTCCAAAACTGTAAAAGGTGACATAAATAAAAAAGACCTATCGAATTGACAATTATACCACATACCAGACCCACCGAGTACTAACAAAATGAATTCCTGTATTTTTCATTTCGATAAACTAGGGTCAGGTACGGATCGTGACCTCTCCATAAGAAATGCGTGGGGAAAACGGAAATTGGCCGGAAAATTGCTCTATTGCTGTAGATACCACTTGGAAACCTTCGTATTCTCCAAATCATAGTATCCTAGGCCCTTATACAGGTTCATGTTGCAAGATTGAACCTGTGACCTCTGAGAGGTCATCTGGGGCTACTCAAGCAGGTTTTCAGGCTTGGGTCAACAACTTTGTAGCAAATGATGATAAAGCTTTTATTTTGATACCATTACGCTTGTATTATTATTGCAAATTTATTGATATGCATAGGCCAGGCGTTGGCCTTGACCTGACCTCAGGTCAGGTCATTTTTATTATTTGACGTTGTATAGTGACATCATTTTCATTCGATTTTCTGTAAAGAAAGTGAATGGTGCCTAAAAAGGTTCTAACTCAGATCTGTCAGACGCTAGAGCTCAAAAACTCTACTCCAACATGCCACCTTCTTTGACCTGTCATGACCTCAATATTGACCTGAGCCAAAAAGTGAGCCATGTAGTTTCGCCACGGAATTTGATGGGCTATCCAAAGCTTTTCACTTTTTTCGCTATTCCGCATAGGCGTCATGTTCAAGGGTGGTGTTTGAACCCCTCTCCCCCCAGGGCGAAAGTGGCTCGCATGCCCACCGGAGTGGGTGTTAAGAATTAATAAATGAAAAATGATTAGTCAGTGCTGGCAGAAATGTTCCTAGACTTAACTCCTTCAGGTCCCATGCACCCGTACTCACGTTTGAGGCGTCGGAAGACGTCCAATAAGCCGCCAAAGTCGCGGCAGTTCTGGTCGCCGCGTGCTCTTCTGTGTCCAGTGCTCGGGCTCTCTGCTGGCTCGAAACTGCCGCACGGTTTTAAGCACGCGCTCCGGCCATTGGCAGGACCGGCACTGAGGTCAGGGCGGCCGCTGCATGGTACGAGTACCCAGCAGTGCAGAGGTGGATACCTGTGCCACAACTAAAACAAATGACGTCACTGACGCATCAGTGTAATACCTGGCGTCCTTGCACGGAACTGCTTCCCTACAAGGACAGGGCTCCTGCATGCCCCGGGAATACAATGTCGTTCAAAATTTCATCAGGCTTTCAAAATCATCAGGCGAGGAGTGCAAGATGGGGGTGGCTAGAGGCCAGAGGTAAACGTTTACCTCTAACTTTTTGCCTCAGGTAAACTTTTATTTTATTATTTATTTATTTTATTTGACTTACACGGCATCTCCACTATTCATGTGGCTATTCTGAAGCCGGTCGTAATGAAGATGAGGGACATAAATGACAGCTTAAGCAAAAACACACTGTAGGATAAGGATAAGGATAGGATGGTTGATGGGGAAGGACAACGATTACCCACGGGGAATCCTTGTCCTTCCCCACACTCGTCCGACGAGAAAAAACTTTGGTTTTTTTACTTCCTCACACGAGTCCGACGAGAAAAAACTTTGGTATCCGAGGTAAGCTTTTACCTGAGGCTAAAAGCTTACCTCCGGCCTCTAGCCACCTACATATTGCACTCCTCGCCTGACGACGGCCAAGGACCGAAACGTTGCGTTGGCCTCATCCCACGCTCTCTATCTTTACCTTTTCTCTTACCATATCTTAGCCTCTTGGGGGCTTTTTAGGGTTTAGGTGTTTTAGTTTCTGGACTTTCGCATTTCTTACCTTTATGGGCTGTCTTCGTCTTAAAAATATAGTTCTTTCAAACCTTTTTTGCCGACAAGTGGGTCTTTTGGGTGGGTTTTAAGTCTTTTAGTGTTTTAGCGCCTTTACTGTTTTGTTTTATCATCTTTTTAGGGTCCAAGGTCATTCCCACAACACTCTGCGGTTTATGGCATCTTACCTGCAGCAGGCTTTCCAAGAACTTAGTGGTGGAACCTCCAGAACCTTTCTCCAAACCTGAATCCATCAAGGGAAGCCCACGAAGAAAATTTCCTAGAAAAAACTTTGGTATCAGAGTTCAAGTCAGCTGCATCTGCTAACCCAAGAAGGAGGTCGGCACCATGGCCCAGACTGGTGTCTGAGAGCTGAGTGGCTGGGCAGCAGTAAGATGGATCAGACATTTGTATGACGTGCAGAGACACTCGACATTGAATCCGTACTATTCTAATCCCTTATGAAATGCTTAGTTCCATGCTTGCCATAATACGGCTCCATGTGTTCGTCAATGCTAAGTACCCTATTCAAATTTGCAACATGTTCTTGGATTCAAGTTTGTCTGGTGGGTTCCCACCGCTATTGGTGTGAATAGGTTTCCCACAAAAAATCAGACCTTCACGGTAAAAACCTACTTAGCGCATTGGCTTCAAAGTTTTGCGTTGAATCCGCTCTCTGGCGTTGAAGTCTCCACTTTACCGATTTTCATACCTTTCGATGGGGTTCATAAAATGATTTCAAAGAACTGTTCTTGCTGTACGACATTAAGTCTTTCTATGTGGTCTAAAAAAACATAGATCGACTACCAAAAGAAAACTAGCAAGGCTGTGTGGGTGCCAGTTAACATCCCCAGTGGTTGAAAAGAAGGTAACACTACCAACCGGAGTAGTCACTGCGCTGAATAATTTTGGTGGCGCGCGAAGCCTACTCACCGTGTTTTATGTAGACAAATCAAATGACGATGCAAAATATTGTTATAGACCATGCGTTGTACAAGTACACTAGAAAGCGTATAAAGAACACTTAACATACTACAGAAAAATGGGGACAGGAACATATGCCCAGGCTGACGATATTCCAGCACCCAGATCATTAAGGATACCCTGTATGTCATTTGATATGCTTAGTGGTGCCAAGATGTAACCATTGAAACCATTAGATGTATCATTTTTATCTTTTTTAAAGAAAGCTCCTAAACAAATCGCACATGCCACACTTACAAACATTAGGGCCGCATTACCATCAGTGTCCAGTCCAAGGCTCCAATGGCCTGGTGAGAGTCGGAAAAGTAAATTGTGTCGTCTTGGTAGGGAAATAATTAAAAATGTGTCGAAAACGCAAAATGCTGGAGAATATGTTGAGTTCTCGGAGGGCTTGCTGCAGAAAGGGCACCATGTCAAGTGAAATGACCTAAGCCCCTAGAGGAGAAAAGTGAAGAGTAAAGGGCGACAGGTGTGAGCAGAGGCGTAGCCAGGACGGGGCGGCAGGGAGAGCCCCCTGAGGGCCCGAAGGGCCGCGTGAGGATACGGTCCGCAGCGAAGCGCGGCTCACTCGCACTATGCTCTGGGGGCCAAAATTGAAATTGCATACCAGACAGGGCCCTCTTCAGCCCTCTCTCAGCACTCTATTCTGTAACAAGCAGGGCCCTTTTTACCCATCAGGGCCCTTTTTGGCGCTGTCGCAGGGGCCCTTTTCGGGATGCCCCCCTTAGCGAAATCCTGGCTACGCCCCTGGGTGTGAGAACCGCTCTACTGCCTTACACCTGATAATGGTCCATGACCGAAATGTCGTGTTTTGCCTTTCCCTGACTTTCAGTTCCCCTTGATTTAGGCCCACACTGTTCTTGAGGCTTTGGGTAGCCAGATGCCTTTCATGGTGAGGGGTAGACTGATGCTTTTCATCTCACCTAACCCCCAGAAACCATGTCGACGGGGCAGAGATGGTGATGCTGCATCCCTTCAGCAGGAGATGCTTCAACAAGCCCAACCAATCGGTATTTGTCGGCGGCAGAGGGCATGCATCCCCGTGCTGCCGCCGGCCGCCCCCTATCTGCGCCATCTCTGCCGGCCCACTGGGTGTCGGGTTGCCATCAGCGCCCGCAGAACCTGTCGACGTTGGTGATAGGCAGCGGACGGAGTGCGTCGCCGCCGACGATCTAGTGATCGGTCGCCGTTCTGCGGCACTGCTGACTATGCGGGAGACGCGCGCCGTTGCGGCCGACGAGGTGGGGCGCGTGCCCCTGCCGTCTCCCTCGAGTGAAGTGTCCCCCCCATCTGACAGACATTGATCCGGCGGCGGCGCTGACGGCTGAGCCTGCTGAATCCTCTGACGGCAGTCGCACTGTGCACTGGTGTGGACTGTGTCCTGCTGAAGCCGCCGGAATTAGACAACAGCTAACAACCTACGCGGCAGAGGGCATACGATAATTACTTTGGTGTTGCAGTGATTTTCCATCTCTTTCAGGTCTGACGCTGCTAGTTCAGTGGGAGGAAGAAAAGCGATGCAGTCGAGCTGGTGCTTAAAACCAATCGTCAGCAAGGTGAGGTCATTTCTAGGCGCGACCAAGCCTGCTGTGGAACCAACATTCTCTCCATGGCATAGCGACAGTACCGTAAACAGATCTGGTGCTTTGGTTAGTATCTAAGTGGTAAGCGTTATCATGTAATTTATGCGTCGATTTAATGCAATATTCTCTTAACACGCGTCCCGCTGGGGGCGAAATCAACCCCCTCCCTCCTGGTTTTTCCCAGACAACACAAAAACGAAAAAACGCAAAACAACGAAACTTACAGTACTTTATTCCTGATACATTTTACGTATCTGAACAAATTTTTTAGGTCAGGTCATATCAGGTCAAGGAACTATCCAAAGTCAAGCGACCCAACCTCAAAACCTAAAATTACGAGTTTGAAGCGGCGCTCAAGGAACATCAGCGAACCGAACAGTTTGAAACTTTTACAATATGATAAGGTTATTAGGGTCTACAAATCTACTATCTCTGAATTTCGATGTTGTTGACCTAAGGTGCGGTCAATTTTTTGGTCACCCCATGATAAGTCTATGGTGAAGAATAGAAAGGGCTCGTTTTCAATAAACAATGGATAGATAGAGCTGAAAATTCACAAACCGTGTATTCTTACCACGATCTTGACCATAAAGTTGAGTTTTTGACCATCTGATCTATCAAAGGTCATGTCAGGTCAATGGAGCATACACTGATTGTTTTGCCAATAACTTCTCACTGAATTGAGATAAAGCTCCCTATTTTGCTTGCATTGTACTTATACTGTCATGGGGAGTCGATTAGTATGCGACGTGACCATACCAGGTCACCATGTGATCCTGACCAAGGTCGAGGTCAGGTCATTTTCACTATTTGACCTTGCAAGGTCATATTATACATCATTCGATTTGCCACGATGAGAGGAATCTAATGGTGCATGAATATTTGCTCTAGCTCTGCTGTGTACAAATCCAGAGGGGAAGACTTACACTGCCCTTCTGTAAGCCTATGGAACCTTCTTTGACCTATGCTGACCTCAATATTGATCTGACATAAAAACGCTTCGTATAATTTCTCTTTGTGTCGTCAACAGCTTTCGAACGCCGTCTGTAATTTTTATTTAGCTTTCCTGGGAAATGAGATACGGAGGGGGCGAAATACGCCCCCAGCGGGGCGCGTCATGCCAGGAACCCCGTGGGGCGCGTGTTAATGATCCGGATATTTATAAATATTATTTACTGCACCACTAGTGCCTGGAGCCCGATCCAGGCTTAGTCAGCGTGCGCTCGGAATCGCTCATCGTCATCCCAGGGCTCAGTGTGTGCCCACCAATGTGTCAGAGACTCGACAGCAAGAAGCCATGGAAGTTAAACACAAGCTCAGCAACTGCTCCTCACAGATAGTCAGATATCAGGGTCGGATGTCGTCTGGGGTGATAATCTTGGCTTCATCTGAGTAAGATTTGGTCTGGGTGGATCCTATTGGCTTCCTCAGAGTAAGATTTGGTCTGGATGGATAATCTTGCCTTCCCCAGCGTCAGATTTGGTCTGGCCGGATAATCTTGGCTGCTTCAGCGTCAGATTTGGTCTGGTCGGATGATTTTGGCTTCCTCAGTGTCAGATTTGGTCCGGCCGGATAATCTTGGCTTCTTCAGCGTCTAATTTGGTCTGGCCGGATAATCTTGCCTTCCTCAGCGTCAGATTTGATCTGGCCGGATAATCTTGGCTTCTTCAGCGTCAGATTTGGTCTGGCCGGATGATTTTGGCTTTCAGTGTCAGATTTGGTCTGGTCGGATAATCTTGGCTTTCAAGTGAATCAGATTCGAATGCCGGGAAAACCTCCGGGCGGCCTGGATAGTATCTACATTTTCATGACTATGATATAAGCTGGCCCAGACCGCCAGGGTCATCAAGCGACCGCAGGGCTGATATTTGCGTCACAATTTGGGGTGGAGGCATCAAATCATAGTTTTTCCGCAGTTGGAAAATTGTATGAGTGACATTGAAATATGTGCTGAACGTAATTTCTTCTACGAGTCGCACGGATCATCTATCTTCATCGTCCGCAACGTTGCTCTTAATCAGCTGCCCACTCGCTAGCGTGACCAGCTTGCCGCTTATGAGTTGTCGGTATTTAAACTCAAAGTAGGCACAAGGCATATAGAGCCTTGAGTAGACAAAGGTGCACTGGTGGTCCAAGATTACTAAACTCGCTAGTGTGCCGATTGTTTCACCCGAAGAGCAGTTTGAACAGTTCCAGGAAATATCATAATAAGAGTTACGTTTATTTCACACTATCGTCGCATATGATATGTACGGTATGGAACATTCAAATATGCACATAACAGACACAACAGCATATATATATATATATATATATATATATATATATGCTTGTAGCCCGCGACAAATTCGCCGTTTGGTAAAACTGGCTGTAAGAATATGAGTGGCAAGGAATTATTGGTCACGTGATTTGACCAGTTCCTTCTATAATGTTGCTTAAAATATCCCACTGCGGGAAGTTGTGCCGATATGAAATAAAGTAACGGCCAAATTGTAATATTTTATTACCACTTGATGGGCCATTAAAATGGAAGGGAGTGAGGGGAATCTGTAGTTGAGTTTTCCGTTTTCTCTCTTCCATACATATCAGTGCAGTCTCTCGTTAATCTCTCCAACGTCAGGGCAGTTGGAATACACTCGGTGCCACTCATCAAGACAGCTATCCAGCCCGGACTTAGCCTCCCATTCCCTCCTATTATTGCCGGGTCGGGGTCTGCCCCCTCCCTCCCTGTAAAAAAGTGTGATGAGGGTGCTGTGCTGTAATGGGTCGAGTGTCGGATTTAGTCAAGGTCTGGCGAATAACCTAAGCGGGGAGTAGTTGGATCCCCTGAGTCCTCTCCGACAGAGAGAGTTGGCAATGCCGCGTGACCCTAACACTTTGTGCATCGATGAGTCCAACTGTTAACATCTTGAGTCCAATCGAGCTCCTAAGGTCACTGGAGCGACCCGTTTCAGCCGTGCAGTTGTCTAGCACCATATAAGTACATCGCTGGTCCCAACTTCCAGCTAGGTGATGCTGGCTGCTGCTGGTAGGATGTTGAGCTGAGCAGGTGATCAGTCCGCCGCGTTCTGTTTGTAGGTCGGCATCGTGAATATAGGGTTGTCAGCGGCGTACTGCTTGTCTGAGGAGTCCTGCCGCCTCCCGAAGTTGAGACAGTTGAACAGCTTGTAGGCAAGAGGGTTCACTAGTGATGGGTCCACTTCTTGCCGGTTGCAGCCTGCAGAGACATGGGGCAATTGTAAATGACGAGAACTTAGCCGTCGAATTTGATGCTGTTGTCTGTGTTGTATAATCATGAGCTTATCACAGAAGAAAAAAATTATTTGACCAGAAGGCGAATCTTACGGATGATAATGGTGGTTTTATTCGTTAGAATGATGTGTAGCTCACATATTACTTCTGTGCAAACATATTTTTCGTATAAATTAATGACAGACAATGTAAAATAATCGCATACTCGTGTACAGATGAATATAGTAGCGTGAATATTAATTGGATAATTACATTTTTAGGCTTGAAATATTTTGCATCGCTAGGCAGAGTTGTAGTGTGGTATTATGAAGCTACAATATTTATTGATATGATGAATAAGTTCAGGGAAACACTTTGAATGCTATTTGTATTTTCGTGCCCAACACATTTGTTCTGTTCTGACCAGGATACGTGAAAAGAGTCAAAGTATCAGGAAGCGCAGACCACAGTGGCACGCCCCGATTCAAAATTGTGTTCGCAGCATAATGTGCTTTAGGCAAGCAAGAGGCGAGGTGAATGGTCTAACGCTCCCGACAAAACCCTTCCCAGCGCCCCCGCTGTGTCGATATGTCCGTTGGCTGGTCGCTGCGTCCTTCAGCCTGATCTAAATTGAAAGTACAGTTTTCAGCGGATCCTGTGTCCATTCCTCACCCGTAAGCAGACTGACGATGGAGCCGATGACGACACACAACACGCAGCCGATCAGGTTGAACAGCTGGTAGGAGAACCCATATATGTAGTGTTCTATCGCACTGAAATGCACGAGAACTTATTAGGCGCATGCGCTTTCTTCAATGGTCATGAAAACAATTGTCATTTAAAAAAAAACTGGCCCTAGCTACAGTTCCAAAATCATACATATAGAAAAGAAACTTGAGAGTCTATAAATCCCAACCAGAATTGGCCGGTGTCTAATATGGTACCTTTGATACCTATGTGGCGTGGTTGAAATGGGCGCGGCGTTATAAAACACGTTATGGAAAGATATGAAACGCAGACAAATTTATGAATGTATGAATGATGTATCATGAATAATACGTCAATGAACGTGGATACGGAATTAGGAATGTGCCCTGCGGTTCTTCAGAACTTATTCGGATAAACACTTAATAGAAAGAGAGGAAGCACAAAAGAATGAATTAATGTTTGAACAGATACCGAGAGAATGAATGTATGAATTGATACCGAATGAATGAATGAATAGATGCCGAATGAATGAATGAATGTATCCTTGAGCTCATTGGGAATGTAAGCTAATATTCCCACATTATATATTTTGCCTCCGAGGTCTAATACAAGCCTGCTGTGGGAAAGTGATGATTTTTTTCTCGTAGGATTTCGATACTTCCGTTTATTTCCTTAAAAATTATCTTGGGAATTGTCAATAACTTTAACTAGTTATAGATAAACTAACGGACGCTCTCGATTGGGAGGGGAGGGCAAAACCAGTTACCCATACAGGCGTGGAATTTCCAGACCCACGTTCGGGAGCGGGTCTATTTGCATATTATTTGTAGTTTAACTGTGATATGTGAACGAGAAACACGCTCCTTGGATCAGTTTTTTTACTATTGTTCCTGTTAAGACGATAACGAAAACTGTAATCAGGAGAAATTTATTCAGGTTAAGTACATGCCATCTTTGCCTATCGATTTGCGTATTCATGGGTTTTAATACTTAGTTTATGGCTTGACCTAAGCTTCGTCTTTGTCTATTTGTGGATATTCGAAGGCCTACATATTTTTATTTTGTTTTGTATTGAGACATGCATAATGATCCCGGAGTGGTTATTTTCGGTAGAATGTTCAGATAGAGTGCAAATGAATAAACGAATAAATACATTTTTGTGGATAGTCATGACCCATGACACAACCGGCCCAAATACCACAAATACCAACAACTGTAAGTCGAACCTGTCCCATAAGGGTTCCTTCTATATCATAGCATTGTAAAAGGTTCTGAAAGTATTGTTGAGATATGGTAGTGATCTACATCGTAGCCAGGTTCCATTCACCTAGGTCAATATCTTTAAGGTTAAAGGTGGTCGTTAAGGTCAAATCTGGGCCATGCTGGATACCTATTGGGAAATGCCATGATTATGCGGAAAAAACCGAGAATACACTGAACGCCACCTAAGGTTTTAGAAAGAAAGTCCTACACCATGCTCTCCTGAAAGTTCAAAGTGAAGTTCCTTCAATGTCACTGACCTACGACATAACGATGTGACATATTCCCAATCATGTACGATATAACTGGCACCATAACAGTCTTTGGGCGGGATCGAGGATTTGACCTTGAAAAAAGGACCTTTGACCTTGACCTGTTACCTTGACCTTGACACTGATTGGTCTTAACTACGAAGTTAAACATAGTATACGTCATATTGAATAATGTCATCCGACCGGAACACTGAGGTCAATGACCATGACTTGTAACCTCTGACCTTGACCTTCATGTGGGACAACTTGGACATACAATCCCGATTATAATACGGTATTACGTCACGACTTGGTCTACAGTGCAGGCGAAATGGCGGGAGCACGTGATTGTGATGGTCCAGAATAAGTCTGACTTTGAAAGCCTATACGTAAAAAAATTATTGGGCGATTTTCCAAATTCTGTCACCAATCGACGCGCTCATGAATTTTCTGTGTGTAATGAGGTAGCATTTTCCGGCCGCGAATGGTTATCCGGTCACCTCGGAAAAACAGATGGAGGGGGCACTTTAGGCCCCCTTCACGGCGCGTGTTAACCTATGATGCTTGAAGTCAAGCATTCACAACACATATTCGCTGCGATTGCTTACGGTATTATGGTAATATTCATATTATGGAATTTACGACACACTCCATGCAATGGCTATACGATGCAGCTATCACTATGTTAATAGAAACGGCTTATTCTACACCCATATTATATATTTTAGCTACAAGGATACGATGTGTTTTTAGTGCTCTGAAATTGATCAAAATGGTCATGTTCTTATTCCCAACCAGGAAAGACATAGGCGTGCACAATATATCAATTTAGCTATGAGATATCTTAATTTTCATTCACCTTAACTGTGTATGTGGCACAAGCTGGAAGAAAATAAACATAAGAAACAAGTCACCAGCAAAACGCCTCTGTGGGCTAAAACCGAGCGGGCACCTGATATAAAAACCTGGAGATAAGACTTTAATAAACCTATCTTTCTTGCGGTGGACCCCTAAGAAGATGTCATTTTTATTTTCTATATATGGCAATGACAAGGCTGAAGTTGTTTCGCGGGTCTAAAAGCTAAATATGCAAAGAAATCCGCATATCATAATGTGGGAATATTTTGTCTACAGGAAAGATAAAGGTATACTTTTGTAGCTTACGGTTTGGGCTTCCGGAACATGGTTTATTCTGAGGAGCGAAATGTATACTTTGAATTTAAATTGACGAAATTATAAACACTTCGAGATGCCAATTTTTTGTGTAGTTATTTTACACTTACGTGTCTATGTTGTGGCTCAAAGTGGTTTGGTATATATTTTAAAAATTTCGAACGGCTGTGAGGACTCGATTGTGCTTATTTTTCTTATGGCAACATCACTTAAGATTTATATACGAAAAAGGTGCAAAATCCAAAACTGAACAGTGCCTTGTTTGAACTGTCTTAGGGGCTGGCACGTGCCTCACAGACTGCGGCTTGTATTTGTATCGTGTAGACGGTAGAGGAGACCATGGCAAAGCGGACAGCGGGGCAAAGCGGGAAAAGCTGAATAACTCCCTGCAAGAGTGCTGCAATCTGCCGTAAATGTGTGTCACACTGAGCGTTACTTAGCAACGCATCCCGTGCATCTTCGTCAGCTGTGTCCTCATTTCGCTTCCAGCGCGGTGGAGAAAGGTAGGGTTTTTAAGCTGTCAGCTGGCTTTTGCGCTACACTTTGTGGTCTTCAAAACCCCATTCGAGCGGCACGGATTTTGTTATAATGAACTGCTGAAACCAGTACGGGTCTCTTGATCGTTTAGAAAAAAAACCACCTCATTTGTCACTCTTGTGATGACTGGGCTTCCATTCTCTTAGACTGTGTTGCATGGGGCAAGGTGAAC